>JAECWQ010000221.1:1200000-1647500 GCA_018150835.1 Drosophila repletoides
TGTATGTATGTACATACGTCAGCCCACATACATACTTCTCCGTAAACGAATATGTGCATTTGTGTGCGCATATGTATATATATATATGTATATGTACAACTTGTTGATTACGAAAAACTATAAACAAACCTGTAATTTTCATTGCCGACTTCCGATTCGCACCACACGAACTCCACGCATGCGCACTTCACACAATTATATTGATTCGCAATTTTCCAGTATGTGATCGACGTACATAAGCTTTGTGGCCAGTGTTGTCTACGCTTTCGATTGAATGCTTTGCATGTCAGAATTAACAATTGGCAACGCGCTAGTATGGCCAGTTGAGGTATCAATTACTAGCTATCGAGTTATCGTTTTATCGAATACAAAATATCTATAATCAAATAGAAGTTGTATAATAAATAGACTTTCAAATAAAAGATGCCGTTTAAAATAAAACAATTTTATAATAATTTTAATTTTACCATAACAATATTTAACAAAAGCTCGAAACTAATATCGAACAATCAAAACACAATAAAAAACAAAATTCAGATTTCTAATTTACTCGTTTAAGCCCATTCTCACCAATGGTTATAATTAATTAATACCATTAAAGGGTATGCTATGCAGAATAAATAAACTAAACACTTTTTAATATTGTTTAAAAATGGCGGACTATTGTTTTTTTATTGAGGCGACAACAGGTCATAAGATTGTTGTGTTTTCTCTTCAGCAATCTTAAGTTCCTTCCTTCTGCATACATATGTATTATAATGAAAACATATAAAAATATTGATAAATTATGTATTTTTCGTATTCTATTGTTACTTAATATTACATTGCGGTAAGCGTTTTAATTATAGTGTACACATTTGTTTTTGGTGCCGCCCTAGATTATGGGCATGATAGTATAAATCGTTAAAAATTGAAAATTAAGTGAGGGTGTTTCAAATAAGCTAATTTTGGAAGTAACAGTGCTAAGTGTTATGATATTTTGGCGTTAAAAGTTGAATTTTTATTAAATTAATCGAGATCGAGCGAGCGTACTATAATTATCAATCATATAGCTGCTATTATAAAACAGTTTGCTTATTTAATAATTAATATTCTAAATCCTACAATAACGAATAAATCGTTTTGAACTTTGCCTTGGTTTAAAATTCTATTTGAAATTTATTAACACTTGGGAATGGCATTTTGGGTAAAAAAACAATTATAAATTAATTACTAGCTTTTAAATGTTAAAAATTGCACAGTTTTTATATTTTAAAGTAAAATAAACTTATTTGTAATTGACTTAGTTTTGTGAACTTAGTAAAAACTTTGGTACTTCACATATGTACATTAGTGCGGACCTCTATAAATGGAATGATGAGAAACTTTACACTCATCCTTTCAAATGGCTCTATTCTTGGCTTAATTAATAAACTTTTAAATCAGGAAGTTTAATGTGCGAGCCTTCAAATCGTTAAGAACAAAATACTCATACGACACGTGTGCCGATATATATTGAGTTCAAACCAAAAACAAATCGGGTTGGAGGTGAAAACATGACCTTAATTCTTATCTACTAGTGAGGTCCGCACTAATGTATTTTATATACATGATGCATGTATATTTAAGCATAGCAGCTATATGATATGTTTCAGAATGTGCTGTAGTAACTAAGAATGTCCTTTTTGTTTCAAACTGACATTGGTTGCATTTGGGTATAAGAAATTAATTTCAAACCAGTTGGAAATTATCTTTAAAAACACTTTTCACTTGATATATTTCCAGGCTGCAAACCTTAACTATTTTTTGGACCGGAAACTTAAATAATCAAAAGCTAAAATTTTTTTGGAGTAATATATGTAGAGAATCGGTTCTCAAAGGTTCGATATAGGACTGATTTGCAGCCTGATATTCACCTATATTCAGTTTATTTTCAAATCAGTTTTATAATTGCTGTTTTGATTTGTATAACGCTAGTCTGTACGAGTTTTATAAAAAATTAAACATTAACAAAATTTATAATTAATAATTGAAATAAAAACCTCATATTTTGGGTGCAATTAGTGAAATTACATTTTTCGCCCCAGTTTTTCCAAAACAAATTCTTTCAATGGCTGATAATATTGATAGCGCAGACTTAGCATTTCGGGAGAGTTACGAACACGCTCGAAAACTTCCAGCTCTGATTCCATGATAAGAACCGCAGTGCCGGCCATTGCGATAATAACGAAAATAACAGATGGTATAAAGGCGTGGAGTAAATGGAATTTTCGCAAATTTTTGCCACTATTGGAGTTGGAGTGAGTGCGTGAATATTTTCCCAAATGTTTTCCACTGGAAATACCGATGGAAGAGCTTGAATTTAAGGCGGGATTGGGCAGCGCATAATACTGCTTGGATGAATAGTATAAATGTTGTTTGGAATCGTTGTGATTACCCCGCGGCTTGCCAGCAATATCATAGCCACTGGCCGTAAGACCGCTCTCCGTTGATGAATGCTCTATGGAATCTCTGAATGTATAGCCGGGCAGATCGGTGCCAATATGATTAAGTCTATCGATATTTGATGAACGTAGACGCGCTTCCTCACAAACCGGCTCTAGACTAGACATTTGAACACTCCCATTTACACCCATATCCGTTCCATGACCGTAGATTAATATACTAGGAGCCATCGAACAGCCCAATGGCTCGGACATTGTAGATCGCGGTAAACTGCTATAACCTGAAAAAAGATATTAAGTTATTTATAAGAAATTAAGGAATGGAGTAGCTTACGTATTTGGGCCAAGTCACCCTGTGGACTGGAGGGTGTCGCTGGCACACTGCTAGCCTTGCGTTTGCTGGAACTGGAATTGGTCATCTTTTGCTCCCTTAAAGCGTTTATACTTTCAGTCAATATCTCGCGTTCAGTTCTCCCAGTATAACGAAATTTGGTACCCCAGGAGAAGAAGCCACCGCCTGAGACAACAGCAGCATGCTGGCTATTTGGTAAACTGTACAAACGCGGAAACTTTTCATTAAAAACTAGAAAACTAGATTGAACTAAATTGAATTATCTACTTACGTGAAGAACAACATTTGTTCGATTGCGCATCTCCAGAGATAACGACAAGCTGGTCCCGATGGGCATTTAAACCCGATTGTATGCTTTTTCTGATGGTGTATTAAATAAACTAATATCGTACATTATTTTTCCTTTAATCGAATTACTTACAGGTTCCCGGCTCGCATCTGTAAAGCTCAAATGTGCAATAAACATTTTGCCCTCAAAGTTTATTTTATGGACTTCGTTCCAGCGAAAATGTTGGGATCGTTTGCCTGCTACGTAGGTGCTGATGCCTGCATGATTAATACCCACGTAAAGCAGAGAGCCGCGATGATCCTTGACAGGATGTGGATCAATACCGTAAGTTTCCAGGCCACGAGCAATGCCCATAAATTCATCCATAGCAACTGAAGGATCTTGGTCAGGCTTACGCTTTTTATGCAGCTCAATTATCTTTTTTTCCAGATTTTCTGTTTGACGTAGAGCCAAGTCTAGTGATGACACATAGTCACCAACGTGTATCATCTCATCATAATCCCCAAGTTCCTCTGTAAAACATTTACATAGTTATATTCACATAGTTATATAGTTATATATATGATAACCTACCTTGCACAATTAAGGCTCCCAAGGCGGCTGCCTCACCTAAAGAGCAGTATAATCGACCATGACGTAGATCTCTCTTCAACTGCTGGAAGAGCATGATACGGCCATTGCCAGTGAGACGAAATGGATCGGCTGGATAGAATTTCACTCGTAGGGAAAAGAGCACGGGATCTATATCTGAAAAACCATATAGACATTTGTTTTAAAAGCTGAGCTTCCCATACAAAATTTCAAACTTATTAGAAAAATATGTAGTTTTTAAGAGGATAATTAGAGGATTGTAGTTTTTGAAACATACTATCTCAAAACTTACCTTTGCATTGCTTTAATATGGATTTAGCCAAGTCAAGCCAGTGCTATAAATTAAACAATTTAAATTAGAATTATAGCAGTTCTAGATTATAGCTGTTGTTATATTTACTCTTTGTTTTCCATGATCCACATAACGTAGGCCAAAATAGTCCTTTTCCTTAATGTCTAATTGCCTACATATGTGTTCAACTAGATAAATGCCTTTATGGAATGGCTAAAAAAGAAAAGAACATTAAAAAAAAAAGATATTTGTTAGATTTAATAATATTTTTATTAACAATAAATAAATTTATTAATATTTAAATTAACAAATACTATGGAAGTCATTTGGGATCAGGATTGTTATCAAACAGATATGTGGCCTTAATTTTTTTTTAGTAAAATCAATTTTAAAGTGAAGACCGGAAAAGACAGAATTGCATTATTATTAATTATATATAGATATATATAATAACAAAAGTAATAAGATAGATTCTTATATCTATTCGATTTTTATAATATTATATAAAAAAAATAAATAACTCTAAAAGTTCTTCGTTTTGGTTAATATTTTTTTACCGGTTCGAAGCACGCATAGGAAAAGCGCTTCAGTACCGGTTCGCAGCCCTCATTTATACGGTTCTACCAAAACCGGTTGACATTTGAGCTTGTTGGGGTTGTTGTTGTGATAAAAATACTTTTAGTGCTGTTTGTGGCTAAAAGAAAGTTACCCCCTTGGGAGCTCCACATTTACATATATATATCTATGTATACACATGCAATGCTAGTCCAAGGTTTCACATTTTCTTTAATTTATTCTGAACAGAATTCTACTAAGAATAGCCTTAATATTTAAATATAGAAAAAAATAGACACACCTGAAATTCACATTCGAGGACGTCGGAATCATCGAGTAAACGAACGGTGCACTTATACACAATATTACACTCGTTTTTACTTTTGAACATCTTATTGTTTCCTCGAATTTTTATCGACTTTTGCAAATCCGGCTAATACACTATGAATAAAGTATTTTTTATCTATAAAATATTTTATAATAGTGTATTGGGAGTCTTAATTTTCATTGTTGTTAACAGATATCACCGCAAAGTTATTTTGTTCCAAACAATTTAATAAACTTTGTTTGCCGACAATGTCAGTGTCCTTTATCGCCCTTCGCTTTTTCCTGTTAAGGGTGTTAAGGGTGTTTTTTTCGTTTGAGAAAATAAACAAGATAAAAGCGCAAAAAATGGACAAAAGTTTATACTCTAGCTTTAAGGTCCATTGAATTCTTCTTATTGTTTATACAATATAAGTAAAACTTAAAAACTCTCTAATTAAAAAAAATAAATAAATAATAAATTAATATCTAATATTATGCTTTTTGTTTATATGTTATTTCATTGTTGAAAAAAATATTACATTACATTTTGTATTTGTAAAAATTGTTTTAAATACTTTTATTAGATTGTGTTTTCCTTTTTTGCATCTCTACTTTAATATTTATCAAATTTCAAAATTAATTTGTTCAATTATTATTAATATTATTATAATGAGTATAATTCAGTATTGATTATTATATAAAAGACATAGAAAAGTAATCTATTATTTTTTTCCTGTCTTTTCATTTATTACACAGAAAAATTTAAGTTAATCAATCAGTTTAAGCCATATTAACATAGTTATAGTATTTTTTATATGTCTGGTAAGTTTCTGTTAGCATTTAGCAGTTGATAAATGCAAATGTTAATAACAGCTCAAGAATATGTTAAATTGCTGCTTGTCAAAATCATATGTTCTTTGGAAGAGCTTTATGAATAAAGTGTGATTTCAACTGTTGCTACAAAAGTATCAATTATAACATGTTTAAGCCTGAAGATCATGGCCTGGAGGCCGACTTTCGACTGACTACGTTTTCGACACTGCGAGGGTGAGGCTGTAAAGTCCCCGAAGAGAAACTTAAAAAGTATCTCAGGGGAACAGAAATAGTTAATAGTGCTCCCAAAAACAATGACGACTTTATTGGTGAGTTACTTGATTTGTTTAAAACTCTGATATTGTTTTAATTGATTTTTGGCATACTAAATAAGATGGTTTAGCAGGCTATAAAAAAATGTTTATTCGCAAAAAGTAACACCTGCAGTATGCAGATTGTTAGACTTATCGCAACGTTTGTGTTTTGAGATAAGAAAAATTATACCCTCACTAATGAATTGAGTAAGGCATCTCCACCTCAAAGTATATACATATATTATTGAGCGGGACGATGAGATGTAGTACAAATGCCCTGTCTGTCCGTCTGCGCATCTGTCGGCTTTTATGCAAACTTTTCTCTTTGAGCTAGAAAAAATTAAGTTATGTATGGAGCATTGGAACAATGGGTATAAAAGTTTTGATAAGTCACAAATTCGGCAGTCAGACCTTCGACCAACCTCTCTCATCATTAACGACATTAAGATAAGAAAGATTTGTTTTTATTAGCACGTAAATTTGTATAAAAAATAAAGTAATATAAACTCGAAATTCTTCCTCTTCTTTATAATATTATTTACAGGATCTGGAATGGACTGCGCGGTTATACCTCTGTTGCGGCACAAGGATTATTCACTAGTGCAGACTGTTGATTTCTTCTATCCGCTTGTTGACGATCCCGAAATAATGGGCCGTATTGCTCTGGCTAATGTGTTAAGTGATGTATACGCTGTGGGTGTAACTGATATTGATAAACTTGAAATGCTAATTAGTGCACCCTCAAATCTAACTGAAAAGCAGCGAGATATTGTGGTACCATTAATTATCAAAGGATTTCAGAGAGCATCGAAAAACAGCGGATGTCTTGGCAATCTTACGATCAGAAATATTATCATTAATCCATGGTGTATTATAGGCGGCATAGCCACTGCTGTTTGTGCTAAAAAAGACATTATTCTGTGAGTTTATAAATTCAAAGTATTCAGTATTAATTTTATTGATTAATATATATAAACAAATATATAAAGGCCATCAAACGGACAAGTTGGGGATGTTTTGGTGCTAACAAAACCACTTGGAACACAGCTAGCAACGAGTGCATATATTTGGCAAATGGAGAAAAATGATAAATATCAAACACTTTTAACCAATTTTACTGACGATGATATAAACGACACATTTCAAATGGCAATTAAATCAATGACATATTTAAACAGAAATGGTAAGATTTATAATAACGAATATTAACTTAATAATATAATAATTAATATTACATTCAATTTTACATTTAGCCTCTCTTTTAATGCACAAATATGAAGCACATGCTGCAACTGATGTTACCGGTTTTGGTTTATTGGGTCATGCTAAAAATCTGGCTGAATTTCAAAAGTTGCCGCTTTTATTTAAAATTCATAAATTACCTATAATTAAAAATGTACTGAAAATTGGAGAATTAGTTGGCCAAAGCACCAAGTTAACAGCAGGCAAAGCAGTCGAAACTTCTGGTGGACTTCTTATTTGCCTCAGCTCAATAGCAGCTGTTAAGTTTTGCGAAGAATTTGAGGAACTTACAAATGGAGACCAAAAAGCATTTATTATTGGTAAAATTGAGGAAACCAACACATCAGATGCTGTACTTTCAGAAAATGTAGAGATGGTCGAGGTTGTGCTTTAGAAACTAAAGGACTTGTAAACTTTTATGGAATTTCATTGGGTATTCAACTTATGACTGATATTTCACAAAGGCTTTCTTGCTTGGAAATATTATGAAAAAATATTTATAATTTTTTTGATATTCAATGGAACTCTTTAAAATATATAAATTCGTTGTTAGTTTATTGTATAACTTTCAGGTTTTATTACACCATATTGACTATTCAACTTGTGATTATTACATCAAATCTTATGAAACATTTCGATATTCAGTTGTATTCCTTAATTTTAATTTTTTTAATTAACGATGGAAAAAATAAATTCATGAAATAATATATAATATGCTGATTGCTGATAGTAATGTTTATTTTCCTACAAGTTTTTATCAGCGGTATTTCCGACTTTTCTTTAAGTGAAGATAATTGTATTCCCGCTGATTACGTTTATATATGATATATCTCTCTCCTTTAATATAGGGGGAGAGAGAATGGTAATTATATACTGGATACTTCGTGCCCCGAATGCCTCCATCCCGTCAGTTTCGACAAGGTTTTTATTTGAATTTGTTATTATGAGAAAGATGGTATTCGCTTCGCTGACTTCGTTGGATGTTATAAATAAAATATTGTTGCTGAATTCGATATTGTATATTCTTTATGTTCTATAACGAACGAATGTATTATGAATTGAAGAAGTCATGTCCGACTCCCTAAACTATCCGGAGATATTAATAAAGCTATGTCCGTCTGTTTATATGCAAACTAGTCTATAACAAGAAAGATAGCCTTCCTTTATTAGTGTATGTTCCATAAAATTCAACTGTAAAATCAATTACAACAGGTTGAGAATTAATTAATTAATTTTTGACATTTTTTCGCAGGGCTTTTCAATGTAGAAATATGAAATACTTTAAAATCAATTACATCTTTGATAGAAAAATTGTAAGCTGTAAGTTTTTCTGAAACGAGTGTGAAATATGAAATTTAATAAGTATCATTTGAAATAAAGACGAACTTCTGTTACAATATAATACAGTCAGCTGTTGCTTAACATAGAACTGTTAAAAAATAGTGTGGCCAACCTCATTGGCACTGTTATTGAATGAAATGCCAATAACAAAATAAATGATCGGAAAAGCACCTCTAAAATATCGATAACGACATATTACTTGTGCATTTTCCAGTTCCAGTTTCAACACGCAAATTTTTGTGCCGGAAAAAAATCAAGTAGACTTTTATTTGTCTAAGACAAAAGGAATTTGTGAGGCGGTCACAAAGTCAACCGTGTACATAATTTCATATATTTATATACATATTAACACGCACATTTATAGAAACATAAATAAAGTTTAACCAAATAAAGAAGATCATGGCGTCGCATCAATATCATCAAATCGCAAATTTGCTGGAAAAAGTATGTATAGAATAAATGTAATACCGTTTACATTGAAATCTAAGAGGTATATTGTTTCACGTCACCAACAGATGACATCGACGGATAAAGATTTTCGTTTCATGGCGACAAACGATTTAATGACCGAACTGCAAAAGGATAGTATTATTTTAGACGACGAATCAGAGAAAAAAGTCGTTCGCATGGTACTCAAATTACTCGAGGATAAAAACGGAGAAGTCCAAAACTTGGCCGTTAAGTGTCTGGGCCCCCTGGTGAATAAGGTGAAGGAGAATCAAGTGGAAACCATTGTCGATTCCCTGTGCGGCAATATGATGTCCAATGTGGAACAGCTGCGAGATATCTCAAGCATTGGACTCAAAACTGTTATTGCCGAGTTGCCACAGTCTTCCAATTCTCTAGCACCGAATGTCTGTCAGCGAATAACGGGCAAGCTGAGTATTGCCATAGAAAAGGTGAGGCCAAATACACTAATACCCTGTTATTGGTAGTTAGCCAACAAAGGGTGTATTAATTTGCTTGTACATATGTAACGTGTGGTAAAACCTATAGAAATGGTGATAACTAATTAGGGTTAAAAAGCTGCGTAACATGTCAATATACCCCGTCAATTTAACTTTGGCTTATGAGGTATTTTATTTGATTTGGAGTGAGTGTAACTTGTAGAGGTAGGCATTTAAAAAGTGGGAACTAGTCGGGGTTAAATGGGTTTGCAACATTTTAATATATCGTCATTTAAGGTTAGCCTAATGAGGTTGTTATTTCGCTCTGGAATGAGTGTAACAAGTGAATAGTATAAAAAACGGAATAACTAATCAGGGATAACATACATAATGATGACAAAAATATAACTATATTATGTTGCAATAAAAAATAGGTTAAAAGAAACATTCAATTAATATTGAAAATAAAAAAATATGTTAAATGGGTTCCTTAATTTGGCTTAAGTTTAGTTAGAAACAGAAAAAATATAAAAATAATTATTTTTCAGTTCAAAATCATTTCAAAAATAGCTTTGTCTTATATTCGTGAAGTTTTCAGTTTTCGCAGCCTTTCGACACATTGTTTTATGTCTACATATTATTTTGCATTATAAAATGATTCTATTCAGAATGTTATATATTATAATTGGTTCATAAATGAATAAAAAGAAAAAAATATATACAAATTTGTATGTATAACATTATTAAGCTGCTATTATTTTAGATTAAGTCTGTAGACGCTTTTTGTTGAATTTTTAATTAATACATAACTATCTTTTGCAGGAAGACGTTTCAGTTAAATTGGAATCGCTTGACATCTTGTCGGATTTGCTGTCCCGTTTTGGCGAATTTCTGGTGCCCTTTCATAGCACAATTCTAAAAGCGCTGATGCCTCAATTGGCATCACCGCGTCAGGCTGTACGCAAGCGCACGATTGTAGCGCTTTCTGTTCTGCTGATACAGGCGAATAGTAATGCCTATAATGGCGTTGTTGATCATCTGCTAGAGGGACTCGAAAATCCACAAAATCCGGGGGCCATTCGCACCTATATACAATGCTTGGCTTCTATTTGGTAAGAAATTATTGAACTCAACTGTGGAATTTATATTAATATAAATTTAATTGAAATTTAGCCGTCAGGCTGGACATCGTCTCTGTAATCATATTGATCGCTCAATGCTGTTGCTCAAACAGTACAGCCAGAGGGATGATGATGAACTGCGTGAATTCTGTCTACAGGCCTGTGAGGCATTTGTATTGCGTTGCCCAGATGCCATACATCCACACATTCCGATGGTAAGAAATGTAACCGACTAAAAAAGTTATAAGATATAAAAATAAATGTATTTATATTTTTTAAATCTTTAATAGAATTTTTTGTTAATTGCTTCCATTTTATAATACAATTTTTTATTACTACAATTAGATACTCGAACTCTGTCTTAAATATGTAACATACGATCCCAATTATAACTATGAAGCCGATGACGGTGATGCTGGGATCGCTATGGATACGGAGGAGGACGAATATGTGGATAGCGAGGAATATAGCGACGATGATGATATGAGCTGGAAGGTGCGACGTGCCGCTGCCAAATGCTTGGAGGTTTTAATTGCAACTCGCCATGAATTAATCGAAGAATTCTACCGTACGCTAAGTCCAGCATTGATTGCTCGCTTCAAGGAGCGCGAAGAGAATGTGAAATCCGATATATTTCATGCATATGTTGCATTGCTAAGGAATACACGCCCTGCTGATGATATGGCACATGATCCCGACTCTATGGATCAAATATCGGGTCCAACCCTATTGCTAATCGAACAGCTGCCGCAAATAATCAAGGCCATACAGCCGTTAATGCGTGAGAAATCGATGAAAACACGTCAGGATTGTTTCTTGCTGCTACGTGAACTCTTAAACTCACTACCCGGCGCCTTGGGGCCGCATCTGGAAAGTATTGTACCCGGCATAAGCTACTCGTTGAATGATAAGGGGTCTACGAGCAACATGAAAATTGAATCCTTGGGATTTTTGTGCTCATTGCTCCAAGGCCATCAGCCACAAGTTTTTCATCCCCATATACCATTGCTGGTACCGCTGGTAGTAACATCGGTATTTGATCCCTTCTATAAGATTGCCACGGAAGCTTTGTTGGTTTTGCAGCAACTCGTAAAAGTTGTGCGGCCTCTGGGCGTAAATGCTTTTAAATCTGATTTCGATGTTACTCCCTTTGTGGGACAGGTTTACTCCTGCACATTGCAGAAATTGAAAGTCACCGATGTGGATCAGGAGGTTAAGGAACGCGCCATTGCATGCATGGGTCAAATTATAGCCAATATGGGTGATCTGCTCAAGAATGAATTAGCTGTATGTCTACCTATCTTTATGGAACGTTTGAAAAATGAAGTCACACGCCTGAGCAGCGTAAAGGCACTCACCATGATTGCTGCGTCACCTCTGCGCATCGATTTATCACCTATTTTACATGATGTATTGCCCACTTTGGGCACATTTTTGCGTAAAAATCATCGCGCTCTGAAGCTGCACTCCTTGGACCTCATCAATAAGATTGTTATCAATTATTCCTCGAACTTTGAACCGAGTGTCTTACAGTCAGCCATTGTTGAAATTCCAGGACTTATTTCCGACTCCGATTTACATGTAGCTCAATACTCATTAACCCTCTTAAGTACAACAGCTAGGCGTCAGCCTCAAGCATTGGTTGGCATTCATGAGAAATTTTTACCATCTGTTCTAATTTTGGTACGCTCGCCGTTGCTTCAGGTATGTTAACAAAAGTACTAAAAATATTAGTTTATATTTATTTTTTTTTATTGAATTTGTTGAAGAATTGCAGAGAAATTAATTGTTTTTTAACATTTTGTTCTGATAATTTGATGTGCAGGGCAGCGCATTGCAATGCACTTTGGAGCTATTCCAGGCGCTGGTGCAGGCACAGTTGACTGGATTGGACTATCATTCGTTGGTGTCAAAGCTAATGGAGCCAGTTTTAATGAGCAATAATGCAACAGGAAAAAATACAACCGATCATCTGCAGCTGCACAAGCAGGCATATCATTCATCGGCCAAGTGTATTGCGGCCCTAACACAACAGTGTCCACAAGTGGCGACTCCTTTGGCCACCCAGCTGATGGCTGAGCTGCAGAAGCAGGGCAACAAAGATACTCAAATTATCTTCTGTTTGTTAACAATTGGCGAAATAGGACGTCATTTTGATCTGAGCTCTATACTTGTGCTTCCACAGACAATTATTGAATGCTTTGGTGCCACCTCGGAGGATGTGAAGGCAGCTGCTTCACATGCTTTGGGCGCTGTATGTGTGGGCAGTTTGCATACATATTTGCCACTGATTTTAAAAGAAATCGAGGCACAGCCTAAGCGGCAATATTTACTGCTTCATTCGTTGAAGGAGGTTATATCATCTCTATCAATCACTCAAAATGGTCTCGCTCAATTGTTGCCATCAGTTCCATCGATATGGACGCAGCTATTCAAGCACTGCGAGTGCTCGGAGGAAGGATCACGCAACGTAGTTGCCGAATGCCTAGGAAAACTGGTGCTTGTCAATCCAGAGGAATTATTGCCCCAATTACAGCAAGCCTTGCGGTCGGAAAGTCCCACAATGCGCACTGTGGTCGTGTCCTCTGTTAAATTTACCATTTCTGATCAGCCGCAACCCATTGATTTGTTGCTTAAGCAAAGTATTGGTGAATTTTTATTCGCATTACGCGATCCGGAACCCCAAGTACGCCGTGTTGCTCTAGTTGCATTTAATTCGGCTGTTCATAATAAACCCAGCTTGGTACGTGATTTATTACCAACTCTGTTGCCCTGGCTATATTCGGAGACAAAAGTAAAGAGTGAGCTTATACGTGAAGTGGAAATGGGTCCATTTAAACACACCGTTGACGATGGTTTAGATATACGAAAAGCGGCATTTGAGTGCATGTATACCCTGCTAGAACAGGGTCTGGAGCGTGTCGACGTTATGCAGTTTATGGATCACGTTCAGGCTGGCCTATGTGATCATTATGACATCAAAATGCTGACGTACCTAATGACAGCGCGACTTGCCGTCTTATGTCCTGATAAGGTTCTGCTAAGTATGTAAACCTTTATTTACTATTTATTACTGTAGAGGATATATAACTTTGTATAAGCTTGCAAAGGGTTCTATCATTAATCAGGTGTCTGTGATATATAAGGGACCGTCATCCTCCAATTAAGATCTCTATTTTCAGTTAGGATTAGTCAAATTAGATTTCCGTATTCCATCCTGTACTTTTTGTACTACGCATTTAGAAAAAAAGAGACATTCGTCCTATTGATTTTTCAATAAATTAACAAAAGTATAATCATTTATCATATCATAGAGAATATTATAGTTATGTCAGAAAATGTGTAATGCATTGAAGGACATCTCACTTGAAGACTTCAAATCATACGTACTATTGATCAGGGTAAAGCTGACTGTTCTTCTTTCTGTTTCTAAGCAAACTAGTTTCTCAGATTTTTAACTAGGTGAATAATGGTATGGAATTTTCAGCATATCAACAACATTGTCGTAGAGCTCCAGTAGAAACAATCGGTTTAAAAGTTGTAAATTGGTCAATATATCTTAATGAACATTGCAAGCTAAATGGAAGAATGTGTTTTCTAAACGCATACCAAAAATGATCAGGTTTCTTGTTCATGTTTTATTTCTGTAACATATCTGTATATTTTGTATAGGATTGGATCAGTTTGTTCAACAGCTGCGCGATACGTGCACCCACAAGGTAAAAGCCAATTCGGTTAAGCAGGAATATGAAAAACAAGATGAGCTGAAGCGCTCAGCACTGCGTGCCGTCAGTGCGCTTTCCCAAATACCCAAAGCGAGTAAGTATACACTATCAATTAGATATTACAATTGGAAAATTAAAAAATGATTTATACTTTCTTATAGATAAAAATCAGCAGTTACTAGACTTTTTAAAGTCAATTAAGGAAACCCCGGAACTGTGTAAAATATATGAATATGTGCAGAAGGATTCCATAACAGGCAATTCAGACATTATTGCTATGGACCAGACTTAAAATGTGTTAAACAACTAGCGCTGTTCTATGAATACTAATTTTATTGATAATACGAGTACAGTTAATATAATAAGAACTTTTGTGAACACAACCAACAAAAGGAAATGTATCTTCGATCTGATACAGCCATTAGTTTCTTACCTAAGCAATAATGTCAAGTTTATAATACCTTGCTCATGTCAAGCATTTAAGAAAATGCAATATACGCGCTTGAAATTCAATATCGTTTCAAGACTTAGGAACCGATTTCAAATATTCTAATCCGGGCGCGTGTATTTACAGGCGTTTACTTCGATTATCTCGATAAAAAAGATATGAATAAATGTTTCGCATTTGCGTTGTATGAAATGAATTAGCATTTAAATAAAGTTTTTCATGAAAACGGAATTTGTATTTATAAAAGTTTGAATTATATATGTTTATACTATTTTAACGTTACACAATTTTGAAGCCAGATTTCTGTTTTTACTACAAAATGCTATGCATTTTGTTTAGATCTTTTCTTTTCGGTTGACTCAGCGTCAGAGGTCAAAAGTTTGCCTGTCGCTGGGCTGTCGGATGTTGGCCCGCTGTCTGAAACTGTTTCTGGTGGATGCTCAAGCACATGATCAATGATGCCTAGGGTCTTGGCCTCTTCGGGGGTCATGAAGTGGTCACGTTCCATTCGCGAACACATCTCTTCATATGGACTTTTTGCATGCTTAACGTATATAGTAGTTAGCTGACGTTTTATTTTTATAATTTCCTCTGCATGTATAAGTATGTCTGTTGCTTGACCCTGTAGAAAAGATTAACAGATTATAATAATAATAAAAAACAATGTCAGCCGGCTTGAACTTTTACATTATTTTTCATAACGAAATTTTCAATCGAACTTTTACAAATATATTGTAACATCGGCCCATGCGAGATAGTTCACAAAGTAGTAAGTAGATAGGATATATTCTTTAGCATAAAATTATGTTTGTCTAGCCTTAGACTCAGGAAAATTAATATATATTCATTTATAACATCGACAAATCGGTTAAAAAATAATGAGGTTTTTGAATTGGTGAAACGAATTTAAATTGGATTCTTCTTTTTTTATATAAATGATATATAAATTAGAAGTTTTCGTTTATATAATTTTTACTGCCCCTAAATTGTCGAATTTGACTACTATATTATAAAGCTGACATAAGAAAACATTGATACATTAAAGTTAAACGATGGGAAATATTTCTTTCCTTAATCTATATAGTAACTTTTGTTAGCCAATTTTTACGCGGTTAGTTCAAAGCTCGATCGAATTATAGCTCCAGATTATAACTGTTTCGAAATCTGTTTGACTCACCTGAGCGCCTCCTGATGGTTGGTGTATCATGATACGCGCATTTGGCAGTGAGTACCGCATACCAGGTGCCCCTGCTGCCAAAAGCAGCGAACCCATTGAGCACGCTTGCCCCACGCACCAAGTTGCTATTGGTGGCTTCACATACTGCATCGTATCATAGATTGCTAGACCAGCAGTTACAACACCACCCGGTGAATTGATATACAAATGTATTGGCTTGTTGACATTCTCCGATTGTAGGAACAATAATTGAGCTACCACTGTAGAGCTAATGTCGTCCGTAATATTGCCCATTAGGCAAATGATGCGTTCCTTTAGAAGCCGTGAAAATATATCATAAGCGCGTTCACCACGTCCGGTTTGCTCCACCACCATGGGTATTAAATTAATACCACGCACAGATGGAGCTTGTGTGCCGCATTTTGCCTTTGATTGTAAAGGAATAATATATTATTTAGAGGATATATATGTATATATCTAAATCCGTCAACACTTACGGATAAACTTCTAAACAACAGACTACCGGCGTTCCTCAACATGATTACCCGCTGGTGTTAAATTCTAATCAAAACAGTATAGCAAACAGCTGTTTTATGAGGCCCAGATGTTTCCTTCCCCTAGGCACTACAAATCATAGCTTGAACCGAATTTTGTTTAACAAAAATATTGTGATTTAATGAAAGTGTGTCATAAGCAAAAAACACATACGTATACGATGCGACTATAATAACACAAATATATACTCCAAAAACTATCGGTTGCTATCGATACGGTATATCGATATGTGCAGCTGATGTATTTTTTGAAAAAAAATACTGCTTCTGCAAAAGGAATAAATTCAAAAATTATATATTATTCAATTTTTTGTTTTGTTTTGATATAATCAAATATTATTAGGCTTTTATATCGGTTGTTTTTATATTATTATTATATTATTTTATTTTATTTATTAGTAAATTAACTAAAAGAAAATGCTTCTCTTCGGATAAGCTCATTAATACTAAGTCTATGGTCTGGAAAAAGAGTAGTTTTTCAAAAATAGTAAAATGAATTTGAACAAAAATTTGATCCTACAATATATTGTTGTACCGAATTAGAAATATTTGCTCAGTTTTTGGATATCCGGTCTCCAACAGGTTCGGATAAAACTGAAAGAAATTTTAAATAGAACACTTTTACTTTGTTTCCTGGAAACCACGGCGTAATATTCGTATCTTACCAACTGCTTTATTTCTTGGCCCTTACTGGTCAATCTGCCGTCACTGACTGACCTGATCCTTTCAAAGCGCACCTCTATTTATAAAGCTTGCTCTGATTCCTTCAATCATGGGGATGCCTTTCACGTTGCACTCTTGCTCACCCTATTCAAAGAGCATATTAATTTTCAATATTTTTATATTCTTTGGGGTGAAAGAGTTACAGAGTATTTTTAATTGATATTTACTAGAGCTATTAAAGCCTAATTTATAATTTAATTTTTTATGTTATCATAATCATAAGAATTTTAATTTTTAAGACGTTTAATTAATATAGTTAAAGTGAATTCTTCATTGATTTAAATAGAAACAAAGTATTCTAGTCCAGAACTCAGACTGTACTTAATTTTTTGGCGGCCACTGTCTGGTGATAGACCGATATGCACATGGTAAGTACATGCGAATTAATACATACATATGTATGAAACGTATTACGTTTATTACTGCTGCAAATATGAACGTTTTAGCTAATACTCTACACATACTCGTGCTCTATAGGCCATATACGAATTCAAGGTATTTTGTATGTGTATTGTACTAGAATTCACGCAGCCAAGATCAAGGTAATTGCATCTTCCCAACTGCCACTCCAGTTTCATTCTGCAATTTTCTTTCAAGCCGATTGGATGTGTTCTCAACCGCGATTTAAATAACATTCGCTGCTCCAATTTTTATTGACCGTGCCTTAAATATATAAAATAAATAAATATAAAAATAAATCTATTTTTTTGTTAATATATAATTCATAAATATTTAATACAGTATGGAATACATAAAGTTTCTAAAAGTTTTTATTTTATTTGTAAGTATAAATGATAATGAAAGTAAAGTGCATAAATAATTGTGTAACAGTTTTTATTATAAAATATTTAAGTGAATACAAAGTAAACAATATTTTTACTATTTAATAAGAATGCCGTATTAATCGTAGTTTGTTTCAATCTAACAATCTTTTTGCTATAGATTCTACCAATTTATTCTATTGCCCAAGATTATGAAGGTATGCTAATTGTGTGAAAGTTAATTAAAATTTGGAGATTTTAGCAATATATATATTGAATAGTGGCCGATGTTCAGTGCACATTCTCCAATGCTGGTTCGGATATTGAAGATCTTATCACAGCAACGCTTAAGAGACCAGTTGGTTTTAAGGGTATTCCCATGTTCGCAGACGATAGGCACATGGTCAAGGACGCTAATGGCCATTGTATGATTTCTAAGGATAAAAGCGATGTGGATGATCGAACATATACCCTGAGAATAAACGATTTTACACGTTGTGGCGTACTAAAACGAAATGTATGTATGACTTATGGATACCCATTAATGTTTTCCTGCCTAATTTATATGGGAATGTTTAGGGCGTTGTGCATGTTCGCATCTGGTTCCCTCAATTCCCGGGAGTTGTCATGCAATCGGATCAGGAATTAATTATTATGTGCAAGCCACCGGAGCCAACGATTATTGAAAATAAGGCAGCTGGTTTTGCTGGTTCATTGTACGTAAAGAAAATTAAATTCTTAATTTATCAGATGACGATGGTAATTTTTATTTTTTGTTTGTTGTAGTCCTCATGGAGCGCGTGTCTCAGGGGTGGTTGAGGAAATGCCAAATAAATTAGAATACGAGGTGGCACTTTATAAGGAGGCGCCGCCAATAGCACGGGTCAGTGGTACCAATAATCCAGTTAGCTCCTCCAATGATCCACCCTCGTTGGGCGGAACCAATGAACAGACAGTGGATCAAGCCGTTCCCCTAGGAACTAAGCTACAGCTGCGTGCACGCATCAGTCAATCGGTCTGGAAGTATGTCAAGTTAATGGAGGTTACAGTGTCACCAGATCCGGGTAAGATTTCATGCATGAATTGCTTAAATAATATAATAGATAGTGCGACTTGCATTGCTTGAAGAATGCTTTCGATATCGTAGCAGAGATGCGATTTAATTACAGGGTTTAAAAATAATAATAATAATAAATGTCATTGAAATAATTATAGAAAACCCAGTTGCCCAAGGTTCTGTGTCTCTGGTGCATAATGGTTGCCGTAACCGGGAGTTGGCCACAATAATACCACATCAGCCGGCCAAATATCGGGATAGACCCAATGAAGTATTTCTCGATTTTGAGGCTTTCTTACTCAGTTCAATGAAAGAGAAAGCCACACTTTGGATACACTCCCAAATAAAGGCCTGCATAGATATGTCGGACTGTACGCCAGACTTCTGTGTGGATCTATACGATCCCTCTGGCCATGGACGCAGACGTCGCTCTATAGAATCAATGTCGCCAACGACTCCCATTTATAATAACAGCATTTCCAATGGCTCGGATTTTAAGCGCTTTAAAGAGAACATTGAGTACACCGTTATAATGCCGGGACAGGTTGATAAAAAGATGGGATTCCTAATCGATTTGACGCACCAGTGTCGTGGCGCCCTGCTCATTAGCTCGTTTTTTGTTTTCATGATTACGCTTTGCTTTACCATTGTAAGTTCAAGAATAATTATAAGTAGCATAATTGTAGCTGTTATATAACTTTTTGCATTGTTTACTCTTTCAGAGCTGTGTGCTGGCTTTGCGGGTCCAAACCGAAAAAAAGCTGCGATCACTTCAGTTAAGTTCCGGGTTCAATACAGGTTACGCAGGTCGAGCCATGGTTCAATAAACCTGACCCTCATCATCGTCATCATCATCATCATATTACGAAGTGGTACTGCATTTACTATTGATGTATATATCCATGCATTTATCAGTTTGAGTACCTTATATTTATAGGCGTATTTTATAGTAGGATCACCTGTATGCATTTTTTATGTCAAAATAAATATAACCTTTAATTAAATATTATTTTAAAGTAGATTCAATCATTTTTGAAAATGTAAAGTTCAGTTAAGCTTTAGGTTTAATTTCAGACTGGTTCTTAGAAATGCCATCAGATCTAACGTTTTGGCTTGAGCTGTATACTTATCAGAGCTTGGGATACTCTTGGAAAGGGTATTACAACTTTATCGAGGAAAGAATAATGCATTAAACCCATAAAATATATATATTGTTGATCAGGACGAACTGACGAGTCAGTATAGCAAGGCCCAACTGACCGTTTCTAACTGGTCTCTCACCTTCTTTTGGTTGCACGCTTCGGCGTTCGAAATACAGCCTTTCCGAGTTTAAAATCTTTTTAGACTATAAAAAAGAAGATTATTTTAATTGTTAGCAATATGTAATATATATTTATAATTTATATTTCCATTAATAATTGCATTCTGGAGTCTTTTAGCTATACAAGATTCGTAGTGGAAAAGAATTGATTATTTATTAAATACCTTTAAATGTTATCTGAAAAATCTGGGCAGAGGCCAGAGAAAATAAGTAGCTATAAACGGGAAACAATAAAACTGTCCAAAACTGTCATTGAGTGGCGTTTTTGGTCCGTAACGGTAAACCACTAAGCCTGAAAATGTCAAAAGGAAAAGCCTGGCCAAAAAGCTGCTTTAATTGATTCATGTTAAGCCGTGTTGGCAGCAGCTTCAGCATTGCACTCAGAATTTCCAATAAGTTGTTCTGTTTTGTATTGTTTGGTTTTGGCCATGGCTTGCCATTATTACGTACACATTTAAACTGTGTATCTAAATAATAGATAAATTATTCTGTCCTTAGATACTATATAATGTATTTTACACTTGGCAGCACATAAATCAGGCACATTTAATATGCAAAATGTTTTGTCCCCCATGAAATATGTATGAATGTTATAGCATCGTATCTATGGGAGATTAAAATTTATTATTGCTGTTATTTGCCTGGTGAAACTAATTAAATTTGCTTAATCTATTGAAATAATTTAGTTATTGACGCAACTCAATTTACGCTAACCCATTAATTAAAAAAGTTTTTGCACTTGCAAAACAATGCATTAAGAATTTAGCTCAGTGCACATCAACTGTTGAATACCCTTTAAAAATAAAAAGATGAGAAAAATTGAAAATTGATTATGTAATCAATAGTGTAGGTTTATCAGCTGTATCCATAAATTAAAGGTCAAATAAAAACATAAATTTCGATATCTCTTAGCCTATAACATAACGTTGATGGAAAGTTTAAATAAATTTTAAGTTTTAGATAACTTTCTGGACTTTATGGAAAGAAACTGAGACTAGTTTCCATAGAAAAAAAAAAAAAAATAGATGGACAGATAGAAGTATAGACGGGAGAGACTTTATCGACTCATTTCGACGTCAAGATCAAAAATATATATATGATGGACTCTTAGCTGATTCCATTACATATCTCTTGAAAAAGTTAATGTATGCTATGATAGGGTATAAATAGTAAGGAAAGTCCATCCGGCGCACCGAACATTACATACCAAGCAGACCCTATTAATTTGATTACTAATGAAATTGAGCTATTTTAATCATAATCCCACAGAGCACTTCAAAGAATATTCAAATACAGATTAACTTAAACATAGATTTTGTTTATTTTTCTACTTATACTTTGACTTTTACTTATTTTACTATTTTTTTAATATTCCAGCAAATAAGTACTTTTTAAGTGACAAATTCAAAATACCCTGCCTTAGTTTGAGTAACTTTGCTAGAGATGCAAAGCTGTTTTTTTTCTGCCTGCCTGCAACTGGCACGTTAATCAAAAACTTTGGTAAAATGGCGAAAGCTCTTAGCATAGTTATTTTTTTTACAGTTTCAGAGAGAGATTATAAGATTGTTTTTTTTAAGTTTGATAATAGCTGCTAAGAAAATAAGTACGCATACTTATTTTTGACAAAAGCTTGGTTTATTTTTGTGGGCTAACGGGGCGTATGATTAATGCGTGCTAGGATGGCATTCGCCTCAATGAAATCAATTAATTAAGTAAGCGCAAAGAGGCAAAAACAAAAGACACGCGCGTGTTCTCATGAATGAATCAACGAACGAGCGAATGAATGAACGAATGAATGAGTGTAATGACTCTTTCATTAGGCAGTCGAGCGTGAATAAAGCATTAACTACCAGCAGGAACAGACGGAACAGGCTGGCTCTAGCAGTCTCAGGTGGGCAGGCCAGGGCAGAGCAGGGCGGTGCAGGGGACTGAAAAGCGAGCCAGATGCATAAATTTTCATTTAGACAAATGTGACAAACGGAAATTGCAATCGACGCTGCGCTGCGCTCTCAACAGTATTCCAACTTCCTGCATCAGCAGCAGCAGAAGCAGTAAAGGAATTCACTAAGGACCTCACCGACTGCTGCTCACTTTACTGACATCTCGCAGCATTGCCTGCACTGAGTCCCTTTAATAAATGATGAACACGTTGAAGCATATTGAAATGTAATTCATAACCAAACAGCAGTTGCTTCTCGTTCCATACTCCGATGATGATGAATTACGTGCCTGGCGGTGTCTCATATATTCATACTTCGTCCTGCTTCATCTCTCAAGTCTCCTCCTGAACGTATGCTGATTCAATTATGAACCAGGTCGACTTGCGTGTAATTAAATTACTTACGTGCAGTGACAGGAGTACAAATGGAAAACAATAAATTCCACATATACTCATATATAGAGTATATTAGAGACCTGTAATGGGCTAGGGAACATCCCTGCAATTGGTTGCAAGTGGAGCTCCAAGGATAGCAGAGTAAGGAAAGTAATATCCAAGAAAATTAGAAGATCTGTCCTCTAGCTTGAAAAATCTGTGCTCAAAAGTTGTATGAGGAAATTCTAACTATTTCCTGTTTGACATAAAACTCAGTTTCAGAGCTATTTCATTAAAATTAAAAGTAAATAATTTTTGGAAAATTCCCAAACTAAACCAAAAAGTGGAACAGAAAATAACAGAATTCCAGTTAGTTAATTTTCAAGCTATTTACCTAAAGGTTATATTCTTTACTTATGGGAAACATAATAAAATCTGTAGATCGGTTAATACTATCGATTGTAAATAGTGGCTTTGATTAAAGAATCGAACTCATAGTAAGATTACTAACTCATAAAACATATACCACGATTTTCTTTATTTCAATGAGTAAGTTTATATTGTCAAATAAACAATTGCTTCAATATCTGAAAAATGTACTTTAATCTGAAGAAGTCCAACAACAGATTTGTTGCTAGAATAGTTCAGACTCAGAATATTTCAAAGTCAAATAAGAAAGAAATTAAAAAAGTTCTATTCCTGATTCGGGATGATATTCCCATCAATTTCTATATATTCCAACCGAAATTCATGGTTACAAAGTAGACATATCTAAAATTAAAATTAAACTTCAATTTTTATTAAATGACATTTTATTTCAATGCTTATTTGGATGGATTGAAAATTATTGTAGAATTTTGTAGTAAAATATATGACGAGGAAAACAAACAGAACTGGAGGACCAATTCATAAATTACAAGAGGAGTAACATAATTTAAATTCTATGGCTGGATAGGTAGGGTATATGCCCTGAAATATATATGAAATTTTGATGATTATTAGATTTATCACTTATCACTTATGCATTTCCTTGTAGCCGAACGTTTGGCTAAATATATATGGCTTCCCATGGCGTTTCCCAGGCCCGACGTTCATACTTCACGCATGACGAAGACGATGATTTAACCGAAGAGCAGCGTAATCGGAAGAGACTACGGCATCGAATATTTGTCTATGTGAAGATAACAGTTTTTGTGCTCGTTTGGATATATTTTTCAGTATATATGATAATAGTTCCGCCGCATAAGTCAGAGGAATTGGTCGTTCCGCTTGCGCCCCAGAAAGCCCAAACCATTAAAATAGATGAAGAACCAAAAGGTGATGCGATCAGCGTAGTAATAAAGGGTAAAATTGATGAAGAAGTAACAACTCAACCAAAAAAAGCAAAGGCAAATCAATCATACGTGGAGGTATGTGTGGAAATGTTTAATTCGAGATCTAACGAGACATTGTCCCGATCCCGAGAATGGAAAGTATTCCTCGATGACTCGGCTAAAACCAAGACGGTCAGTGTGAAAAAATATATTGGGGTGGATAGCGAAATGAAGAGATCCATGGTGGAAGACTCAGTATACCAGATCGAAAAATTCTTAGAGCCAAGGGCGGATGAGGATACTCAATTACAATTATCCCTACTGAATATGGGTAAAGATCCGACTGCAGTCTCTGTGATAATCAATTCCAATCCACTGAACATTAGCATAGGTGTAATCTACGGCTTTCTACTATTATGCTTTCTCTATATCCTGATCATTTTCGATATTGCGGACCGTACATTCGCCGCCTTATTGGTCTCCACAACAGCCATAGGCGTACTCTGTATGATGGGTGAAAGACCCTCGCTGGAGACCATCATTAGTTGGATCGATATGCATACCCTTATGCTTTTATTTAGCATGATGATTATGGTATCTACGCTGGCTGAAACGGGTTTATTTGACTATTTGTCTGTGAAAGCCTATCGGATATCGAGAGGCCAACCCTGGATACTTATATTCCTGCTATGCATGCTAACCCTAATGCTTTCCGCCTTTCTGGACAATGTGACCATAGTAATGCTCATGGTGCCGGTAGTAATCCGTCTGACTGAGTGTATGGGCTTACGAACGACCACAGTGCTGATTTGTGTGGCTATATTCTCGAATGTGGGTGGTGCCTTGACGCCTGTGGGTGATCCACCGAATGTGATAATTGCCACAAACCCCTATGTCGTAGAGGAGGGTGTGGATTTCGTCGTTTTCACAATGCACATGTTTCCGGGCGTATTTTTCAGCGTTGTTGCTAGTTGGTTGTTTCTATATTGCTGGCTGCGTGATAAACTTTACTTGGGCAGCGAGGATCAGCTGCGGGATTCTATCAGGAATCTCACTAAAAATGCAGCCAAGTTCAATGCGCCGACAGCAAGTGAAGAGCAACTGCGTCGTGATATTCTACAGCGTATCGAAGAGTTGAAGCTACAATATAGACGCAAACAGGCTTCTAATACCTTTGCGCTACAGCCAGTAATGAATTTTATTGAAACACTTGCTGAAATGGAGACCAAATATAAAATACGTAATAAGGATCTACTGATTAAATGTATTATAGCCCTGGCATTTGCCGTGCTACTCTTCGCCCTTAATTCCGTGCCCTTTCTTCGTGGCGTCACATTATCCTGGGCAGCCTTGCTGTCGGCGCTTTTATTGCTTATACTGGTCAATAATCCGGATATGGAAACAGTGCTAGAGCATATCGAGTGGTCAACTTTACTCTTCTTTGCCGCACTCTTTGTCCTGGTCGAAGCCGTATCCGAAATGGGACTTATCGACTGGGTAGGTGATCGAACGATTGCCATTATCCAAACGGTTACGGCACAACATCGAGTACTTGTTGCCATATTATTAATGATGTGGATCAGTGCGGTTTTCTCGGCTTTTGTAGATAATATACCCATTGTCACTATGATGCTGAAATTGGCGATTAAATTAGCAACCAACGAGGAGCTTCATCTTCCATTAATGCCCTTGGTTTGGGCCTTATCCTTTGGTGTATGTTTCGGTGGCAATGGCACTCTGATAGCCGCCTCGTCGAATGTGGTAGCAGCTGGTTTGGCTAGACAGCATGGATATGAAATAACCTTCAACGAATTCTTTAAATTGGGTTTGCCGATAATGCTTATAACCGATGTTGTGGCTACAATATATCTGCTTATTGCACATGGACTATTCACCTGGCATAAGACTTAACGCTTGGAAACTCAAGGAAAATATTTAAAGAAATGAAAAAAATTCGTTAGAAGGTGACAGCTGACCGTTCTTCCTTGCCTGCCGCCATCGAAACTTTCCGTTGCCTACTTTTTGGCTGGGCAACGAAATGCCCGATAAACTTTGTTATATTCGCTGAAAAAGTTTTTAATGACAAAATCAAATCGAAATCGCATGCCGCATGCCGCAGAAAGTTGCAAGAAGAACTTGAATGAAATAAGTAGAAGAAAATCAGGAAACGCAACTGCCGAAAAATTTGCTGATAAAAATACTTAATTGGATCTCTATTAAAGAAAAAGCAGAGCATTAAATGCATTAAATATGCGTAAAATTCATCCAGCCGGGACACGTGTCGTGCTACTGACATTTTATATATATATATATGCATACAGACAGATACTTATACATATATTTTGGTATATATGTATATATGGCATCAATAGTGTGGCATGGGCCATGGACCATGCTTGTCCCATATGCTCTCAAGTCCCTAAAGAAGGCTCTGTGCAGAGGTCAGCTATCATCAGGATTAAAAGCAGAAACAAAAATTTCAAACATCTATTTATATTTATAAGAAATAAACAGAGCCAGTAAAGGTTAAACAGTGAATATGGATGACATGGGGAAGTTAAAAATCAATGAGAAAAATTAATAGCAGAGAATTACGTATTCGTCTAGTGTCCAAAAATTTTAATTCTATCTGACAGAAATCATTTTTTAAAAAATGAGCAAGATAAATATTTCAAAGAATACATAAAATATTATAATAAATTAATCAAGTGGCTAAATGAAGGTTAAACAGTGGATGACATGTGGAAGTTATATATCAGTGGAATAAATTAACAGAAGTGAAATAAATGTCAAAGACTTGTATTAAATTCAGACGAAAATCCTTTTATTAAAAGAAAAATAAATATTTCAAGGAATATAGAAAATATATTAAATAATCAAGAGACTAAGGAATAAACAGTGAATAAATGAATAATATGTGGAAGTTAAATATCAGTGGAATAAATTAAGAGAAGTGAAATAATTAGATTTTTACATTTTATATTAAAAATTATATAGAATAAATAAAAAAAACAGTTTTGTTGTACTACAAAGTATAATTTATTTAAAATACAAGAAATATTAATTATTTGCCCTAAACAAACCACAAGATGGAAACTAAGACTGTTTTTATGAGTGTATGAAATGGTCGCTTTTTTTTTAATCTGAGCACCTTTACATATTTACTCTCTGACACTGAACATTTTCGAATTGAGTTTCTTTTTGAATTTATTTGGAAAATTTCATTGGATGCTTCCTCAAGTGCCGAGTAAGCTATTAAGGTGTGAACGGGGAGTCCAGCTGAACATATGTCTAAGCGTATTTCCCTGGCCCGCCGTTCATTGAACGCCTTGAGTCACGAGAATGATGATGAGTTAACTGAGGAGCAGCTTCGTCATCGCGAGCTAAAAACAAAGATAATAAATTATATAAAGATTGGAGTATTTCTTCTGGTGTGGCTTTATTTTACCATATTCATATTGATAACGCCTCCGCATGAGCACCATGAAATTGTCGTACCAGTTGCACCGAGAGTACCGGAGGTTCTTACCACAAAGGATAAACCTAATGGTCATGCTATCAGCATTTGGATTCAGGGTCATATCGATGAGCTGAGTACCAATAATGCCCTACATGGAAAGCAAAAGGAAACTCCCCGAGTTATTGTTTCCATCCAGTTCGTAAATATAGACACTAACTCGACTGTGTGGAAAGCGAAGGATTGGATTATATATCTCGCTGTAAAAGATAAAAACAAGTTGGCTCTTGTGAAAAATTTTATATATATAGACGATAAAGATGGTAGACAAAAATCGGCCTTAAGAGAAATACAGTCTAAAGATGCTTCGAATATTGAACTCCATGTAACATTCTTAAATCTCGACACAGAAGCAACGGCATTCGAAGTGGAAATAAATGCCAATCCACTGGATCCAGAGACTGGTATAATATATGGATTTGCTTTACTTATATTTCTATATGTATTGATTATCACGGAGGTTACGGATCGGACTTTTGCTGCTTTACTCACGTCCACAGCAGCTATTGGAGTGCTCTGCATGCTTAATGCAAGACCTTCCCTCGAGAAGATTATTACCTGGATCGATATGCAAACCGTGATGCTACTCTTTGGCATGATGATTATGGTCTCAATACTCACCGATACCGGAATATTCGATTATTTATCCATATTCGCCTATCAATTATCTAAAGGAAATATCTGGCTACTTGTATTTTATCTGAGCATGTTCACTGGATTTGTATCGGCTTTTCTGGACAACGTAACCATGGTGTTATTGATGGCGCCTGTTACGATACGTCTCTGTGAGCTGCTGGGTCTGCGCACCACTGTGGTGCTCATAATAATAGTAGTCTTTTCGAATATTGGTGGCACTCTGACACCCGTCGGAGATCCACCAAATGTGATCATTGCCACCGATCGTTATGTAGTCGATAGTGGCATAAAGTTTGGTAATTTCACATTGCACATGTTTCCGGGTGTCTTTTTAAGTATGATGCTGGCATTTCTAGTTATCTATTTGATGCTACGTAAGAAACTGGTTGCCGAAAAAGAAGATCAATTGAATAAGTCGATAGCAGTACTTAAAAAGCAGTTGCGTAACTCTAAAAAGGATCCCGATCTAGCTCGGGGTCTGCAAAAGAATCTCGATGAGATGGTGGAACTTTTGAATGCAGAGGCTACTAGCAACATGGACAAGGATGCAGCTTTTACGAAGACTCTCAAGGACATGAAGGAGAAATATAAAATCAAAAATAAGTTATTATTGATCAAATGTGCAATTGCTTTTATATTTGCAATTGGCTTATTCTTTCTACATTCCCTGCCCTTTATGGCTGGAGTAACTCTTAGCTGGGCTGCCATATTGGCTGCATTACTTCTATTGATTTTGGCCAATAAACCGGATATAGACTCGGCTATAGAGCGGGTGGAATGGTCTACACTGATCTTCTTCGCCGCACTCTTTGTACTGATGGAGGCCCTGGTTGAAATGGGGCTCATCGATTGGGTTGGCGAGAAAACCATCAATATGATCCTGAGTGTTCATAAGGATAATCAATTGGCCGTAGCCATACTGCTGTTGGTATGGATCAGTGCAATTACCTCGGCTTTTGTGGATAATATACCCATTACAACGATGATGCTTAAACTGACCATCAAGTTGGCCTCCAATGAAACTCTGGATCTTCCAATAAGCCCTTTGATCTGGGCCTTATCATATGGCGCCTGTTTCGGAGGAAATGGTACTTTAATCGGTGCATCAGCCAATGTTGTGACTGCGGGCATTGCTAGCCAATATGGCCATAATATTACCTTTAAGACCTTCTTCATTATCGGCTTTCCGATTATGATAATTACGGTGGTGATATGCACTATATACTTGCTGATCGCACATTGCCTTTTCACCTGGCATTAGCAATTGGAGCATTGGATTCACCTATCCTACGGAAATTTCAATCATAAAATTTCGAAAATTCATTTTTAGACTTTCGCGTGTAAATTGTCTACTACTTGAATGTCCAAAATATATAACTAAAGTACTTTATTGTATTTCATTTTTTAAAAATTTATTCTCGCATTGATTTGATTCAGGCTTAGGTTCGGTCATCTGGTTGTTTTCATGGTTCAGTTTAATTTAGAAAAATATTCGAACCTCTTCGCTGAAAACCTGTTAGCCGGCTTGTGTAATATGGGCCTAATCTAATTAAATTAAGCAAGATTTAAATGGTGTAGACTAGCATTGTCTCATATTATATCTAAATATTCTATCTAATAGCTTATAAAAGTTGAAAACTACCCCCAAAGTAATAGTAATAAAATATTGAATAGATAAAAAACTGGCAAGCGCTTTAAACTGAACTCATTCGTCATTTTAGCCGTAATTACAAACAATATATCTACGGGCACGGGTAAAATCCATTTGGGTCATATAAAAATGGTGAAAAACATGCGGGCAATAAACTGAAACTAAACTGTTCTCCAGATACGCAGAGAAAGCGCCGTCGGAGGCCCAGAGTGGAGAACGGGACGATATTCCTTCATCATTCTTTGGTCAGCGTGGACCAATCAATCAACCGCATGTCAATGGAGAGAAGTACAGAAAGCCACAAGCAGCCAGCTCCCAAAGTGCACATCTAAAAAAATCAATGATTTTTTTTTTTTTGTATTTTATTTTGTTTTTTATTTTTGTTTTTCCTTTTTTTGTCTCCTTTTTTTATATTGTGTGAGTGCACGCCGGCTCATTTAAACAATCCGTCAGCCAAATGTGACTGAAAACTACATTTGTTTGTCTCTAGGGGGGATTTTGATGGCATTTTGTTTGTTTGTTTGGCTCTTTTGCCACAAATTGCAGCACTCACATGTGTCCCAAGCCTTTAAACTTGGCCATAAATCTTATTGTTGAAATAGCCAAAGAAAAAGTTAGGAAAAAACTTAAAAACTGCTCAAATTTTGCACAAATTTTTGTGGCTACTTTAGAGGAAATACCAACATTGTTTTTTTTTTATATTTGTCTTTGCAATGATTGATGTGAAGCTTAAAATGTTAATGGAGAGCGAACCCCTTTCATAGGGTATGAAAATCAAGCCAAGTAGTTCCTATGTTCTGAGTAGGTTTTTTTATAATTAAATTGAGTTGGAGCCTAAAAACCTTCGAATACTGAGTTAAGTTGATCATTATTTATTTATTAGTAGGTTGGTTAGGTCTGTTAGGTTCTTATACAAATATTTTTAATGTTATATTTCGACAGTGTGGCCAATGCCAGATACCCATGGAAAGGGTATAGAACAGGCCGACTTAATTACTGAGGCGGCTCAAATTTAATTTTGCACAAAGAGCAAGCAGCAAGCAGCATTTGGCACGATTCTGCAGCATTGCTGGAGGGTCTTAATAATGAAATATTTTTATACAAAACAAAAGAAAACGGCCAGCTAATGAATCCCATATTCTTGGTACTGCAAACCCTCGTTTTGCTGCTACTTTCCCTTTCTTGGCCTGGCAATGACAGGCTCTCAAACAACACTGACACTGAGAAATTGCACCCATGAAATTAAAAATAACTCAAGCGAAATGCTGGAAAACAAAGGCGCCGGCAATTTATGAAACCGAATGGAACTCCAAAAAAAGAGCGAAACCATAACCGAAAAACAAAAGGCTTAAGTTTTGTTAACCAAAAGACACGTGAATTCTGAACAAAAGGCAGAGGCAAAAAGCAGCCTAAAGAATTTGTTAGCACGTTGATTTATCATCGACAGCGTTTCAGTACTAGGTTTAGGTTAGGTGTACCTATAGCTATACCTATACCTATACCACGTCTAATTCAATAACAAGAACGCTGAGAAATCGTCAAAGAATGGGCCAGAGAATGCGTGTAACAAATGCGAGTAAATTGTGATATAAATCAAAAAAAATTTCCTATGTCGTTGGCAGCTGACAGGCGAAGCAGCTTCGACGGAGCCTCGAAACCCTACAGCTTAGCAAAAAGAAATGCGGCCAAAGCCGATACCAAAAATAAAATTTGTTAGAAGTTTTTCGGCCACAGCCGTTGTGGCAGCAGAACAAAACACAACAAAAAATAACGAAAAACTTATAAACGGATATGGGCCGAGATGAGGATTCGTTTGTTGGCAAAAACGAGGTTAATTTAAGATTATAGAAATATTCTAGCAATAGTTGAATAGTTTCCTGAATCGAAATGGACTCGTGTTTTTGTTTCCTATTCCGCATTCGGATTCAAAATATTCAATATTCTGTAAAAAGGAGCATAAAATCTAGATATATTTCTATTCCAGTATCATTTTTGTTGAGCTGAAAAATCTATATATACAACCTTATTATATTATATAATAATTTTATGATAAGACGACTCATTAAAGTTAAAAGAATTATTTTTGCAATATTATAAGCTACATATAAATATATAAAGATACCCAACTGTCTTTTTGATAAATGGCCGTGAAATAAACTTTAATTAAATTGGTCAAAAAGTGAACAGAAAGCCATAAATAAATTATACATTTATTGTGCAACGGGGCGTATGAGTTCAAAAGTCAAAAATACAATTAAAACGTACAGAAAACCACATGAAATATAACTAAAATATTCGCATATATATCACGTTCTCGTATCTCAGGCAAAATACAAGTTTGGCAGAAAAAAGCAAATGAAAAAAAGCTTAAAATTGCAAGCTGCAGCTCAAATAGAAAAGTCCAGCAAAGCCAAACAAAATGCCAGACTTTAGAACACGTATTAGAAGAAAGGAAGGAAAGATAGAACTTAGGTTCTCAGAATAGCTGAAACCCAATGAACTAGCATTAAATTAAAGCTGATTTTGATACACTTGTTTATTTCTCAGAATTCAGAACGGAGCAACTCAGTAGGCAACTCAGCTCTACCCGGACAGCGTGTGGAGTTTTTTAGTCACTTTAACATAAACTTCTGAACTGTTTTAACCAAAAGGAAAAAATTATAAAATTTTAACAAAAAATAAAACAAATTTTTTTTTTTTGTTTTAACCAAATTTTACAACTGTGTAATTCATATCAGAACTCAAAATTCAGATCGGAGCAACTCAGTAAGCGAGCTGCTCTACCCGGACAGCGTCTGGAGTTTTTTTCAGTCACTTTAACATAAACTTCTGAACGGGAAACAAATTATAAAATTTTATCAAAAAGAAAAACAAAATTTTTTTTTGTTTTTACCAAATTTTACAAATGCATAAAATGCTTTATTATAAACAAATTTTAGTCGCGTCATTTGTCATCGTCGCGCTGTTGGCTGCTCAGTCAGCTTCGGCAGCCTCAGCGGCGTCAAATACGGCCATAAAAGTACAGAAAGCAAATGGACAGCTCATCGAATTGAATGAGGATAACTGGCATTTGATGTTGAATGGCGAATGGATGATCGAATTCTTTGACCCCTTGTGTTCGGCTTGCAAGAATCTGGCGCCCGTTTGGAAGCGTTACGCTGGCAAAGCTAAAACTTTTAATGTTCACGTGGCTAAGATCGATGTTACTACCTCTCCTTCCCTAAAAGCCCGCTTTCTACTCAACGCTTTACCTATAATCATTCATGTAAAGAATGGCGAGTTTCGTCATTATCACGGCGCTCACAATGCAAATGCACTCTTTTATTTTTTAAAGAAAGAGTCGTGGAAGGACGTCCAGCCACTTTCGTTCTGGACGAATCCTAATACCTTACACATGTCTTTCGTGTCTAGTTTTTACACGTTATTGAATGTAATAAAACTTTTCAACTCGCGTCTTCAACTAGCGTCTGGTATGACCACCCGGACATCATACGCTATATTTTTATTTGTCACCATCTTCCTAGGAGTAAGCTTAGGGCTAGTGCTCGTGTATATTCTGGATTCTATTTTCGAAAAAAAAGACCTTCGTCCAAAGTTTATGGAGTCACAAGCCGGAGTTAAAGATTTGCAGATCAAAGATGATGTGGATGAGGCGGCTGCGGCTGATGCTGATGGAGACGATGATGATGGTGATGAGGAGCCGAACAGCGAAAATGTTGAGGAAGATGATGAAGACCAGGACAATGAGGAAGAGGCGAAGAAACAGGAGGCAAACAACTCAACCAAGGCCGATTAGATGGTCTGTCCTCAGGCTAAACAAAAAAAAAAACTATGAGAAGTAGCAACAAACAATGAAGCCTAACATAACATTATACATTAACCTGACACAAGCAAAAACCTAGAGCAAAACAAATCCGCTCCAGCAATTTGTTTTAATCATTTACCACACAAGAAAAAGCTCTAAAGAAGCATTCTTTTTAGGCTGACACATTTTAGAATTGCTCTCCCAATAACTCTGTAACAAATTTCCACAAATTAGATTTAAGAGTATGCCAATCACGCACACTTTTTCTTGTTTTAATTTGCGTTTAATAAACTTAAACTTATAACACACTAAATTCTTAATATTCACTTGTTTTTTGTAGTTATTTTCCCTTTTGCTTGTTGTCTGCACGTGCAGCTTTCGGCTTTACGTGTTACTAGCCTCATTGTTTGCCAATAGCCACCCGCATATTGGCCGCATCTGCCACAGGCTGTTGAACAAGCTAACTGACGCATGTTCCACTTTGCTACAAACACTCAAAATGTTGCGGCACATGCGGCGTATACGTAACTTCCGCAAAGGCAGCTTTAAGCTGCAGCTGCCCGAAAAAACTAAATTTCTTCAAATGCAATAACAATATCAATAGATAGAAAAGAAATGAAAATAGTGGATCTCATTTTCAACCATGGATAAGGAGCGACTTCTTCAACCATCGATGTTTTTGCATCACAAATCAAATGCTTCTAACTAATTCTCTTTGAATTTTCTCTTAGAAAGTGTGCTGCTCTTCAGGAGAGTTTATCAATGGCTTTGTTAAAAATTTATTTTTACTAAACCTTTTCCAAAAAGAACTTTCTTAATTCGATTTATATTTTATATAACTTTCAAGCCAGTTGACAATTAGATTATTGAAAAATGTTTTTGAGCATTTTTTCTAAGCCAAGTTCAATTAAATTACGAAAAGCAGCTGCCAGAGGTTTAGTTAGTTTTTGTAGTTTCCTTTAAGCTGGTTTAAATTTAATTTTTGGTTTTTCAATCTCTTACTTTCCTTTGCTTTAACTAACTGATTCAATTTGTGTGCCGTCTGTGGCCGATAAACGTGACTTGGCCACGTTTGTTGGCTTTTGGACATCTTTCTATGTAAATAGGCTTGCATCTACGAGTAGGCAGAGAGTACGATAAATACGGTTTTGTGTTCAGTCTTCGGTTTGTTTTGTGCTATTGTTGCAGCTCGGCTTGTGGCAGCTGTGGCATCTGCACTTATCTGCCCCATACACGCACAGACGCGTACGCACCCAAATAGGCGAGCATTAATTTAGAGCAATTTATCAGACTCAGAGCCTATAATTTTGAATTGCCTCAGCTTATCTTAATTGCAATGTACTATGAAATAGAGAGAGACCAACGCATGCAGACATATGTAAATATCATGAGATGAGATTTTGTCTTTTAATTAATACATATAAACCAAAAGCCAATCAACTGAACTATATATTTAACTTGTGAGTTAAAGACATATTGCTGTCATCTCAGAGTGCATAAAGACAAATTGCAGTTTCTTTAATTATTTATAAACTCTTTCCATTGGCCTGGCCCGAATATCCTTTTCAAAAAAAAAATCTAAAACCCAATATTGTATTTTATTTTTAGTAAGGTCAATTATTATACTTTATTAATTAATTTGGTGTACTATAATTAATTCAATAATTTATTTCATATATTATATTAGTTTCTAATGTTTGATTTAAAAATTTTCTTGTGCCGCATTCAATACATAAATAAATCAATCGTGTAACTTAAGCTTTGACTCTTTTTACCTAATTGACTGGACAGCGCTGTAAGCACCACCCACACACACACATACACACACACTCGCACACACATACAATACACCATGCAACACAATTACGCTTTAATTAGAAATAACTTAGGAGAACGAGGAAAAGGGTAAGACATGGAGGGAATAAATGGAAAGCAGTCGCTTAGTTGTTTGCCACTTGGAAACTGCAGTTTGGTTTATTTTTGTGGCTGACATGTGGTGTTGATGTGTGTGTGTCATGGGCGTAGGCGTAGCCTTTGAGAAAGGGGAAACTAACAATTTAGCTAGCTTCTGTATATAGAGTACGAAAACTAGCGGATTGATTAGAAAACGATTTGAAAGCATAAATGAAAAACCAGTTATTATAAGAATTTTCAAAATTGTATTCATACATTTTTTTTTTAAGTTTGAATTTTTAAGTATATAATTTTGAAGTACAAAGGAAAATGAAAATGACTGCTCACAATTCAGCCTACAAATTAGTTTGATAAAGTGGTTAAAAAACTATGTAAAAGTATTGAATCCAAATCGGATTGAAATTTAACCAAAGCTGAGTTTGAAAAGTATAAAAGAAGGTATTCAATTCAGTATTGAAAACATTACATCTTAATCTTAGATTTTTCTCATATTTGACCTCTTTTAATTCTAAATTCTCAATATTAATATTTGCTTTCCCGGTTCTTCTCCCTTTTCCGCACTACGGCTACGCCTTTAGTGTATGCGGGCCTTTTGCTTTCAGTGTGTTAGTTTGCATTGCATTAACACACAAACAGAGAGAGAAAGAGAGAGATAGAGAGAGAGAGAGAGAGGCACAGGAGGCACATCCTGAGTCATCTTAGGATTCTTGACAAGAAGATTAGAAAACAATTCGAATGTGCAGCAAATGCAGAGAAACGTTTTTGCCATTGAAAGTTAATTTGCAATTGAAATCAGCAAGTCAAGTCAACCAAATTGAAGAGAAGAGCAGCATTTCAAATGCCTGGCAAATTTTCACTTAACACAACGCCAATTTCTAATTTTCGGGGCATATGTTAAAGTTTTGGAAGTTGGATTAATTAAAAGTGGAAACCAATTGTTTCAGGGTTTATGCCATGCATAAATTTAAATTGGAGCATGAAATTCTCATGGCACAGTGGGTTCAATGAGTGGAAATTCAATGATATTAAGTTTATTTTCAATGAAATTAATATAATTTTTTTTCTACAAAGGAAGAGAGGACCAATTATACCAAGCAAACTGATCAATGATGATCAAGATCGATATTTCATATAGCTGCCATAGGTAGATTTCGTCAGAATAAATAAATTTAGCAACACTTTTCAAGCGCTGATTCCATTCTGCAAGGATAATCTGTGCCGAAGGTGGGTTCTTCCTTTGTTATTTGATAATCTTTTTTTTTTACTACGTATTTGTTTAAAAAAAGGCCACTGTGCGACAACTACAGTCACTGCTGATTGTATGCGCATAAATTGGGAGTAGACAATTTGACTGGCTGGCTAATTGAGTGGACGCTCATAATGATTCAGCCTTGTTTAGCTATGAAAATTTGACGACATTTGGTAGTCATACGAGCTCACACATGGAAGTTGCTGAACTCTTCCTTGGTTCAGTTGGCAGTTCTGCAAAGTGCCATAAAAATCGCATAAAATGCTAATTGTGCATAAACAGCGCTGCAGTTTGGACAAAAAATACTGCATATAAATTGAATATTTATGAGATTCTAAAGTGAGGATGTGTATGGGTTAGTTTAGAAAGTTCTCAACTTTAAAAATAATAGCGGTTAAATTGAAAATAAAATTTCAAATTCATATAATATTATCCATTAAAAATAGATGACTCCGAAGAGCTGACTGGCTCTTTATAGGTTTGTATAGTTACATAACCTATAAAAATTGAATTTATATTGAAAATGGCAGGTCGCAGTGTTGCCACCTTGCACCTAAGCATCATATATATATGGCAATACTGCAAACTGAAGTCACCTTTTTAGTCAGCGCTGCCCACTCTTCTATTGAGTGCTGCCAACTTTGTAGACAAGACTCTTACTTTGTAAAGGAAAAAATTAAATACTTTACAACTAAAAGCATAGATCTATTACAAAAATGTATTATTTAATAATAGAATATAAGCCGTAAATTACAAAATAACGACTTAATTGTACTCCATCCATCCAGGATGGGGTTTATTTGCCGCGAACGGATGGCATTATTTATATTTCTAATTAAAGCCAGTTTACTTTTTATTTAAATTGTCTATTTTCTTATTCTTAACCTATAATCACTTATTTTAAAATAATCATGAAGGGACTTGATTTGCTCTACAGGCCCAGTAATATAAGAAGACTCATATCCTTTGGTCTTAAACTTAATGTATCCTTAAGGTAGCGCATATTCCACTTAAACCCACTTAATTCCCGTCTATAAGCATAAAAGTCCAGGACGTTTTTTCCGTGCTCGTTCGCCTCCTGAAACTCATGAGGCATCATTTAGTTCAAAGAGCTATCAATGCTGAATCTGACTGCGCCATGCGCCATGGCTGGCAATCAAGCGAAAGCAAAACTTAAAGCAATCAAAGCCAACAAAACAAAACCCCCAAAAGCCCCGAAGCTCCAAAGCTCCAACAAAAACGAAATGAAGAACAAAAAAAGAAACAAAAACAGAAAAAAGAGAAAGGAAACAATGCAAAACTAAAAATACGGTTAAAGCAAAATAGGTGCAAAAGTATTGTGTGCGGAAAAGAAAGAAAGCCCCATTACAATGTGACGACGTGTGTTAGCTGGTTAGATGGTTATAGCGGAGGATTACACGTGGCATTCGCAATCCTCAAAGAAATCTTGTTTGGAGGCCACTTGGGCACGCAATGATGGCCATTGCGGAAACGATGCTGGCCAAAGACAACACGAAATATACTGTGCCAACAGCCTCTATAACGATATCCTTCACAATCCTCTATAGTTGTTTTCTTAAGCTTACTTCCTTCGCCATAGCATACTCTTGGGCGCTTGCCACTATTCTGCTGATAAAAGCTGAATAATTTTATTACTAATTTTCGACTGTTTGTCGAACTTTAGCATAACAGGAGCAAAAAGTAGAAAGCAGCGAGCAAACACGACTACGAAATACTCTCACATCTAATGTTATATCCATAGAGGGAACAATTTCATAGAGCAAGACGCTCTCAGCAACTGCAGCTATTGCAGCTTCTCTATGAAAAACCTTTTTATTTTTCTTCTTCTTCTGTATTTATATCTGATTGTTATTAGATTCTATTCTATTCTGATATTAGCTCTTATAGTTCTTGAGATTGTCATAAAGCGTAACAGATAGATTTGAGATCGAGCCGGTTAATAATCCTGTACCAAAATATGTAAATTTATATGAAGCTGCCTTCTTTTGTCTGTTACAAATGTTTTCACAAAGCAATTATACTCCTTTTATGTTTGTATTCATACTCCGTACATAAAAACAAATTGGAATGGCTTAGGTTTCACTGCTCGACTAGAATATACCCTGTAACTTAAACATATCTAATTGTATTAAAAATGAGGCTGTAATAATAATAGTTTTTTAAATTGAATTGTTTCCGAAGTTATATTCTACTTGCTTAATAGCCCAACCGGAAATGGGAATAGGTTTAATCGCTATCATCGGATTTCCGCTTTAAGTATTTTTGGTTTGCAGTGTTGAATACTTTTAATTTAGAAATGAGTTAGAGTGGAGATAGGTGGAGCGGAACAATAAGATCGAAACTGCCGACTAGAGGCATAATTACAGGATATATAGAAAAATAAATAGTTTCAAAAGTAACTTCAAGTGGCTTCGAATTACGGTTCATTTCCGGTGCAAGGATAGAAATATTCAGGTTTTACTGCAGCCCTTTTGCTGGCAATTTTAATTCCAATTCCAGCATTGCCTTTTGCAATCAAATTGCAATTAGCACACACTTAATTAATTACATTTTCCCTCACATGCATACGACACACACACACACATGCACACATACAGCGCGCAAACTTACACATACACACACACATATACAGTGAGACGGTTATGTAAACACACACGTGCGACGGGAACACGTGTAAAATCAACGTGTTGCGCTTTATACAAATGTGTGTGTGTGTGTGTGTTTATGTAAATGTATGTGTTGCCTGATTATCCCAAACTCCATTTATGTCTTTATTTTACCTCCCTTTTCGCTAGTTGAGGCTTAAAGCGCAACTGAGAGTTACTCACACACGCACACACACCTACACACACACACGCACACACGTGTGAGCTTGCACAAATATTTCTTCAACAAGTTTGCAGCGTCTGATTTTTGAATTTCTCGACTTTTGTCTTCCGTTTTGCCTTTGCAGTGGCCTCTTCTTCGCGTTTAGCGTTCTGCTTGCTTCTCATCCCATAATAATGTAACAAAACAAACAAATAAACAAACAGGCACACACACACACACATTCGTATATAGAGGCCAATACAGTAACAAACACACACACACACACACGCACCCACTTAGCGCGCCTTCGCTAGCGTCTCCCCTGTCCTTTCCCGCCCTTCGTCACTCTATCAGTGTCAGGGGCTCCGCGTGTTTTTGTGTTTGTCAAAATAAAAGTTTTATAAGTCAAAAGGAAAAGCAAACGCAAAGAGAACTCTCTGGCAACTTCTCTCGTTCTCTCTTCTTTGGCTCTCTCATTTACTCGCGCACTCTTGCTCTCTGCTCCGCATACACAGTAAGAAAAAAAGTTTGCTTGCAGTAAAGCAGCAGCTGAAACAACTGGCACCTGCACACTGAGCTGAATATGATTGAATGAGGCATAAATAATTCATTCATTAAAAGTTTTCTGCTACAATAAGTAATATAATATTTTTAGTTATATTTTGTTTATAATCCATACACTTTTAATAAAATAAAATAAATAGTGTTATAATGTATACCAATCTTGGGGCCTTAGTTACTTTTATTATATGACTAAAAGTTACATTTGCAGATTACTTATATTGTATTCTTCATCTACAAGATGAGATGAGTCGAAATGGATTTTTTCTTTCGCATTAATTACAATTAATAAACGCCTATAATAATGTTATTTAAAATTAAAAAATAAATAAATATATTTTAGCAAGTTCTCTAAACAATTTCTGTGGTATCTTCCACCACTGTGAGCTATCACAGTCTCGTTATTACGTATCCGCAGCGTGAGCAGAAAGCAAACGCAAGGGAGAGCCAGAGCGCCAGAGAAAGAGCGAACGTATTAGGAATTGCGCTCTTTGCCGCATTTCTTTTTTTTCAGTTAACCGACTTGCCTGGCCATATTTTCCAGGGGGTATTTCATCTGTGTGCCAATCTCGGGCAACGTTCAGTTTCATCTGAGACGTTTGGCGCAGCGGTCGATAAACAGAAATAAAAGAAAAAATTGATGAGCTAACAAAATTCGACAGCAAAAACCAACGTGAAACGCGTATCTGGGGATAAGTTTAATTTAAGAAAAAAAAACAATTTTTGAAATTTAATGGACAGCATTGTGTTTATTTTTACCAGAAGGAAAAACTATAGTTCATTTCATTCCATGTAATAATATTAAAAGTTGAACAATACCAAATTAATATTAAATTCAGTGCACACAAATTGCCGTCGCTAATTCGGCTTCCGTTTCGGCTTCAAACTGGGCGAATACCGCAAAATGACACGTGTCAGGCGCATTGTGGTAAGTTTTTCTTAAAGCTGCTTTAATATGCCTCAAACCACACACAGAAATACTTAATATATATGTAAATAATATACTTTAATCCACTAAATGCGACCCACAAAATTTATCACGTAGAATTTAATAGAACTTTTGGCTACCTTTCGGTCCACAACTAACTAAGAACCCAATTCAATTTCACATTTTAACGCGTTTGCATGTTGAACTCACTCAAGTTTGCTAATTTTAGTGCCAATTTTATATTTATTTCATTTTCTATTGAATTTCTGCTGTGTGAACTTTTCGACAGTTTCTGCAAATGCCCTTTCTTACATCCGAGTATATTTTCGGGCAGGAAATGCGCTATTTCAATGTTTATTTGGTTCTTAATTGAAATTGACATCTAAAAATTTGATTCAAGGCCTTTAGGATAAGAATCACGTTAACCCTTATCTTTTATACAAGGACTTCTTTCTAAAGGTTGAGCCATTTCGGTGGGCTGAGAAGCATTGTACTTTTATTTAATCAATTATTTAATTTGGCTGACATTTTGAGACATTTTTAATCCTCTCGGAAAAATCACTTATAAATTGGGAACATCATTGAAAAATCTTGAATTTTGTGATGTACTTTAAGCAAAATATCTTTCAAAAATTATATTTAAACAGAAATTTAATAAAAACACAAATTATTCTTTTAAGAGAGATGTCCTTAAATGCATGTTAAGGTATTCTTTTAGCTTATAAATATTTTATATTACATGTAGGGTATTTGAAAGACGGCATTACCCATGCTTGGTCACCTTCTGTGGCTTAACGTGATTTTATTTTACGATTATGGCTTCCAAAAAACCAGCAAGCAACGTTCACGTGACGTATGCGCAATTTGTGAGTGTGAGTTACATGTTTACTGCCCCAAAATTGTTGAGGTTAAATTTAAACACACATGGAGCAAACGGACTAACAGACTGACAGAGAGACAGAAGGACAGTGGGACAAAAGGAGAAAACCACACGAACAAAGGCATTGTGCACATATTTTTCCCTTTGTAGGCCTCAAACGGCCATTCATGGAATCGCCACATGGCTGTAGGCAGAGCAACGCGAAGATAGAGCCAAGCTTTATCAGAAAATGCTAGCAATGTTCACTGCCAACAAGAAAAAAATGAAGAAAACCGCACAAAATAAAAAGGAAATCGAGCAAGCAAAAAAAGTGTGCATTAATTTCCAAGAGCCTTTATCTAAGCCTTGAAACCAGCTAGCCAAGTTGGCTATCCAGCATAAAATGAACAAACAAAAAAAAAACTACTCGAAAAAAGTCGAAAAAAAATGCAAATGCATTTTCTAGTTGAACTGCCGGCACATTTTAGTCCATCAGCTTTTCCGAAATATTTCAGGCTTATGGCGGCAGCTGTCTGGCCGGGCTGGCTGGCAAGTGAAGGTATGAAAAACTCATGAAATGTTGCGGAATGAAAAAAAAAAAAATGGGAAAACACTAAAACAAGCCAAATAAGCGATTGAGCTGGCGGCCTTTGACGCTGGCTTTTAATAAAGCGCACAAATATCAAGCATACGCCAAGTTGCGCTCAAAAAAACGTTTCAATATTAAATGACAGTTCCCGGAAAGTTTAATACTATCAGCTATCAGCAGTGATTACTGAACTGGAGTCTAATGGAAACTTAATGAAATTTTGTCTGGTGGATGCAATAAAGCTATATATTCATTTCCAATCAAATATGTATTTTGTGTTATGTTTCATTCAAAAATGTTCTTAAAATTTAAAATTGAATTTGTGTAAGTCAAAAAGAGAGGCTTTCCCTAAGCTCAACTCCCGACGGGCTTTGTAATATGTTTGTGGGAAATAATAATAAATTTAAACTGGGTAAAATCTACTAAAATATTATAAAGAGACAGAACAATAACAACAACAAAATCAATATAAATTTATTCCTGAATCATTAATAGTAATTTTAATTTTAGTAGCTTTAAAAGTTTTTTTTTTCCAACTCTACTGAGAAGAAATTAATACATTTTTTAATAAATATTTTATGTATTCTGTACTCTGTTGTTGTGATTATTCTTTCTCTAGATTTTTTTGGGATGGAAAGGATTGTTGTAATAATAAAGACTTATAGTAAATTTAAAATATAAGGTAAAAAGTTACATAAGCTCTCGAGACCTTGGCGATACTCTACAAAATTCTTACTCTTTCAATTGCTAATCACACACAATTTCGTAACTAACTGAAAACGGAAAGATTAAGAAAAATATATACTAAAAACTAGTTAGCCACATTAAGTAAACATATCAATTTTCTGAGCCATCATGAAATGTAAAACTAATGAGGAAAATATGGATGGCTTATTCTCAGAGAATATTAATTAAAACAATTGCAATACGTTATGTAATTAATAGAGAATTCTGCACAAATGTTTCTATGGTAATAAGGTCTCCTATTATGTAATCGCATCAATTTCCTGACACAGAAATTAATAAAAATATTGATGGCGTTCTGCCAGTGAGTTCTGAGTGTGAGAAGATTGATAAAAACAATTACAAGAAGTCACGTAATTATTGCGCTGCCCTGCAAAATTGTTGTGTTTCTAATGGCTACTCACATTACTCATACGCCCCATTTTCTGGGTGACATATTAACCTGTTGGCCTGCTGCCTTTGGAAGTCTTGCCACACACACAAATCAAATGTGAAGCGCTGCCACTTGAAATGTCCTGCTGCTGCTGCTGAGAAATATCCTTGTTACAGACGCGTCACGTTTATCACAACAAGGCAATAAATTTCATTTGGTTGTCGACAAGAACAACAACATTTTTATGGCCAAAAAGTAGCAGCTAAAAGTATTGCGGCATCTGCCGCATTTTGCATACTTTGAGGCGCATTGTTGTCAGTGCAAAAGTAATTCAACGCTCAATTGGCATGCCAAAATATGAATAAACATTGTTAAGTATAGCCCACCCCCTCCTGAGATCCAAGTCGTCCTCCAAGTCCTTCCCTTGCTGCTTTCTTAGTCGTTGCCTGCCTGCGTTCTGGCAAACAAGTAAAACAAACATTTTATTTAAGCATTTTGATTGATGGCATAAGCTTGACATTTTTTTGTGGCAAAAGTGGGCGGTCTGCCAGTTTGTTTCGCCTTTAATTAAAGTGCGGGCTTCTGGGTGTGTGGGCGTGGCAACCTTCTGTTCATCAAGCTGTGGCAAGCTTAATCAGTGTTCTCTCAGCTGAACTGCCACAGCGGTTAGCATTCTGTTCTGATGCGTGCGCCTTCGGGCCACAGGAATCAGCAGAAATATATATATGTGTGCTTAAAGCCCTCTCTCTTGATTTTGACGTTTTTCTTTCTTTGATACTTGCTGGAATTAAACTATGGGAAATGCGTGAAATCATTAGCAAAGCAAAAGTTTCCTTGGCGGGGAGAACAGAAATTATGAAATATATATTTGCGGCTGCTAGAAATGTTGCTCTTGATAAATGATATGCCACGGAAGTATGATATTCTGTTACAGATTGTTGATAAAAATTATTTAAGTGTAATCAAAATGCTGGAAACAGCTTGAGACTGGTCAAAATACTGTAATATTAAGCTTAAGAGTAGTAGGGAAAATTATTCATTAATAACAGAATTAAGTTCTTCCTTGAAAATGGTCGGGATTATGTTTACAGAATTACATAAAAAGTATCCAAATGGTTTAAAGATACACTGCAGAATTAGTTAACCCTAATAACATGTTAAAGTGGCTTAAAAAAGATGTGGGAAATTAATTCCTCATCTTAATTGAATATTTATAATATTTGTTTTAGCTTCACTTTGAAGAAGAAATATAATTAAATAAAGAAAAGTGACTTAAAAATGTGAGCCTCTTCTTTGAAGGGCTTAGGGATTCATTGCTATATATATTTATTCGGAATTCAGCCAAAGAATAATTACACTTTAATTTATAATATAAATTTCAATATTAAATTTAATGATTTATTATGAAATTTTGGCTTTAGCTATAACCTATGGACATTATATTTTTAATTAAAAATTGAGTTAAAACTGTTATTGAACCCAAGAACTGTATAAACACAAACAAAGGAAACAACTAATAACTTTTACTGGAATCTAAATTTAGCATTAAAGTAACGAAATTTATCTTTCGCTCATAATCTCCCCCATAATCGCAGGTCATCAAGAATACGCTTCTTCAAGCAAACAAATTTAATAGCTCAGATTATGTACTAAAAGTGAATTTTCCCTTTTTTCAATTTTCTTGTGGCCACTAAAGAAAATCAAAACTTAAAAAAATCGCTTTAATGTGGGGTCCACTTCAATGTCCAGCGCTCAATATGGGATCCAAAGCGGCCACAGACCATTAGGCAGGTGCCAGCTATTCGCGGGCAACGTTCATTTTTCGTTGTTGTCACTGTTGTTGCTCCTATTGTTGTTGTTATTCTTGTTGGTTGTTGCTGCTGATGTTGCTGTCGTTATAAAATTGAAGTGCCAAAGTCAGCGGGGTATCAACGCCGCAAAATAACAGCAACGGCAACAGCAACACGAAACGCCTTGTTTGAGTTTGTCCTCGACGACAGACAACAACATAAAGGATGCCGCAGCGCAGAGTCGGAGGCTGAAGAGGGGGCGTGTTTGTCGTTCACCGTCAGACCAAATTGCTTTTTGCTGACTGAAAAGCAGACCCGTGGCTAGCAGCAGGTGTACAGCGGCAGTGGCAGCGGCAGTGGCACCGGGCGATGCGAATGCAATACAAAAACCACATTAAAAAAATAATAATTTTTTATCTGGGAGTATGCGACTAGAACATACCCTGTAACCCGAACATATTTTCTGCTACTTATCTCTTCTAAGCACAGAAAAACATACAAATAAAATATGACAATCTGTTCTATCTATAAATTGTCGTTTCCCTTGGAGAATGTTTACTTTGCTTTAAATATAAAAAATAAAATTAATCTGTTGAAGCATCACTAAAGAGAGCAAGAAATTGTTAATTTAAAAGGGGAAGCTATTTATTTTTACCATTTTATTTTTCTTCCCTAAGCTGCTACTTCCAAGAAAAAATAGTTGAATATTTGGGTTGGCATTGTTTGAATTTATTTCCGGTATATTTAGAGCATTGAAAATAAATATAATAAAATGTAATTCCGAAACTAAAATATCCGAAATGCAGTATTTGCTGCTTAAGTCTATTATACTCTTTTCAAACACTTCCGACAGAGAGTATAACCAAAAAAAAAAGAAGAAATATATATATATTCGTAGTATATTTATTACATTTTTGGTCGTTTGGTTACCGCACGTGTCGTATTTGCGTTGGGCATTTTAATTAAGCAGAACAAACATAGCACACACACTAATACACACACACACACACACTCACACACACCTGTGTGTTATTCTCCTAGAATTTATATAAAAATTCTTGAACATTCGTTTTACACTTCATTTAATTTCATTTTAAGTTGTGTGCGCCTTTTGCTTATGCTACACTTTTTTCTGTGCTGTTTTTATGATGCTGCCAATTACGCCACCAAAAGTTGCTTTATTATTCCACGAAAATACCGAAATGCAACCCAACTCACCCCCCTAAAATTTTGTTACCTCAGAAATGGCTGTCATTTTACAAAATTTTTCCTTCAATTTTTTTTCTTCGTCAAAGTCTTGAAGCTTCTTTATTAAACCATAGCAGACGCAATCGCAGAAATGAGCGTACTTACATCTACATATACATATATATATATATATATATATATTTATATATATATACACTTTATACACATAGAAGCAAACGTCTCCTCAGAATTACCTATGGGGGCACGTGCAACATTTGTATTTCAATTTGAATGACATTGCTCTGCTGCTAGAGGGAAGCAGCGCAGGAGAGGGAGACGAGGCAACTCACACCTTCAAAAGTTTGCATAGCACACAACAATGTTAGTTGTGCCTAAACAGGAGCATGGGTAGTACAAGAAATTCGCTATAATTCTGTGACTGTTTATTTCAGCTTGAATTTCAATTTATTCGTTAGAAAGTTTAGTTACTGGTTTATTTTAAGCCTGCTCCTAAAAGTATGCAATAGAAATTTAAACTCAAGTATTTCAGTCTAAAATTAGAGTAATAATATTTGAGCATATCAAATTATTGGTTTAATTTGAGTTGAATGAAGTTAAGTTCAAAAGAATTGTACTAAAAGAAGCTGATCTAAATTATAGAATCATCTCCATTAAACTTTTTCCAAGGACTGCTTTACTTGAGTTCGGAGCAGCAACGAATATGTTTAATGTTACAAAATCAAGCAGCTGTTTCCTGAGTTTAATCATTTTCGCAAACCACTTGATAAACGGTTCATATATTAAATATATACGAGCCAATACTTGATTGCCAAGATGTGCTCTGAGTCTTCCTTGAATCAATCTTGAATCAACCCACTTATACGCTCAATGGCAGGCCCCTAATGTTACTGAGAGAGCCTTGCTGCCTTGCAAGTGCCGCCTTCATTTCTTACATTTTTTACAGAAATGCGTTCACATCAAACTATACAACACGTTCATATTTCTTACAGTTCGTTACACATTTAATATTAAAGCAAATTACCGACTGTCCCTACACTCGCAACGTATGTGTGTGCTTCAGAGGGTGTATACACATGTGGGTGTGCAGGGGTGTGCGAGGGTGTGCGTGGGTGTGCAATTCGAGGCAGTTTGTCTAAGGCCCTTTTTTTCAGTACATTCTTCAAGCGTTGGGGATGCTAAATGATATGCAAATAAAAACGTGGCTACCCCTAAAAAAAAAGTACGTGCAAACCCTGATCTCTATATATGTGAGACTGTGTGAGGCCTTTTTAAATTCAAATTTAAATTGTTTGCTTCATTTAAGCGCCATAAATAGCACGTTTCTGGCATATGTGTGTACGTGGCCAGTCCTGAACTTTCGGCTTAATTAACATAATTATAACCAGCAGCAGAAGTGAAATCTTCATGGCTACCTTTTTTATATATACTCGACGGAGAGCTGCCCTATGCTCTATATAGAGAATTTGCTCTGAATCAGTGAATAGTCCAAGCAAACCTAACCTAAGTATACTGCCGTAGACTTCACTGTTTTGAGTGGAAGTCGTTCAGAGGAAGCCTGAATATTATGGCTTAAACTTCGCTGTTTAAACAGACTTCAAGTTGCTTCCTTTTTTTGGTAGCATGCATGCCTACCACATATTACCACTTAATTATTTTTCACATAGGGTATAAAAAAACGAAAGCCCTATGAATTCCATTTGATTTTCAGCGCCGCAAAACTTTGGCATACCTTTTGGCATACAAAGTTTTTAGCATGACTGCAAACTTTGCGCAAATTGCACTTGCCGAGGGCTAAAAAGAGGTTGTGGGGCGGCGGGTCGGAGCAGTGCATGAAAGTGAGAATCTTACCGTGCTGTGAGACGACGCGGCAGGGATTTGTTTGGCGCTAGCAGCTATTTATCTTAAGCGCGCTAGCGCCTCAAAGTATGCAGCATAAGTACTGAAGCTGCCAGCAGCTTCACTTTCACACACACTGAGAAAGGGGGAGAGAGAACAAATAAGAATGCTCAAGTCGAGTGTGGAGGACTATGAAATACTCTCTCTTTTCACACAGAGCACAGCTCTAGGCAGTTGGGTCATGAGTATAAATATATAAAATAATATAATATATATAAGTACAGCTATTATTTTTACAAGGATTTTATCGATTTGTAGGGCGGTGCTTGAAGAGGTTTCTAAAATTGGAAATAAGCTTGATCTGAATTGGTTTCTAGCAAACTATTTACAGACTTTTTTGTTCTAAGCTTTTGTTTCTCCAGGATTGACAAGTTTTTTCAGACAGGCAAACACACGGACAGATAGATGGGAAGAAGGGCTGACACTAGATGGACAGACAGACGTACTAAATCCGGTCGAGGATGCCTTCTTTTGCCTGTTACATATGCTTCGGCCAAACTTGGTATACACTTTTTAATCATTTTATAGGTATAGAGTAAAAAGAGGAGAAAGAGAGGCAGGCTGCATTGCTGCACTTCTGTTAGAGTGCACTTTCCACTTTCATTTGGCGCTCGCTTGTTGACTACAGCAGCCCTTTTCCCACTTTCCCCGCTCCACTTTCATTATTTGCGTTTAGCGCACGCAGTTCTCACATTACATACACACAGCCACACACGCAGAAGGAGGAACACCCACCACGAATACCAACACCAACGCCAACACCAACACTAGCACCAACACAAAGACACATGGTCATACAAAGCAGCACTTTTCATTGTCATTTAAGCCTGAGCGTATGCTATGCTTTTTGTCGCTGACTCATGTCCATGCACTAAAAATTCCATTTCAACTTGTTATACTCTTTGCTTAGGGCATAATGGCATTGTCATGCAGCTGACAGCTGCAGTGACAACAGACACAGCAGACAGCAGACAGCCGACAGCCGACAGAAGACAGCAGACAGCAGCTCTTCTCCCCATAAAGTGTGACTGACATTTGAGATCTGCTCTAGATTTTCTTCTAGTTTAGAATTACAAAATTTATAAATGATGCATGCTTTTAGCAGCTTAAATAAAGTGAAGAAATAAAAGGAAAGAGTGTTGAAAAATAATGTGCAATTTTAGTGTTAATTTCTCTATTTAGACTACTAAATTTTGATCATTTTATGCAGTACTAAGAGGTTTACAGTGATTTAATAAAATCACCTTATACATATGGAATTTTGATTCTTTTTTTCAGACGATCCAAAATAGTTTAACTTATTCGAAACTCCCTTTTTTTGTTTCCATTTGCCAAATGTATTTTGAAATGGGGAAATATGTGCAACAAATTGTTAGATGGCACTTAAAATGAAGCTTCCATTTTAACATTTTGCTGGCCGTGTTACTATTGTTGTCATTGTTTTTGGCCCCAAAGCATTTTGGGCTTACCAAAACTGAGGAATCCAGCAGCCGAACAGCCAAAAGCCCCATACCCCACAGCGGCTCAGCGCAGAAACTTATGCAGCAATTTTTGCTTTTTTGTTTTGTTTTCGACCATTTTGCTTGTATTTGACACTTGCTTTTGTTTTGGACGTCCAGTTTTTTGCCATGTTTGTTGATTGTAAAAGTTGCTGAAGCGCTTTTTAACAGTTTTCGTGACACTTTTTGTTGTACATCTAGCTGCATGTTGCCGTTGGCAACACAATTGACATGGACATGCCCCGGCCATGGTCAGTGCGAGAGTTTACGACCTTTCCTTTCCAAGGGGGAGGTTTAGGAGGTTTATTTCTCCATAAGGCAGAGGATCGATTATAAACCATATACAAGCAGCACGTCCATTGCCATTGCCAGGCCTCAATATAATTTTATGGCAATTTAACTGTCGCTGCACATGTAATTCGTGAGTCGATGCATAATTCAAAAGCCCGCATTTCGTATCCCGGCAATTGATCAATAAATTGCAATTGAAAACCGCTCGATTGATTGGAAATTATGATAACCATTTCGCATTGTGAACCCCACCCGTTGACTCTGATCCATTTACCAACTGCAGTCGCATGCGATGCGGTCGGAATATTGATATTTGTATTTACTATATATGAGTGGTTAAGCACTGCTTTTGTGCTCCCACATGCAATGAAAATTGCTGCAAATATACCCTCTATTAAGAGGAGAGGAGGGCGTTTTCAGTGAGTAGTTGTTGGCATTAACAACTTAAAAATACTCTAGAAATATTGTTTAGTAATCAGCACAAAGTAACCTCTATTTGAATGAGTTACACTGCAATTAATGAAGCCTACTCTGAAAACTGAACTATAGATTAAAGATATTTAGTATTTAATATTTTAAACAAAGAAATCATTTTTGAATATTTTAATATAAGTTGTTAAAGAAGTACAAAATATAAAAGCTTTTCTGAGTGTTAAATACTTGAAGAAAATAGTCAACTGTCCAACATTAGGTAACGACTCAAAGATGTATTTAGTATCCTTTATTTCCTTTATTCTTCTTTATATCCTTTTAAATATATACTTTTTAGAATATATACTTAATTTACTTTCTACTTTACTACTCATTACAGGATATGCTATAGTCCATCATTGCCTGTGCTGCATTTTACGTTTCATTGCCATTGCTGCTGTGAGCAAATGCAATTGAATTGTTGAGCGTAATGAGTTTTTCTGGCTTGCTTTGTGGTTTTGTCTAAATGGATTTTGGTAGCGAAGTATTTTCTTGAAACTGCAGTGAAAGCATTAAAAAAACCGAAAGTCTTTCAAAATTTGTGATTGAATGAAATACACAGAATTTCGCATTTCACTAATCAAATGATTCTTAATAAAAAGAGAAGGTCTTTTTTTTTTTTCTATCTTCCTTTCCAAGTATCTTTATTGAGGTATTTGCCAGTGAATCGCTGCGGCTCATAAATTACATGCACACGTAGCTGTCTTATTTAATGACTGGCTAAGATTTACTCGCTGATATATTTATAGTTCTTCTTATTATAGATATTTTTCAGAAACAACTTGAGCAAATTTGGCTATTTAAAAAAGAGCATTGAGAGAAACTGTGTGTAGCAATTTAAAGAAAAAAAGTATTTGAATCTTTAATAAATGGTCATTAATTTTATCCCGCCAGCTATTTATTCATTCCGTAAAAGTGTATTTTAATTATACTAATATGTATACTTAAATACCCAGCCTTTGAAGAGCAAAGCCGCGGGTATTATGATTTTCTAATGAAATATGTTAAACTAGTCAGTTTTATGCAGAGCTCCGCAGCGGTTTTTGTTGCCGTTTTTACTCCTTGAGTTCGGAATTCGCAAAAATCTCTTCTCAGTGGAAACTTTCACCTAACATAGGTATAAATCTGTCAATCATTCCGTCAGTTAGTCAGTCAGGGCGAAGAGTATTATAGAAAGAGAGACGAGTAAAAGTAATTCCTATATATTGTTTATTGCGTTGAATGAGTGAAAATATCTTATTTTGGCCAGACTATATATAAGTCTTATATAATGTGGAATCACAATATGAGCATCCCATATACGAGTGCTATATATCTATTTATTTTTGGGCCATAAACATAGGTATTATCCGGCTAATACAGACGCAATTAGAGGCTTTTATAAATGCGGTATTCAAATATATTTTTTGCTTATTTGATTTTTGTTTATGCTAGTTAGATTCATGGACTATTTTTTTTCTTATTGTGGCGGTATTTTTCAATTATGCTATAAATAATTTTCGCTTATGTTTTAATTAATGAGCTGCCTGCCGCGTCGACTAAATAAATAATGAATTTAAATTGAAATATTTTAAATGCTTCGCTCAGCGTTTTTTCTTTGGTTTCATTTTTTTTTTTATGTTGATTTAAGTGGAACCCGGAAATAAGCAGAAATGCAAAACTCAAATCAAAACCAACCGCGACCTCGGCCCACATTAATGCACTCAGGCGTCTGTCAATCAGGCAGATCGAACATGAAAAAATATACTGTAAAAATAATGCTAAAGCGTTAAAATTATTCCAATAATAATTTTACCTAGACTGAGGCAAATACCCTGCCCTTTTACCCCCGTCACAACTTCAGAAGACGGCGCAGCGCACAACCCTCATTTGTCTCGTTTTGTTTGTTGGCTTAATGTAAAATATGGCGCATACGCCGCGTTGTACATTAAAAGCTTTATGCCAGCCAACAAAAATTTGTTTATATTTATAGTTCTTTCTTTTTTCTCTCATTCTGTGTGCTGTGAATGGATAATTTTGTGAGTTGTTTTATTATGGCTTTTTGCTTGTTTCACTTGTCATGGCAGCTTTTTGTGGTAACTAAGCATTGCCTGACAGCCCAGACAATTGCCTCTATTTATGGTAAATGCTTTACTTATACGAATATACATACATATATGCATATGTATTCTCATTTATTTTGTTTATTATTTATTATATGATATATAGATAGGATTTAATATGATTTCGCGCAGCTGTAATTAATTCCGTATTTCATTCGGCTTACCAAATATTTGAATTGTTAAGAAATTTATTACCTAATATTCGCATACGTACGTACTTTTCCTTTAACGCAGAGACCGAATTCGGAAGAAATTATTTTTTAATTATTTACATAATGACTAAAGAGTGTTTATATTCAAAGTTTCAAAGTTTCTCAGTAATTAAACTGTCTAATATAAATTAAATATTTGTTTGTAAGTTTCATTTAAATATGAAGAAACAAAATGGTTTCTATACAACAATTTTTTGAAGCCAATTCCTTTCTATGCAGCAAAAAGAAGGACTGGACTCCATTGCTTAGAAACGGACAGACGTCCTGTTCATTAAAATACTATAAAATTTGCGGGTTTAGAGATGCCTCAACTAATGCCTTACATATTTTATGAAAAAGTTATAATTGCCTCTAATAATTATTTGTCCCAATATAAGTGATTAAAATCGAATTGCCAATAATTTACTTAAAAAATATAAATTTTTAGAGATTTTTAGAAAATTGCTTTTGGTTTCATATGTATTTTCCCACAAATGAAAACAAAAGCAATTTTTAAATTGAAAAATAAAAAGTTGCCAAAACTTTTTTGTTATAAATTTTACTCAAATATAGTTTGATCTTTTTTTAACTAGTTCAATAAATCGTTTCGTAAAAAGTGTTTAATGGATGAATCTTTTTTTGTGTTTCTGTGGTCATTGTCCGCGGTTCATCGGCACTTAACACAGACCCTGAGTACCCTGTAATCATCGATACGAGCGATACGTCACAGATAAAGCCATTTATCGTTGGGATTCAATTGTTTTTTTGTCGAATCTTACAACAACGCGGAACACATTTGTTTATTGATCTGCTTTTTGTGTGTTTCGTGTTCGTTTTGTTAATTAAACATAGCCGCCTGTTTATTGTTGTAAAATATTTGTAGAATTTTCATGTCGATTTTTACATTAATCAGCGGCTCTTGTTTATTTTGATTTGCCTGCAATTTTCTATAGCTTTTATTTTAAACTTGACTTTTACAAGGTGAATAATGTTTTTTGATATTATGTGCGCTATAAATTTTTCCATTTTTTTTGAATAGAATAGAAGAAAACGGCGGCGACAAAGTACTATGAACTTTAAGTCATTTTTGGCGTCTTCATTGGTTCATTTGCTTTGGCTGACTTTGACAATAATTTGGCTTTTTATGGGCTGTTTCTCTATGGCAACATGGCTGAGACTTTTTGGACCAGTTAACTAAGCTACAGTTGGGCCCAGAAATAGACCCAGTTTCAACTGCCACAACGTCTGGGCAAACATGTCAAGCATTCTGTTTGCTTCAATGGCGTTGGGCGCCGCTCTTTATGGCTCGCAGGACGACGATGACTACCTCATTCCCCATTTCCTATTCCCCCTGTCCCATCTCGGGATCCGCACAGTACTCAACGTCGTTGGCCATAAAAACGGCGTCAGAAATGAACCAAGGCGATGGGGCAGAACAGAGCAGAGAGCAATCAGCAGTGAACGGATTGCAGAGATGCCAAACAAAACAGAAGAAAACATCTAAAAAATAGCTAAACAAATAATCATTTATATCATCTAAACAAAGGTGCAAAGAAACAATATTTTAATTGGTTTTCATTCGTTTCTAATGAGAGTAATTAAATAAATTGAATTAAACGATTCATTGATTGGCATAAAAGTTAACTTTTTTGCTGCGGGCCATAAATATTATGAAATATTGTGGTTTTCCATTGAACTTTGCTTTTATGATAGTAAAAAAACAAATATTTTTTTATAGTTTATATTTATGCGATTTTCGCTTTGTTTGTTTCTTGATTAATCAATCTATCTTAAATTGCATCAATATTAATTAAATTCCAATTATTTTTTTAATTCTTGTGGTAATAATTATCTTATTAACAAAACGAAATGACACAGACTTTTTTAATATAGCTAACACTGTTTTTTTATTTATTTATTTAATTTTAAGTAAATTTTAGGTTTAAATAAAAAGTTAGAAATATATTCAAAATTTTAGAAAGGCATTTGGAAAAGTAGAATTTTCTTAAGCCTCGTTTTCCTTTTGACAAAGATAGATTTTTGTAACCACGATTATCTAGGCTAATAAAATTTGGCATGAGAGGGAAAAAGCTGTTGAAAAATGGCATTATTTAGCTTGTTTATAGCTAAAGTTGGTAGCGCTTTTGTGGGGGTGGTGTCAGTTTGGCAAATCGAATGCCGGTAGCAATGAGCAGCTAAATTTGGTATTTCGTTTTTGGTATTTTCCTGCCTAAGTTACGATACAGGCAACGCAATGTAAATGGAAACCTCAGATGCTCAGTGAGCCTGGCCAAAAGGCTCCTTCATGGAGCAAGGGACAATTTATGTGGCGGGTGTTATTCAAGTTGCTGTCTTTAATACCCTGCAACTCTTTAAAAAGAGTATATAAGCGTTGTGCAGAATAATGTCATCCAAATTTAGTATATGAACTCTTTCTCCCTTTTCTATTTTAATACTTAGATAGTTTATTATTTTAATTGAAAAATATATATCAAATTTAGAGAAGAAAGATGAGAAGAGTATGCTGATTGCAGAGTATTTGCTAGTCGAGCAGTCTCAAGGAAAGCTTTTTCGCTTGTTTCATGTTGCCAGTTGGCAGTTGGATATTCGCTTTAAGCTGGCAGCGCTTCGAGGCAGGCATTTATTATTTTTCTTAATTAAATCTTAATTTTGTTGTTCTTGTTGCCGGGCATGTATGTGGCCTCGCAGGCCGCTTAAAATAAATGCCAAAAAGGGGGACACCCAACGGCAGGGGGGACTGGGCGGTGCAATGAGCCGACGATTTATACAAAGTGCAACGGCAACCGCACAGGATGCATGCAACGAAATGCACAATAATAAAATTGCATGCCAAACGACAGGCTGTTAAAAGGCCATGCCTCGTCCTCCTTTAAGCCCGCACCGCCCAACACTTCACTTCCTGTTGGCAACATTGATACTCATTTAAGTTGAGCCGGGCAACAGCAATGAGAACGCCACTAATTAAGCCTAATGGCGCATGAAACATGCATTAAAACTAATGTGCAATCCTTGCAATCCTTGCCACATCCACATCCTCGCCTCTCTCATTCTCTCTTCCATTCTCTGGCTTGTCCTGGAACCTCTGCCACTGCCACTGCTATAGTTAATGGCCCTCTGCCTAATTTTATGCTATACAATATTTTTGTTGCCGTTGTGCTGTGCCTCTGTGCCAGGGTGAAAACAACATTTGCGTTTTATTGCCTCGACCTGATGATGATACTGCGACTATTCATAATAGATTTCTATCTGGAAAAGTGTCAGCAAAAAGTATAAGGAAATGGTTGAATATTTATAATTTAATAAGAAACCAGTGGGTGTATTTATATATGTTTTATTTAATATGTTGCTTACATTTCAGGTTTTACTCCTACAGCAGTTTCTTAGATAGTATTTTTCAGGAAAGAAGATTGTTTAATATTCATTGCTTTATAACTAAAGCTTACCTTGAGAATCAAAGGTTTTTATACAACAATTTTTGGAGAGATTATTCCTATGGCAGCTTTATGATATAGTTGCCCGATTTTGATGATTTTTGGTAGAAAACTCACTTCGTTATTTCACTTGTTAATCTTATCAAGATAGCTTAAGATACAAGAAAGCTTTCTATAAAATAATCATGAATAATAATTAGCATATTTATTTTGTATGGTAGGAAATGCCTCCTTTAATGATAATACCCTATGTAATTATTGTAAGATTATTGAAAAATCTTAATTTATATTATTTAATATTGAAATTTTAGGCGCTACTCTTCGTTAATTCAACGCAGACATTCTGGAGCGGAATTGAATTAAAAATCTTAAATATAGAACTCAATTTAGGTCTTTTTCCAGTGAAATTAAATTGTGAGTGGGACACTCCTGGTCGTCTCTACTTAACTTATTTAATTTATTTAACAATATACAATTAAAGAGTAGAAGAGTTAATTAAGGACAGAGCTGTACTGGAAGCAGATGTTCAGTTGTTTGATTAAAAATGAAAAGGAAAACCATTTGTAATGAACTACTTAGCCAAGTTTGCAACGAGTAAGCCAGCTGCAGCTGGCTTTTTCTCAGGCGAACTGATTCTGTATTGAATTAGTACAAATCCAATACTATTCTATCGATTGATTCATTTGGCTTACTTGGTCGCTTGGCTGCCAAGTGCAGAGCACACATACTCGTGTGTGGGATTGCTCGTAGTTGTATCTTGTATTCCTGCCCAAGGATCATTATAGGTTGAGGCAAGAACGTGGACTCTGTTAGGAGCTGATTGGGGATTGAGAATTGAGAGGGGCAACTGAGACGCTGACAAGGCAAGCGAGCAGCGAACCGGCCACTAATGAAACATTATGGCTGTCGTAGCCCGGCCACGCCGCACAAATCCACTAAAAACGTTTACGGCTTACGTGCAACATGGCTAAAGTCTATGGCAACATAAGTGGCACGTAGCATGTGGCACTGGCTCTCGCTCTGGCAGTGGCAGTGGCCAGTAAAGTGTCCTGGCAAATTGCTGGCTGCAACACGTTCTGTGGGCAGTGACTGCAATTGATTTTTGCACTTGACATGTGTGTCTGCATGTGTGTGTGTGTGTGTGGGCTACAGTTTTTTACATATGCAGAGTATTCTTTTTTTTGATTTCTTTTAATTTTTTATTAGTTTTTGTGCTATAAACAATTCACAACTCATATGTTTAGCCGCTTCATTGAAGCAATAAATTTAAATTTTGCGCAAAAACGCCATGGAACGATATGAAAACATTTGACAATGATATATGCGTAGCGCTCGAGAGCCCTCGTCGTCTGCCAGGCGGAAGCAGCTTACGCACGGTTGCATTACGCCCGGAAGTCAGCCACAATACAGAAAGAGAGAGTGGGTGTATGTGGGTATTTGGGAGCGGGGGAGGGAACATGTTCTCGAACGAATGTCAACATGTTGATAACAAAATACAAGCGCACACTTTGCACAAAATGTTTTGCTTAGTACACACAATGCTGCAATAGAAAGTTTTTGTTTTCATTTTTTATTTTTTTGATCCCCTACCCAAGGGTATTAGCTTTTTTGAGCGCATTTTTAAGGGCATTTTTGACTCTTTTATGATTTGAAACAACTCACAAAAGACGCACTTTTATGGCTCACACACTGAGGCTTAAATTCTGACTTTGCAAATTTAAAATAAATTTCAAATTTAAGTTGCTTCTGTAGATCAGAAAGCGACTGCTATCACTTTTGAGTAATGGCTAGCCGTAATCTCTTTAGTTTTATACAAAATGGTAAGAGAATTTTATTGAAAATGATTTCATCCAGGCTGAAAACATCGCGAGAGACTAGAAAAATATTTTTAGAATCTCTATTTATACCTATTAATTAATTTAAAGCTACAGAATAATTTTGACTGCATACTCTTTCAAAATTTAAATTTATTATTGAAAAACTTTTCAATTTTATCCAAATTTCAGTCCAAATTTGCTAATTTTATTGACTAAAAGTTTCGTAGATTTTTTCAAAAATGAAACATTCTTTTTCGGACCCTGTTTTTGGTTCATAGTTATACGTAATAAAAATTTAGCTGTACTACTTCATTTAAATCTAAATTTAAGCTAAAAATTTTGGTGTTTCAATTAGATTAATTAGTTTTAGATATTTGTTCACTCAAAAACAAATTTATTTGTAAAATTTTGTAATCTCTGTCTCATCTAATGTACAGAATGTAAAGAGGAATTTCGAATATTTTTATCGATCCTTTATGCAGGGCATCAGAACATTTTTCACTGTGCAACAAATTTTATTGTGCGATTTCTCACGGCTTTTTAACATGTGAGAGTATAAAGGAGTGGAGAGGGAGGGCCTTTTGGCCTTTTGTTCTACATGGTCAACAGTCAGTTAGCCAGAGAGTCCTTGCGTCAACAAATATGCAATGCATTTTATTTATTTATTTTTTGTACATTTTCTGTGTTTTTGTACTGGTATTGTTGTTAGCTCGTCCTGGAAGTTTTTTTGCAATGTTAAAAAAATAATAATCATTTTTATGAAAACAATAAAAGTACCGCTTGGCCGGCCAGGCAAAAACTTGCGGCAACAATTTGGCTACGAAAAATTTAATGAAATTTACTTTTGTTGTTGCCATTGTTATCTGAAACAATTTCATTGTTTTTGCGTGGGAGTCTTGTAATGAAAAGCTGATATTTTTCTCTGTTCTTTCCATCTTTTCCTTCCTTTTTTTTTGTATTTTTAATTTATAGCTGTGCGTGAAGCTTTATGCCACTTCGGGGCTTCTACTCTTTGGAGGTGAAAGCAACAAAAAGAAAAAGAAAAAAACTTTTGCATTGTCACATTGTTGTTAAGAATTATGAACAGTGAATGCTGCCTAACATGACTAGAGAATTCAAAGGACCTTTTCGTTTTTGCGAAAAGGTGAGATGACTATGAAAATTGCAGGGCTGAAGGTGAAATTTCTATAGATTATGAGTGTCACATGGGGTACAAGGAGTGGTCTAGTTTTACCTGGATAAATACATTATTTACGATGTCAGCAAAGTAATCTATTGTGCTCAAAGCATTTAAGCAAACTTTTAACAGTGTAAACAGTATAAATCTCATTACGATTTATCTTTGGAACACTTACTAAACGTAGTATAAATGTTTTGCAGTCATGGGAAAAGTGTAATCTATAGAGATCTCCTTTTAATACCCTTACAGAGGCTATTGTAGCATTGTCACGAAATGTGTAATGCATTGAGGAAGGCATCTCCGAACACATAAAGTATTTATAGTATAGATCAGGACGACGAGACCAGTTAATATAGCCATTTCCGTCTGTCGAGCCTCTGTCTATTTTTGAGCTAGGAGAAAAAATTGTGGAATAAATCCTTCTTTTTACTGCAGACAACATATATGTCGAAACCGGCCGGATCAGACAACTATATCACAAAGTTCCCATAGGAACAATCGGTTCAAATATTTCTTGAATGTCAATCGATAAGGTTGATCCTTCTGATCATAATGCAACGTCCTGGTAAAATTGGCCTAGATTTGACTGAGTTGTAGCAATTTTGCTTAAAAAAAAAAAATAACTTGAACAGTGTCAAAGGGAACATAGCCTGTAACTCGACAATTTGAATACTGGGAAGATGTCCTTTGGCCACCAGATTCTCCGTATTCTGTTAGATCAGAATACGTAACTAGAAGGATGAATATCCATTTGGGAACTAAGAAAAAATGACTTTTCTGTTGGTTTCTGTTGGAGTTGCTGTTGGTTTCTGTTTGCCTTTTATACCTGGCAGCCAAATTTCTATTGTTGGCTGTCCCCAATAATATCCTGTGGGATAATAATATCCTAATCCAAATTTTTGTAAAATGTTTATAACGGGAAAGCGCTGACTAAAGCTACAAAAAAAGGAAAACAATAATACTGTCAAAATTCTTAAATAGTCATATTTTTGTATGCATTTTCTCATTCTTTAAAGACATCTTTTAAATGGGAAATAATTATTATGGAAATTCTTTTAATAATGAAACTTATCTGGAATGGGCTACTAAATTCTTAAGCATGATTTAACTCTTTTCTAATAACTATATTTATTCATTCAATAAATTTTAACTCATTACAAATAACTATTAAGTAATTTCTTTTTTTAATACTACAAGTAAGTTTAGTCCTGTAATAAAATTCAAATAATTCAACCATATAAATGACTACTTTTTCTCACTATTCCTCTCTCTCTCCCTTTAGCTGTTTTTATCCATCTTCTTTATAATATTGCCCATTAGTTGCATTCACAGTACATTTATTTAACATAATAGAACGCTGCTTAGGCGTCTATAAGCAAAAACTTTCCATAACTTAAATTGAAAATGTAATGCTATTAACACTACACACTAAACACAGTACTGTGCACACACACACATACACACCCACACACACTAACACCCACACCAATTTGCATATAATAAAGGCGGCAGTTGTAATGTTCTGCCCCTCTTTGCCCTTCACTTGCCCCTAGTTCTGGTTGCATGCAGCATTTTGCATACGAAATAGTTTCGTTTTTTAAGGTTAACAGCATGCTGGCCACAACACCAACAAAAAGAAAAGAAAAGAAAAAAGGCAGAAAGCAAAAAGCGGAAAGCAGAGAACGAAAGCTGCTCGTAATTAGAAAGGAACATTGCCTACTTTTTGGCGCTGTCCTTTGTTTATGCAAATATTAGACAGTAGACAACTTAACCTACATATACACACACCCAAATATATATATACAAACACATGCAAGCAAAGGACACACGCACATATCTTATATAAGCTCTAACTACAACTACCAGCAAAATACAGATGGCTAACAAACACACTCACACACACACATATATATATATATATATACGCCTAAAAGCACACAACACTGCACAACACCCTAAAAATTGGCACTAACAAACACAAAGATGGAAATGCAGCTGGCTGAAAGCAACATCAACAGCAACAACAACATCAACAACAACATCAACAACAACATCAAACAACAACAATTGTAGTATTTTAAATATGTGTTTTCCATTCTCTTTCAATTTAGCGCTCGACCTAAAAGTATGCTACATCATTAGTGTCAAGCTTGGGCTGATACTTGGCTGACAAGCGCCTGAAAGACGACTGCATATGCTCATTAGGACAAACAGCAAAAGCGCATTACGACAAGTTCCTAAGTCAAATAACAACAACTACAACAACTACAAAGCATTCATAATTACCAGCAACAACAACAACAACAACAACAAGAGCAAGGAGTAGCCTGGCAAAAAGTCAAGGACACAAAAAGTGTCCTTAAAAGCATGAACCTAGCACTGGTAAAAGCAAACAGAACTCACTTGTGCTACTCGAAGCTCTGGAGGATGCCAGCGAGCTGATGCGCTCCTGAGAACAACCAAAAGAATAACCAGAAGCAAAGGAAGTGGCAAGAACTATATACAAAAGAGACGACGAGAAATTAAGAGCACTTGCAAATTGTTGCCAGGAAATTGATATATATATTCGATTAGCAATCTAGAGAAAGTTCAATAAACGCCCACGCCCACGCGCACGCCAACACCAACGCCCACAAAAACAACAACAACAGCAACAACAACAACTACAATATAAATAAGGTTGAAGGAGAAATTTTTACATCCTGTGGCATACGCATTAGCCAAGCTTTCCGCTTTAAAGCCAAGCCAAACGCCGAGTCATGCCTGAGCAGGATAATTACGATGATGAGGTAATTTTCATTGTTGTTCTTGCTGCTTATTGCTGCAAAAAGACGGCAACAACACATGCAAATAAATATGTTTTAGGCATAATTAATTTTTAAACAAATACAAATATTTAAACACGTGTGTGTTTGCCTCACAGCATCTGAGGCTGACAGAATTTTTTGGAATCCCTTCAATTTATTATGCATAAAAGTCCTTTCAAGCGAACATTGTGTGCGAGTATGCTACTCGTTTTCGTTTTTCTTAGAAGGTGTTGCTCCTTTTTTACTGGGCCCAAAACGAAGTAACAGAAAAAAGAAAATGAAGAGGGATGATTTCTCTTTGAGACTTTTAATTTAATTCCTTTCCAGGGCAAGTTAATAACTTAATCTAATCAAATCGAATGGATTAGGAACCATTCAAACTGCTTAAGTCCTGACTTGACACTTTTCCAATTGAATTAAGAACGAAAACATATAAAAAAAATATGAGATTAAGGCATTTAGAAAGAATAAAAAGCTTATTTTCATTTTATTTTTACTTTAGATTTGTTAAAGTAACTTAATTGAGAAACTTTCTATCTTGAAAAAAGTACAATTAAAGGAATATTCCGGTATTAAAGTACTCTTTGAAAAACTTTGCAGACTTGTAGAAAACAGTTCTTGACTCTGAGGCTATAATAATTTTTCGTAAAATATCTGAGTCCTTAATTTAATTTAATGTATATCCAAATCACCAAATCACTGTTTCCAGCCAACGATCTCAGGTTGTTCTTCAATCTATTCGTCCTTTTGCTTGGTATTGGTATCAGAATATCTGAAGTCCTGAAACTGAATTTGGAAGTAAACTATTTACTTCCGTTTTCCGACTTTGGGAAAGATATAATGCAGAATTCTGAAACTGAATTTAGAGTCAATTGTGTAAAGAATAGATTTTTCCTTGCCCAACTTCTGATCGCCCATTTGAGGGTTGAATTTTCCGCGTAATTTGTAAGCAGTTTTTATTTGGTTTATATATTATTCTTTGAAAAAGATTGATAAAAATATGAAAAATTAAAGATTTAATATAATGGCTTTCACCATTAACTAAAAAACTTTCAATTTTTAATGAAAATTTCCGTAGTTAGATATATCCTGTGCGAAAACTTTAACGTCAGTCAGTCAATCAGGAACAAGAGTTTTATATATGATGAGAGATATATGCAAATCAAGTCAATTAAAATTAATAAAATCTGAGAAGTGGGTCCAAGTTGTAGGAAAACTCACAAAAATATTCAGAGTAGCACTTCAGTATTCTGATTCCGAGTGGGCCACTTTGCAGAAAAGTTGACTCAACAACTAGCTGGAAAATCAAGTTGAATTTTGCAGCGTCGTCGTCAACGCTCGTTTCGCTTGAAGCAGAGCCTGATGGTTGGTCAACTTCAGCTGCCACTCTCACGCTTCGTTGCACACTTCACAGCGGTCTCTCTGCCCCTTCATCTCTTCCTTCATCCATTATTTTTCACGCTATCTCTCTTACTCAGTTGTGGCATACACAATGCAGCCGGCAGCGATGATAATTGAAATAAATTCCGCATGTAATTCAAATGCAAAGCGCTGACAGTGGCTGACAACAATTGCAAAATTGAATTATCAAAGCGTGTTGCGTGTGCGATTTGCATACAAATACAAAGTGCGAAAGCTTACTTGGGGATAGTGGGCGGTGCCATGCCCATAAGCCCATCAGCCCTTGCGTTCCCACCCAATTTTAATGTTGAGTGTACGCAAAGATAAACAGCCACTCGGAATGACAGTTAGGCATTCATGCGGAAATCAATTAGCTGCCTTTCTCATTGGACCCAGATCAAAAAGTATTGCATACCCGAAAGGCGCGCCACACTCGATTTTGACAGTGTTGCCATAATCGATTGTGCTCATTAATTATTTCAGCTAAATGACCGCTGACAGTCGTCACACTTAAACTGTCATACAAATTACACTTCAATTAAAGCAAGCCAAGCCAACTGTCAGTAATAAATTATTATGCAGCTTTTATAATTGACTTGAAATAAATTTATATAATTGTTAAATAACAGTCAAGAAGTGGCTCTCTTTTAACTGTTTTAGAATTATTATAGTCATGTTAATTATAGCAAGTTGGCGAGACTGTTCCAGTAGTTCTCAGCTTCAACTCTGTTAACACTTTACTGAGAGTCCAAGATCTATAAGTGTTATACAAATGGAGTGTACTTCTGTGGAATAATTTCACCTTAAATAATCAAATAAAAAACCCAGTTAACTGATAGTTAGTGCAAGATTTATAACTGTTAAACAGCTGTTATAAAAATACTACTATGTAAACAACTACTTTAATGAAACAGAGAAGTGTATATCAATATATAATATTTTCCAACTGTTATACAATTAAGTGCATCATTTAAATTTCTCTTGAATGGTCTCTTTATTAATAGCCAACGGTTCTAACACTGTAAGAGTGTTATACATTCTCTTTTAATGTTGTGTGATAAAAATGTTTCATGCAAATTACGTTTGTCATACAACTTTTATGCAACTGTTACGCAACAGTTCCTTTGTAGTACTTAAAGACCAGCTTAAAACTTAGGAGCAGTTTTCAACGTGCAGCAGGACACTCGCCTCTAATTAAAAGTTTTTTTGTGAGCTTCCAATTATTTATATTATTAAAAAGACTTGCTCATTATTTTGGTATTACATTTTACAACAGACATAATTTAAATTTTATTATTACTATATCAAATATATTTTGACAAATTCATACAACTTAACAACCGTTGACGGACGGCTCCCGACACCTCCTGGAGGAAAAAAAGCAATCATGGTCGTGTAATGGAAGCACTAATATGTGTTGACATGGGGAGAAACACAAAAAAAGCTAGAAGCTAGACTGCCATACATTCTCACATATACATGAGTGCACCTATGATACACACACACACAGACGCAAAGCATAAAGATGCGCGTGTCAGTTATACCGTTATGGCCTTGAGCTAAACTGTTGTTGACAACGGCAACCGTTGAAGGGAACGGGAGAAGGAGAAGTACCAGATCAGAGACCGACTACAGACAATGGTACTAGCGTTCCGGAAAGCCAGACATAGCCGACAACGTCAGCATTACACTGAGAGAAAAATCAAAATTCTATACCTGAATGCAGAACCATTTTAAAGTCAAGTAAACCTGCATTATAGGATTATTAGTTTGAGAAAAAAAAATTAAGTATTGGCATTGCTTTATTGTCGAAAGTTGAAGTAAGAAGAGAATTTTATTCAAAAAAGAAAATATTTTGCAATAATTAACTGAAAGGAAAGATATTGAATTTTGCACTTAAATAAAGTACAAACATTGTTTTAATTGCATCGATTTTTTTAAGAGAGTCCTTAATGAAATATTCTGCATCTATTAGCATCAGAAAAAAGTAATTCTCTGCTGAAAAAATGACAATCTTTTAGGCTTTGATTAAGCCAGAATCAAGCCTGATTCTAGTATGAAACTTTCTTAAAATAATTCCAAACTTAAAGTAAAAATAGTGCCTTTTGTGTAAAAATAGAAACAGATTAAAATCTATAAACGCTTGTGTAAATAAACGGAATTTAATATTGGTGTACTCATTTTCTTTTAGGATCAATTATTGTAATAACTTGTATCATTCTCTTTTACAGCTTAAGTTTTGGATAGTTCAAAGAGTAGACTATAATTATTCAAGAAGAAAACCATTTCTGAATTTAATTTCTATATATTTCTATAAGAATTTAGTTGGAATTTTTCCTTTGAGTGTACGTAATGCGCCCCTTATGCACCTGGCTATACATATACTCGCACTCATTGGTATAGCAAAGGCAATACTACTCGTATTCGTAGCATGCAAGGATGTGTCTGCGCATCCTTTTGCAATCGTGCCCTTTGGGCCTGTTTATGGATTTCATGTTTGGCAGGAAGGCAACAAGCCATAAAGATTGGTTTGTAATGTCACCCAGTTGCAAAATGCAATATTGTTGAAGGGGTGGCCTCAGTCAAGTTTTGCTTTTTGAACGTTTGCAAGTTTTAAAAGCTCAAAAACTGGGGGAGAACAACAGATTTGATATTTTTATCAATAAAATAGGAATTTGTGCTGAACTCTTCAATTGCATTTTGCTGTTTATGAGTAAAAGTTTTCGTTTAGTTTCCTTTTTCCTTTGAGTATAGAATAAATAAGATTCTATGCAAAATTCTACAATGGAATTTCAATAAAATGCTTTTTAGAAGCTCTTCTTCTTGCATAAGGTAATGGAGAGTCTGTTTTATCGACTGCTAAATGCGATTAACACCTGGCTAGATTCCACTTTGAACTCTTGAGGGCCAACTGAAACCATAGCATTCATTGCCTTGCCCCTTTTAACCCTCCTCTCGACCTGTGCCCTCACAATTGGTGTCTATTTTTAATGCGCTTAAAAGTATGCAGCGCATATTTTCTTTTTTTTTTTTCCTCTCACAGTTTAATAACTATGGCAACTTATGCAAATAACTGGCGGCTCTCTCTCGCAACTTTGAGCTTTTACACTCGGCAAAAAAGCAACAACAGCAACAGCAACAACAACAACAACAGCAATAACAAAAATCTGCAAAACTTTGCAACCGCAAAAGCAGCTAATGCTCTTAGTCGAGGAATGGGGGTTGGGGAAGGGGTCAGCTTAGCTAGTTAGTTGCTTTCCGCTAGGGGCGGTCCTATCTCTGACTGCCCCTAAGGCTGAACTCCATTAAGTACTCGCTTTTAGTCCGGTTTCGAGTGGCAGGCTTTAAGCAAATTTGTCTGGCATTAAGTTAGAACTTAAATGAAATTCTTAACTATTGATTTAACTTGTTACTAAGCTCAGGTAACATGGAATTTAATCAAGAATAATATTGGCTCTGTTTCGTCCCGTGAGTCGAGTAGAGCTGCAATTGAAAATGAAATAATAATACACTTTTTGTTCGCTTTTTGACTCATAGTCCCGGGCCAATCAACAAAACGAAATCAATTTTTCTTTTCATTCTATTTATTCTCTCTGCTCTGTTCGGCATTATACTACAGCTTACTTTCATGATTTTATAAGAATTAATTAAGTATTAGAATGGATGAGGAAAATCATTTTCCCTTTTGTTTATTCTCTGTACGTTTACCACATTCTAATACTTTCACATTTAAATAAATTTCACAGAAATTCTGATTGCCTACTTTTGGGAGAATATTTAATTTATTTATATTCTTTGAGTCTTGAATTTCTGAAGAATTTATTAAAAAGCAGAGTCCGGAAATGGCGTCTATATACGAGTATATATTTTACCTTGAGCTCAGTTTTAATGAAAATAATTTACCTCTTGCTTTTTGTATCTAAATAAGGTTGAAATTCTCGCATGTTCTACAAAGTTTGGTATGCACTTTTGAAATTTTCTAAATTGCATTAATTATGCACAAATGAATATTAATTTTTGGCAAAGTTTCGAGTTTTTAATTACATTTTTCCGTATATTTCTGAAAAATGTTGTAAATATGAGTTTTGAGTTCCTTTTTCGAGAATATTGCCAAATTGGTGGCACAGCTGAGTTCACTTTTGTGGGGCTGCTTTAATCGCTCAAATATTGACTTAATTTTGTATGTTTTGACAGGAGTTTTGATGCAGCCTGCCTCCAGTTATGACCTTCAGCTATGCCTAATTGCGAGCCATTAAACATTTATGAAAATAAATAGCACGCATACGCCCCATAGGCTCACAACTCTTTCACTCTTAGTTCGACAATATATCATTTCGGAAGGCGGCTGAAATTGCGGCCCAAATTGATGACGGAAATTATTTTTAATTCTTTTAGCCTTAACGGCAACTCATCAAGTTGAGTGTTTAAATTTCATTTATGCTCGCAATATTTGCATATTTACTCATACTTGTGAGTTTCGGCTGCAATCAAGTTGAGTGTTTTATTTCGTTCGGTTTCCTTCTTTATTCATTCTGCACTTATGAAATAATTCCTTAAGGTTGCGAATGACCCTCCAAACAAACAGCTCTGCGGCATCATAAATTCAATTCAATTAAATGAAGTATATGTATGCGCCCTGAGTTATTATTGTATTCTACGATAAATATTTGCAAAAAACAAGTAGGTTTTTTTTTGTCTTAGGTTACTCAACTTAAAAGTACCCTGTAATTAGGTTAAATTATAAAAAATATACAACAAATTGGAACGTCAATGAATTATGGCATATCTCTTTGTGGGTATTAGGTAGAGGTGAGGTATTGGAACTGAGATTTCAGCCAGAAATAGAGCATTGTATAATATTTGCTATCTAAGACTTTACTCTCTGCAAGTAGAGGAGATATGTTCTATTTCTTCCTATTTATAACTCTGTAGAAAAAGCCATTAAAGTGTGGGGGCCCACTAGCCAGTAGTCCGTGAGGACTCAAGTGACAGCGGAGCGGTCAATTATGGTTTGGTTCGCTGCATATTCGTATCTAGGCAGGTTTGTCGTACAGGCAGCTATGTATGGCTTTTTGCCAAATTTCTCTGTTTTTTTTGGGCAAACAAGTAATTTGCACGTGGCTAGAGGCATACCTACCGTGTCCTTATCAGGAAGGAATGGCGTGGTTGCCTAGCAAAATCATCAACGGTATTCAGGAGCAATTGTTGGTCTTCCTGAAACTTCTGTTGTGATTATCGTAGCGATAATTAATACAGTTCCTTTAAACTTGATTAACACGCCTATTGTAGTAATACTGGGAAATGGCAATTTAATACACTTCCAAGAAATAAATTACATATATTTCAGAGAAATCAGTTTTATAGGGATTTTAAGGGATTTATTTGAATGAAACTTAAGTTTTGTCTGTTTGTATATTCAACTATGAAATTTGAATATTCCTTCTATATTCATCGAAAGGCACAGGGTATTATAACCCAAAAGTTCCCGAGAAGTTGTGGCCACAGTTGTTATTTGATACGCGTTTAGTTTATTTTATGCTGTTTTCAGTTTTCGATTCTCAGATTCCTCTGCAATTTTCTGTGCTGCGGGCACTAATAAATTGTTGCCTGTTCAAGCATGCATGGTTCTACCTATATATATATACCTGTATATAAATATCTACATACACATGTGTGGGTATCGTAGTTAGCGCTTATAAATAAACATGAGCTCAGACATTTGTATCCTGTGTCGGTTATTAATTAAGACCCGCGGCACGTTGCATGCAACCGCACTAATTGCAAAGGTTGCCAGCAAATATTTATGCGTTTTTAATGGACCGCATTTGTTGTAGTCGAAGGGATTGGATGCTAAAAGGAAACTATATTTAGATATTGCAGAGATTGCAGCTCATATTTGCATATCTTATTATCTGACAGATCAAACAGTTCAATCGAACTTTATGAATATGTTTATTTAAGTATATTTCTATTTCCGCATTGATTGCAGCTGTGTTTAATTAAAATGGCTAAGCTTCTGGGCTAAGACTTATTCTGTAGAAGTAGCAAGCAGGCCATTATACAGGCTTGGATCAGCTAAAAATCGAACTGAATAGATAAAGAGACTAGCTTATAAGCTTAATTCAGTTCAAAAACTAGTAAACAAATACTATGGGAACTCCTTTTGGGTTACTTTTGAGGAAGAAATTAATTAGAAATACCCTTTGCATAGATAAGGAAGGAGGATTTCTCTTTGCTGACCACTTTCGTCCACAGATTCTTGCTGCTCCGAAGAGAAGGCAAAGAGAGAAGTTCAAGTTTTTGTGACACAAATACCTAAATTACTATATTAAATTTTATTGGTATTTACCACAAATTGAGAGGCTATAGGGTTTCTCTTAGTCGAGCAGTCTCGACTACAGGCGTCTTGCTGCTTCAGCATTATCTATTAGGGGATACAAGGATATCTGGCTCAGCTTAATGCGTGTATAATTAATTCCTGTGAAATGGCAATGTATATGACATGATTGACTAACCGGCTGACTTAATGAGTAACTAAATCAGTGATTATGCTGAGCAATAAAAAGAGAAATCGGTGTCAGCGCGTACGAGTTGTACGAGCTGCGTGCGAAAGTTGCTGTTGAAGTTCCCCCCCTCTTTATTGTTGTACTAAACTCCTGTACAAATATTCATATATTGTTGTTGTTGTTGTTTCATTAAATATGCATTAGGCGTAGACTTCTATAGAATTCTCTAGCTGTTAATTTGTATGCATACTGTAGACGTCTATACGACTACATAAACTCATTTCATATACTCGTATGAATTTAGGCCGTTCTGTGGCCACATAAATTAGTCAGGCAGTTATTTTGTGCACAACAGGTTCAACAGCCTTTAGTATCCTGTCAGATCCTGTAGCCATTCGTTTCCTTTCACTGAATCATAAGTTGTTGATTGCCTGGCCAAATGGCCGACCAAATTGCATCCCTTTTGTGGGAAGCAGCAACATTTAGTCAATTATTTGCGGTCCGTTTATTATTTTTAGCCGATTATTTTTCAGGGCCTCTAATGTGCGGCACGTGGCATTTATATTATAGTATACGAATTTTTGCATTTCCAGGGCTCATTTTAAATTAATTGTCCAGATATTTCCTTTATACTCTTTTTCTCGACATTTTCTCTTTCTCCCCCAGTTGGTTTCCAGCAATCCAAATCAACGCAATTGGCGTGGAATTCTCATTGCCCTGCTGGTGATCATCATTGTTTTGGCCCTGATTGTTACCTCGGTGGTAAGTCCATAAACGCAATATACAAATGGTCAATGTTTCATGTTGCTTTATTGGTAGATGGCTTAGCTGTTTAAGTATCCTGAATTGTTAGTAATTACTTAAAGTGTTTGGAAAATGTGTCGCAAAATAAACAATTGATTATTCAACAAATAATTCGACTTATTCGGAATTCCACTTTAATATAAGTTCTAAAGAATAATTAAATATAAATTTCTTGTTCTACAGCTTAATTTTCTTTTAATAGGAGTCCGTCTATTCTGTGGAAATTCTACTAAAATTAAAATAAAATAAACTTCAAATCAAGCAATAAAATTTTTGCAACATGTTTTATTGAAAAACTTAATAGTAAATCATTTCTAAAAAGAAAACAATTAAATAATTAAAGGAAATTCTGGATTCTAGAACAAATGAACCATTTACCAAAAACTATCCAACTATAAATGTACATAAATTCCCTACACCAAACATGCCACACAACGCAAAGTAAACATTTATCTGTTAGCACAAAAGTATGCAACAAAAAAGAAAATAAAAAGAAAGCAAAATATGGAATTCAATGCAATACACTCACACATTAATTCATTGCAATTGTATTTTGATTTGTGCTCAGAACAAGAAAAAACAATGTACAAATGGAAACACTAAAAATCACTTAAAATTACTTAAATGTAAATACGTTGCGCTCATTTTTGTCTTTTTTTTATATCTTTTATCACTTCTTTTTTTTGTGCCTGGCTGCGTGATATGTACTTTGCCTCTCTCTCTCTCCCTAACCCCCTTGAAACACCATCACAAATGATTTTCTTTTAAAATTCTTGTCATTTAACGTTGATGTTGTTGTTCGGTGTTCGTTGTGTGTGATAATGCATTTCGTAGAAAACAACCTATAAAATTTCTGCATTTATCAAAAAAGGTGCTGCTCACTCCCCCCGATGAGGGACCGCGCGTCAAGGGGCAGCGCATCAAGCTGCAGGACATTGTCGATGGACTTTATATACCAGAGCATCCGAATGGCAGTTGGATCGATGGTCAGTGAATGGTGTGGGACAATGGACAATGTACTACGATAACTAAATCCTTTTTTAATTTCCGTCCTTGCAGCTGAAGAGTTTTTGTATCAGGATCATTTGGGTCGCATCTGTCTGCTGAATGCAGCCAATCGCACGGAACGTGTCCTCATGTCCAATATGACATTTGTAAGTACATTTTTTTCCTGGCTCAATCTCCCTCTTAAATCCCTTCCTCTCTCCCGCTCTCTTACTCTCTTACTCTCTCCATCTGTATGTCATTCATTGCTTGCTTATTGCTTATCTCCAAGCAAAATAAATATTTGCAGCATGTTATTTACGACTGGGAGGGCTGTGCTGGGGGGCGTGGCATAGCTGCTATCTCAAGTGTACACACTTGACTTGGCAGCCAAACAGTTGGCAGCCACTGTTAACTGATACACAACGCACCAAAGTAGGCAAAACAAATGGGCCAAGTTATCGCTACTCCCCATAACGATAAAAGCCAAGCGATTTTTATGTCAATGCTTGGGTAAACACATACGCCGCACAGTGGCTCATTTAGCCGAAACACTTGTTTAAAATCCTTAATCTCTGGATCCAGTTTAAGGTATTATATTTACCAGAAATTTCGACAAAGTATTCTTAAAGCCAGAAAGATATTTGGCATTTTGAAGTTATGCGGCTATGTCCACCTCAAAGGGAACAAAGGAATGCACAAAGCGACTGTGGGGCACTTTGCTGAAATAGATGACAAAATTATCCAGAAGGCCTGTTCCGGTTTTTAGATGGCCACAAATATTTAGAGCCACATAGAAATAATAGACAATCTATGAATCTAATAAACTATGCCTAAATATTATTAGCTTTGTCAAAAAAGAAAAACTCAAAATTAAATTTCTGTCTACAGAGTTCGGCAAATGCTCCACTGTGCGCCGGAGGGGCTGTACCAGGCCGGGGTGGGGCCGAGACCGGAATGTAGTGTGGAATTTCCGTCTTTATTGTATTGTTTGTTTGTGTGGATGGAATGCTTTCTAATGAATAATGCGCGCGCGCTTTGAAATTGAAAAACAAACAAATAAAGCAGCCAAAATGTTTATAGATAGTCTCCGAAAGGGGAGAATGGAAAGGAGTTAAGTTTCAGTGCCAAGTCATGAGTATGTCGTATACCTTTGGGCCAAAATGCAGCAACAAGTGCCACAAAAAGTCAAATGCGAACTGCCAACTGCCAACTGCAACATGCAAAGCAATCATTTGTGTCAACAGTTTCCACTTGGCAAATAATTAATGTGCCCCACGAAAGGAGCAATCGCAAGGATAATGGAACGAGTCAGTCAAATAGCTTTCCTATGATATTTGTGGTAACAAATTTATTAGCATAATCTTAGTTTAAAAGAGAAGGACATATTCTTGTCTATAGAAGAGAATAAAGACAGGTGTAGTTAGTCCTTGAAGGTATTTCTATAGAATAAATTCTGAGCTCCATGGCAGAAATTTTTTGATTTATGTCACATATTTAAATAGCTTTCAAAACTTTTGTTGACAGACGTGCAATGATATCTAAATATATAACAATCATTAAGTATTGCTTCAAGAAACGATTTTCCATTCAATAGCAAGGACTTTAGTACACACATGGGAAATATTCGTAGCCTTCTTTATGTATTCAAGGTATATTTACTCTTATAGCAACGTTTTATTGCCTCGATGAGTTCTAAAAACCCATTAAAAGATATTATAAGCTATTCAGCTTGCTTCAGAAATGAATTTAGAAACAAAGGCGGCAAATCCAAACAAGAAATTGCCAGTCTAAATTATATGAAGAGGCAAAACACGCGCTTGAGAAACAATTAAAATTTTAATTAAAATTGCGCATACGCAACGTTTGCCAGCTGCTCGACAAGCTACCGCAATGCTGAAAAACAATTTGAAACATTTATCTGGAATTAACAGCAATAACATTTTATTGCCTTATCTTGCGTTCCCCCATTTCAATGAATCTTTTTATCTGTTCATCAAATTTTCTGCAGAAATCTCTGGCGCCCTTCACATTTAGCATATCGCCGGATAAACGTTACTTGCTGCTGGCCCAGAACGTAGTCAAGTTATTTAGGCACTCGTATCTGGCCCAGTATACGCTCTATGATATACATACGAGGTGGGTTAATAGTTAAATAGTCACCCCTCTTCGCGATGCTCATAGGTTATATCCTTTTACAGCGAAACCATCAAACTGCGCAACAATCAGCCGCAGGATGAATGGCCCTACTTGCACTATGCTCGCTTCACGAGCTCAGGCAATGCTCTCCTCTGGGTCTATAACTATGATATATACTATCGCCAGGAGGTAAGAGCCACGCACGCTTATCGCCTAACTCACGATGCTGTGCCGGGTATCGTGTACAACGGCATACCGGATTGGCTTTACGAAGGTGAGTTTACACTGGGCTTAAAATGTTAACAGATATTTATTCAGTTGTTATCATAGTCTTATATCACAGCTAAATGATTTTGTGAAAAATATAAATCTAATTCTTAGGTTCTGATTAATCTAATGTTTTTTTATTGACCAAATTCTCATATATTTTCAATTCTCAATACTCATTAAACTGATAATAAGCATTTGCTTATTAAAATAAAAAGTGCAATTAAAAAGAAAACGATGTTTAATTAATTCACCTGCCTTTAAGATACTTTAATCTAACCGATTTTAATTATAATTAAGCTAGTAACGTTATTGATTAACATTCGAGAAGCCGAGCTTACTAATCATTATTCATATGGCATCCGCGTCTCTCTCTCTCTATCTCTCTCTCTCTCTGTTTCTAGAGGAAATCCTGCATGCAAATAATGCCATTTGGGTATCGGATGATGGCCAACTACTGCTCTATGCCAGCTTCAACGATACTCACGTGCAGGAGCAACATTTTGCCTGGTATGGCACCACCTCAGGTGGCCCCGCAGTGGGTGCTGGTGGGTCGACAAGTGGAAATCCAATGAATGGAAATGCTGGCAATGGTGGAGGTGGAACTGGTGGTGGAGGCGCAGCTGGTGGCGCTAATCCGCATGCCAACTTGTACCCGGAAATTAGATCCTTACGGTAAGTCGTGTACCTGTCCCGTCCTGGGGCTATATTACTTTTCGATTAAGTGTTAACGATGTGCTCGTGACTGTCATTAGAGCTAATAGTGCTCAGGTCTACCCATACCACCGTCATACTACTCATAATACTTAAAATTCATGAACTGACTGCATATAGTTTTTGGAGCCCTTTTCACGCCAGACTGACTGTCCTTTCGGCTGGCAGGTGTCAACTGTGCTGTCTGAGACAACATTTTCGGAATTAAAATTAGTTTGAAGCAAGTTCTACCTACGAGCTGCTGTAAGAAGACTCCCCCTCCCCCCACTCTCCACAAAATACGCCCCGTTAAGCTGCTGTCTCTTTCGATTTGATAAATTGCCAAATGCACAAAAGGTTTGCATAGCTCTTACCCCCTCAAGGCAGCTTAACTCCAAGGATTACCTGCCTGACATACATAACTGTCGCCTAACCTGTTGTGTTAAGTGTAATGTCATCATTTGAGGTAACCAAATGTAAATATACCAACATGTATATAAATACACTTATACATATATATATATATAACAGTTTGAAGCACACAGGTGTGTGTATGTGTGTGTAGATGCTATCAGTTGGTAATTGAATAAGCTAAAAATAAAGAACGAATGTTCATGGCATGCAAATCCATTTTAAATTGCATTACTTAAGGTTTAGCAGACCTTTTTATATTGGATTAGAATTGATAGGTGAAATTTAATTAAGCTCCGTTTGCATTTACCTATTTCAAGTGCCTGAAAACTGTTTCTGTTAGATAGCAGAAAACATGCAAGTCGTATGCAGAGTAAAAACGTCATTCAATTCTTATTGAAACTGAAATTAAAAGCTCAAATTTTATATGCAAATTCATCTAGATTAGTATTGAAGAAAACTCACAAATTTTAAATTAAATAGAAAAAATAAACAAATAAACAGTGCTACTATTCTTAGACCTTATCCAAGCTTTTGATAGGGGAAAATATATTTGCTGAAATCAAGACTGCAAACCAAAATGATTTTGGTTTAAGAAATGTGGGTTCGAGTGCCCAAGCAATTGGTTTTAGTTAGAGTCTCGGATCATCCAAATTTGATTAATTTAATTAAATTAAGTTGAGGAATATGTAGCTTACCTAAGGATAAACTCGTCTATATCAAATCTACTGTCTAGAGAAAGAAAGTTTGAGACTATAAATATCAATTTTGAAGCGAACCACAAATATATTTTCGGTTCAGGCTTAGGCTCAGCTAAACTTAAAGCTTGCTATAAGGAACATACTCTTTTAATTAATAACAATTTGCATATATCCAGGTGAAAACCGCTTTAAAGCATCAATAATAAAATAAGCAGGTGCAATTTAATTTACGCTGAATCGACTCTTGTTTACGACTTAAGTTAATTATTTACTGAAAAAGTGCGGTCAGCTATAAATATTTAATAAAAGCTGAAAAAAGCTGTTGTTAAAGTTAACAGGAGTCCGGTCCTTTGATTATTATTTTCATTTTTAACTGTTCACCAACTTTTTTGCGTTTTTAATCAAACGAATTATTCAACTTTTTGCCCGCTGGATTGTTCACAGAGCAGTGGAGGTTAAATTTAATTTTTTAAGTCGTTAGCCCGTTTAACCGTCTGCCATAAACAGCAGCAGAATTGCGATAGTTTTTCTATGGCCCACAAAATTAACAAGTGGCTATAAACTGTTTTTAAAACAGTCTTTGAGCTTGTTAATATAATTAGATACTGGGTAAAAATAAAATACGATAATCAAATTAAAAAATATATATAAAAAGAGATGTTATAAAATGTTATAATAATATACCTATACTATAATTAGTTTGAGCACGAATATCCAGGCTATTTCTCTAATAAAACCAAACAAGTTGCCAAAAATAAAGCTAAGTCTGAACCTGAACCAAATCTATATTGGTTTAAATATAATAAATAGAGTTTTATTCAATATTTCTTCATTAATTTATTGGAATTTTCAATGCTACTAAATATTTGCAGCTATCCGAAGCCGGGCACACAGAATCCAACAGTCACGTTGCGCGTGGCCAACCTGGAGAATCCCCAGAAGATATACATAACAGACCTGAAACCGCCGAAAATAATACAAAACGAGTGCGTAATGAGTGAATAATGAGGAGAGGGAGCTTCTGCTAAGCCGGCTAATGTATACACTTTTACCTTTTTGAATCATATAGGGATCATTACTTTAGCAGCGCCAGTTGGGTGAGTGGAACGGAGATTGCAGTGGTTTGGCTAAATCGACCGCAAAATATATCCGTGGTGAGCGTCTGCCGGAGTCCCACATTTGAATGCATTGAGGTAAGTCACAAAATGGTCTAATTAAGCGTGTCCGTGCTCATGTCCTGTACTTGTATTTGTATGTGTATGTGTATCTGTATCTGTGTCTGTATCTGTATCTGTATCTAACCCAGACCCATCGAGTGAGCGGCGATGGACGCGGCTGGGTGGACACCGTCTCAGTGCCATTGTTTTCGGCCAATGCCAGCCTGTATGTGGCCATATCGCCCCTACGAGATGGCTCATTTGGTAAGTGAGCCATATGCCAATTTGGCTTCTGTTTCGAGCTGAGTACACAGCGCCTCTCTATCTCTGTCTCTCCCCTCTCCTGTCCTCTCACCCCTCTCTCTCTCTCTCTCTCTAAAACCGATAGGTTATTTCCGGCACATCGTCCACGTGGACATTGACAATAATCGCGTTCTGCCCCTCACTCACGGCTCCTACGAGGTCAATCGACTGCTGCATTGGGATCAACTGGATAATTGGATGTAAGTAGCCAGCGGAAGTGCCAATTCCACAATCAAACTCAAAACTCGAGACTCAAATCCGAAACGTACTAAAAAGAAATGACTAATGACGGTTTTAAGTGCCCAATAAAATGACTTTAATGTCCGAAACGATAACGTAAACTATTTGAAAAGGCTCAATTGCAAAAAGTATTTATAAAAATAAAGAGATACCCTGTACAAAGGTTTTAAACTAACTGAGTGAAGCGAGAGTAAAGTTATTCTATTTAATCAGAAAAATTACTTCTTTTGTTCGCCTTTCTCGAAATTTAAAGTTCACAAATATCGTATTTCCGTCTACCTTCTTCTACACTTTATGTTTATAGGGTAGTTTTTGTCAATTCAAAGTAATTGCTAATAAAACAAAAACAGTAAAAAGTGAACAAAAAGATAAAAAAAATGGAAACAATATTAAATTGATCATTTACATATTTTTTATTTCCATTCTTAGCTATTTCTTGGGTACACCCGAGCGACTACCCTCGCAGCAGCACTTGTACCGGGTCTCTGCATTGCCTGCTCGCCAGGGACAGCCCCTTCAAGCGCCGGACTGTCTGACGTGTCCAGCGGTGATGCAACGCAGCGATGGCTCTGACGAGGGTCATACGAAATCGCCCCCAAAGTTGGTAACCGCCTGGGACGATGACTGGGAGGATTCGGAGGAAACAGAAGCGCAGCCACCGCCACCAGCTATGCCAGTGGAGCAGCAGCGACAGGCGCGAGGACATGGCGTAGCACCACCGCCCCCACCGAGCGATTGCCTATACCACGAGGCACAGTTTCCGCTTTCCCTGCGTGCCCGCTATGTCCTCATAGATTGCTTGGGTCCTGTGGTGCCCAATTCCATCATTTATGGCCTCAAATCCGCAGGTGGACCCAAAGCCAAGAAGCAGACTATGCCGCAGGAGCATCAGGAAACTGAAGAAACACCAACAGCAGAAGAGTCTAAAAAAGTAATTGAGCCCATGACACAGTTTTTGGAGTTGCTTGTCACTGTCCAGAATAATACGCGTCTTAAGGAGAAAATGGCCAAAGTAGCGCTGCCTCAGATAAAAACCTTTCCAGTCATGATCTCCGGCGGCTATCACGCCCAAGTGCGTCTCTATTTACCACCTGTGCTGCGCGAGGATGAGATTACACGTTATCCCACCATACTACACGTATACTCCGGTCCGGGTACACAGCTAGTCACGGATCGCTGGCACATCGATTGGAATACCTATTTGGCCGGCAGCAAGGATTATATTGTCATTGAGATCGATGGACGCGGCTCTGCGGGTCAGGGCTACCAACTGCTCCACGAGGTCTACAAGCGTCTGGGCAGCGTTGAGGTCTCCGATCAGCTAGAAGTTAGTGAATACTTACGGGATAACCTTCATTTCATTGATTCTCGTCGCATGGGCGTCTGGGGCTGGAGCTATGGCGGCTATACGGCCGCCCTAGCCCTGGCCGGACAGCAGTCTATATTCCAGTGCGGCATCAGTGTCTCTCCAGTCACCAATTGGAAGTTATACGGTACGTTCAGAGAGTAATCTGTAATTTGATCGTATTGTTTCCTCTTATTAACTATTTGGAAATAAAGAAAGGAAAGCTCTGACTAAAGGCTCCATTTTCTCACTCTTTCCCAGACTCTACCTATGCGGAACGTTATCTGAGCTTCCCCAACGTAACAGACAACTACAAAGGCTACGAGGAAAGCGAACTATCCAAATATGTAGATAATCTCCGAGAGCGTCAGTTTCTGCTTGTTCATGGAACTGCGGATGATAATGTCCATGTGCAGCAATCAATGGTATTGGCCCGAGCTTTAACCAGCAAAGGTGTTCTCTACAAGCAACAGATCTATCCAGATGAGGGTCATACTTTATCTGGTGTGAAGCGACATCTGTATCGCTCGATGACCGCCTTCTTTGAGGATTGTTTCAAGAAGCTGGTGAGTGCGCCGGGAGTGAGGTTCAGTTCTTAACACTCTTTTTGTATATAAATTCTACCACTTTCCTACCATATCTCTCTCTATTTCTCCTGCTCTTCACCACCACCACCACCACCACCACCACCACCACCGCCAATACAACCACAATAACCACAAATATCACTTCATTTTCAATTGTCATATATATATATATATCTACCATATTGCCATGATCTTTCGCGTAGCTCGACCAGCAACAGCAAAATCAAACAGATTCCATGGATTTCCTGGATTTTCATAGTTTCTATGGCGGTTAAATTCAAATACAATTTCCGAATCCCCAAAGTACGATTACTAGGTACAGTCGCCGTTGTTATCAATCATCGTCGTTGTTAATTGTTGTCATTAGTAGACTTCTCTCTGTTTCGCTGTTTCAATGTCTTGTTGAATCTTTTACAGAGGGACTGAAATTATGAACGTCATTTTCTATTTATATTATTTCCAATATTTTCTTCCTGCTATATAAAATAATAATTTGTTTTTATTGCAATTCTGTTATTAATTTATTTTCAAATCTATTGATCGCATGATAATTTGCTACTTTTCATAATTTTTATCGCAAATTTAAATGGAAATTATTTTATGATTCATGAATGAGTCAATTAAATGAGGTAATATAAAGAGAATTTCAATATAATATAATATAATAATAGTTAAAAGCTCTTTAAAACTAGTAAAGATTGGGCATCTTAAATAGACTTGCAAAGTCGATTGTTCCTATGGAAACTCAACGATATAGTTGTCCGATCCGGCCGGTTCCGATATAAGTTCTTCCTGAAGCAAAAAGAAGGCAAATTTCATCCACCTAGCTCGAAATCGAGTTTGCATATAAACAGACGGACAGAAGGACAGACCGATAGTCGGACATGTCTATATTAAGGCATCTTATCATCCTGATTTTATAAAATATACAATTTATGGGATAGAAGATGCCTCCTTCAATGCATTACACATTTCGTGAGAAAATTATAATACACTTTGCAAGTCTATAATAATTTGTAATAGTTAAAACTTAAATAATTTAAAAAATTTAGCTGAGAGACAAACTTTCGCAACTAAAATAATGAACTTTAATTAGAAATATGTTCTGAAAAAAATAAATTACAAGCTAATAAAAGTTTGGAGATATTCGCAGAAAGAAATGTTTATAATTTGCTTATAAATTGTGCAACAGACAGAAAATTAAACAAATTTATTTCGTGTATTTTGTTTTGCGTAAAGTTAGATTTTGTTTTGAGCTTCAGTCTAAGTTTTTCTTATGGCTATTTCATGTCATTTTGAGTTTCAGTTTCGTATGCAAGTTTTACTTCAACTTTTCTCTACTTCACTTTTCTACTTCTCTTCTTTTGTTTGTTGGTTCTTGCTTCGTTTTCTTCTGTATGTGTGTGGGTGTGTGTGTGCCTGTGTGTGAGGATATGTGAGTGTGCGTGTGTGTGTGTGTTTTTTTGGGACTTGTTGTTATTTGTTGGGCGAAATTCAATGTGTTTTTCTCTTGTGCTTTTTCTTTCTTTTTTTTTTTTTTTTTGTGTAAGTACACGGCACACACATACACAATTGTTCACATACACATACACACACACACACACAGAGATACTTGCTATTTTTTTTACCTGAATGTTGCTTATGCTTTGATTGTGTCTTTACTTAACATAATGTCTCTGCCCGTATCAGACGCAGTCAGATTCAATTCAAAACTAACTCGTAAAATTTGCTCTCCATGTGTACAACAGGTGCCGCCGGAGTCGAAGGCCGGCCTGGGCAGCGGCGGCGATATGCAGCAGCAATAAAAATACAAATAAAAATAATAATAAAAATAAATAAAAATATAAATAAAAACCAAACCAAAAATAATAGCAATAAAAATTCTCTGATAACAGCAGCGCGAAGCATAAAATGAAAGCGGAACGTGCGGAAAAAGAAAAAAAAACCTTTGCGTAAATTACATCAAATGTAATTTATCATAAGCACACATACACATACACTCAGAAAAAATAAATAGTCTACAGTTTCTAAAATTTAAGTAAAATACACTGGCAAAAAGAAACAAAAAAAAAAACTCAGAATTAGAGCAGAATTATTTAAACTCAATTTTTAGTAAAGTAGTAAACTGGTTTTAAAACAATTTAAAAATGAGGAATATCTATGCTTAGTGTATTTTGTTTTTAAACGTAGGGCATTTTTTTTCTGAGTGTACAGACACACAAAGACACCTATACACCTACACAAAGGGAGAGGGGCCATTAAATGGTCACAGAAATGGCAGCAAAAACAAAGCGTAAATGGCATTTTGTATAAAATTAATAAGTAAAAAAAAGAGAAGAAAATAAATGCAAACAAAACGAAAAATCAACATGGTTGTGAAAGCATAACTCACACAAATACACACACACATAAACACACGCACACTAGCACAACAGCAACATGTACGCAATGCAGTGGCGCATAAATGTATGCTATAAAAAAAAACTTACACGCGCAACAGCCATAAACGCCGGAAGTGAGCGCCCAACGCCCAACAAAGGAATACAAATATTTTTTTTTTTTTATATATATATATATGTGTATTATGCATTTATTGCATAAATTTTCAATGATATTTATGTTTGGAAAAAAAATGAAATTACAAAAGATATTTATTTAAGTGCAAAGTTCGACAGGTGAGGTGGCGGCGGTCCATTTGTGGCTAAAATGGAATTGCCAAATGTGTTTAGGGCGTTAAAGTGAGCTGTGCAGGAAATTACTGCCATAAATCAGCTCACAAACATTGCAAAATCAATTTAAAAGTCATTTTCTGTATATTACTGAACTCATCAATTTATAGAGAATTTATGAACTAGCATTATTTAATAGTTGGGTTTATACTACTGCAAACGCATTAAAGCCAGGCAGTCAAGCTTTGTTTTTTTTAATGCAATTTTAAGTATAGTTTCAGCTGGATTATTAGCTTTGGGATTTTATTATTTTTGATTTATACTTAAACGTAAAATGAGCTGACATTTTTTTAATGATTCAAAGATTTCAGTATTAATATTATTATAAACTCAAGTTTCATTGATCGAATAAGCTTCAATTCACTATTACTTAAAAGGTTTTAGTTGCAGTATTAACATGAGTAGATTAAATTGATCCGATCAAAATATACACATATATTTTAAGCTTTAAAATATGCTTTAATCAGGGAATCAAACGGGGTAGCCATTAATCAAAGTAAGCTGATTAAAAGTCAGAGTCAGAACTGGAACTGAAACGATACTTTAAATATTTCCAATACCGGAATCGAAACATTTTACCGGTACTATTCTGATTCAAATTGATCTTATTTCTTTGTCTGTTGTCTGCTTTCTATTCAGACTTCTTTAAAATGTCTTAAATAAATATTTCCCATTTAATCGAACTTACGAACCGAAATTTGGCTTGATTGCCTAGTTTTAATTTTTATTGGTAATACTCATAACATAGTCTGATGTTGCTCATGAAAGAATCGAATTGCTCATAGAATTAGCGTTAGGAAAATGTTTAATCTATCTATACTAAAAGGAAGCCGGCAGCAATTCATTTGGGCCGCAATCACATTATTGCCGTCAAATGTCGGAGTTTGCCGTAAATTTTAATAAAATAAAATGATGTGAAAGATTCAGCAATAAATAAGACATAAATTATAAATTGAGCACGCGTCTGCGACATAAACAAATGCATAAAAAATTTAATTAAAACGAAAAGAGACAGAATAAAAAAGAAACCAAAAAACAAACCTACTCTGGGCTGTCAAAGCCCAGCCAAACAGCTAAAAATCAATTTAATTGAAAATGAAAAAATATTCAAAAACAAAAAATGGCCAAAATGATTTAATTAAAACTAATTTAATTTTAATTAGCAACAAGCTGAATACAAATACATTATGCATGTAAGTAGCGCAATAATTAATAATAATAATCTTTAATAATTAAACGAGTAAACAGATTCAGTTCATAGACAAAACTAGTTGATTGCAACAACTTCGCACAGAAGGCAAACCCAAAGTACATTTCTAAATGAGCGTAGAAAGTAGCATTAAAAAACGTAAAATTCAACAAATAGTCTTGTAAATTAAGTGAAAACCCAATGTAAACATACATTAAAGTAAAAAACAAAACCAAATAAAACAAAAAGGTCAAAAATAGCTGCGATACACATTAAAAATTCGAATGCAAATTGCGCGACGTTGATAAAAGGCAACTAAAGCGTATGATACCGCGTCACAGATCCGGTTCCGAGCCACTGCAGAGCCCCCAAACTGTGTCATATATATGTAAATATATATATATATATATATATATATATATACTTGCAAAAGGATTAGTTTTAATTAGGCTTTTGGTGCGAAGAGTGCCAGTTAATTAGCTCTCGTATAGCAATTCTTGCTCCCAATTATGCTGCTTCAATTATACGAAATACAGAATATTTTTTTAGAGCTGGCCCTTACTACTCCTCTTAGTGACTCTCTGTATTTTTTTCGTTTATATGAGACACTTGACTTTATTTTTTAAAACTTACTTTGAGCCACATTTCATACTTAATGAGTTTCCTTCGTTCTTCATTTGAAGATTTATTTAAATCTGTTAAATAAACAAATTTAATGAGCATTTTTAAAAGCGTTTGGAGGTTGACTTAATACGTTAAAGCCCTGCAAACTCTTTTATGATCTGATTATAATTAATTAATTAAATTTTGCACCTTTTTGAAACAGCTTAAACAAGATTTGTAGCCAAAGTAATTGCCAATTTAATAAAACGAAATTACAAATATTGAATTAAATAAATAAATGCAGAAAATTTGGATCGCAATTTAAAGACGAAAACTCTAAAATTTCAATAATTTTAAGAGTAAGAACTGTACTATTTAGCGATAGCAGACTATTGAGTTCTTAAAAATAATACTTTATATATACGGTATAGAAAAGATTAATTATTGATAACAAATAGTTATATAGCCTAACGAAAATATAACATATCGCAGGCTTAGAAAATACAATAGTTTAATTAAAACTTTAAATTTCATACTCGTATAAGTGTATCTTATAAATACTTAAAAAAAAGTACGTATTGTGTTACGATAAAGGTGAAAAAACACAAATTTTTTAATAAAATTTAACTAAATATTTTCCAATAAGCTTTAATCAACTAAGCTTACAATTGGATATTTTAAAAGCCAACTAAATTAATAATTTAATTGGAAATTCTTCAAACCTGTTCTAAATTATTCCGTTTTTAAATGGGACAAATTATCAAGAGAATATTCTATATGGCTTTAAACTGTAGTTATATAGCAAATAAAATTTCTGTTTTTCTCTAAACTTTATATAGAGTATTATCACCCATTAAATTGCTGCTTAAAACAAAAGCAAGGCATAAGAAACATTTAGTAAATTCATGAAATTATTTAAATATTTTATTAGCTCAGCGCTTAGCGCCTCCTCTTTTAATTTCACGCCGTCAAAGTATAATACAAAGCTGTCCTTTTAGCTGATTTTTAAATCGAGAGCAAACCCTATAAAATTTGAGAAATTTCATAAATTTAGATAAATATTTTACTAGCTAATATTTGCGCCTCTTTAAACTAATTTCGCGCCCGCAAAGTATGCTACAGAAAAACCAAGGCCGCAGCTAACTCGCTCACCCATGTGTACATCTATATGTACCCCCGTATATATGTATATATATGTACATATACATACGTCTGTGTGAGTGTGTGCGTGCTGGAGCTGTACAAGGCCAGAATAAATTTATATCTGGCTGACATTTTATATGCGGCTTAGGCGGTTTTTCAAAAAAAAAATTGTACAATTTTTTGCGACGCGCCTGTAAAACGCAACGAAGTTCGTCTGATTTGCCTGCTACAATTAACATGAGCACAGGACGACAGAACACACACAAGCATATCTACAAAGGCAAACACACCTGGAGAACCACGCCTACGCTGAGGGGCGTTTTTAGTCTAAAAGGTCCACACAGCTGTGGGCACCATAAAAAGGGCAGCTGCTTTTGAACATCTCTGTGTTTGTTGACACAAAAAGGTGTTTGCTCAAACTGGATGACAAAAACTGGGGGCGTCAGAGGGGAATTTGAGTTGGTCAGCTGAAAGGCCTGTACACACACACATATATACAGACAGAAAAAAAAATTCGGTTCACAATGAGAATTTGAATTGAGAATTTCTATTTAGTATTTGAAAAAAATATTAAAACTTTTTGAATTCTCTCAACAATTTATTTTTATGCTTGTAATTTTCATTGCATTATGCAATCCACTTCGTTTCTGAATTCAGAAATTTCGTTCCCTCATACTGAAAACTTGTTTATCGATTTTGTAAATTTATCTACCTTAATCCACTATAAATTCTTCAGTTTTTTCTCTAAGTGTACAGACACAAAGGCGGGGGATAATCTGGGAGAGCTGGCTGGGAGCTAGAAATGTGACGCTGTATCATTGGTCTACGCGCTCAAATGTATGCTATAGAAATTTGAATTGCTCTACAGTTTTAAACGCTTTCCATGTAGTGTACTAAGGACCAATTACCAAAAAATTAACTTAAATTAAAGAAATAAGAAATTATAGCAAAGCGTAGTGAAAACAATTAATTAACTAATTTGCAATACATTAAAATATACACTTAAGAAATTATATAAAAATATATATATATACATGCATACTTATATGAAATATTGACTAACACAGATATACATATTTATACATATGTATGTGTACACATATATTAATTATATACGATTATATTAGTAGTTTAGTTCATTTAGTGGATCAAGCGTTGGCATTATTCGAGTTGCAACTTAAACCAAAATTAAATTGATATAAATCATATTGAAATACTAATTTTAAGATATATTTCACAACTGTCTACTGTTAATTAGATTGTTAGCTCAATGAAACCGAACAAATAAGTCGACTCCCTGGAGAGTTGCTCTGTAAAAAACAATAACTGTAATATATGCGCCCTATAACTATAACTATAAAAAATAGCTATACTTTGATATATGATACATACATACATATATATACGAGTATAATATATTTTATAAACAACTTTTACTCTTAAACAATAAAATTTTAATACTCTGTCTTCAGCCTTACCTAAAATCGAAAAGAAAACAATGAGAGATATCTGAAAATCTCTATAGAGAGGAGAAAAGAGTGCACCTAAGCTAAAACCAACGAAAACCTATGCACTTGTTAGTCTATGTTTAATGTAAATAAGCTTTAAAATCGTTAATTACATTCTTAATTATGCGTACTTTGTTTGTTTTGTTATTTAGAAGAACGTTTGATAAAACTTATGTGATCCAACAATTTCTTCTCTTCCATGAAGCTAAAAAACAAAAACAAAAACAAAAAAAATCAAGAAAGAAAAAACCAAAACAAAAACAAAAAACAAGAAATTAATTAAATTAATATAAATTTAAAAACAATTATGTAATACATTGACTTAATTAGCTGAGATGTTAAATAATTTCGCAAGGCATTTAGCAAAAACTAAAACCAAAAATTAAAACTAAAGAAAATATATATACATACAATAAACTAAAGTATGAGAGCCAAAAAAATAACCGTCTTTTCATTAAACAAAAAGAAAAACGAACTTTGAATACTCTTTAATTTAAAACAGCAGCCGGCACTGAGTTGACACCAGCAGAAACGTTTTTGTGGGCGAATTTTTTTAGTTCTTCAAAAGGCGTCTGTAAATGGAAACATAACACAACCCGAAGGATTTTAATAAAAATTCCTTTAAAAAAATTTCATCGTTGAAATATGTTAATTTCCATTTCCACCCGTTAAAAGTTGAGCCAATTTAAATCCTTTAACACAACCACAAATTGAAATTGAAATTTAAAGATTTTATTATTAAAAGCTGTGATTTTAATTTAGTTCTGCTATTGAAAGTATGCTATGATTAATTCAGAAATGGAAACTTTCCGTTGACGAATAAAGATTTTCATTTTATTTTGATGAAATCCAAATTATTCCCCTTTTTTTTTGTGAATGATTTTTGAACCCGAAAGCAGGCTTTTAGATAATGCTGGTAGAGCTCATAGCCTTGGTTAAATGATATCAGGGCTAGTAACTCGATCAGCATACAAAATATATGTGTATATAAATCAAATCCTCACCTCTATGGGCCAAATTAAAAATGAAATATTGCAAGCGGCGCCCAAAAGTGTGGTATTGAATTTGTAATGCCAACTTGTCTGCGTTTTGCCGAGGCAATAACGCCACAGCAAACCGTGAAAATCCCAATCCCAACTACCACAACAAAATCTGCAAAATCTGCATAAAACATGTAACGAGTTGCAGTCCTAATGCTGACAACCACTGCACCCAGCTCTCGTCCTTCATTCTGTTGCCAGAACATTCAGAACATTTGTTGGCCTGACCAACAAAGCGGCACGCAAATGGCCACAAAATGTTCGACTGGCATGCAATGGGCCAATACCAAGTAAGGCAGGGTGGGGGTTTTTTTTTTTGAGCAAGGCAAACTTTTGACTTAATTGGCCAATTGTTTGGCAAGGTGCTGGACACGGTTAAGCCAAAAAAGAAAGTGTTGCATATTTGATGGCGCGGCGTCTAAAAGGCGTCAAATTCAGCACTGGGCAGGTGGTAAATTTGAAAAGCCATTATTTTGACTGCTCACAGTTTATTTGGGGCGTTTATTCGGCTAATTGCCATCCAAATTAGAGGCGTTGCCCAGCTGTCAAGTGCATACAATCGCCACCAATTGCATGCCCCCTTAAAGTGAAACCCGAGAAGTCCAAAAAGAACAATCAGAGCAACTCGAAAAAGCACTGCTCTGACCTTCAAAGTGGATGGAGTACTTCAAGTATGACTCAAGTTGCAACAGTTACAAGTAATTTAATTCGATTTACAGTCATTTAAGGTAAATTGGGACTTTGCAGTTCAACAATTAGACAAATACTTTGAGTAGAATTAGAGATATATTTATAGAATTTAATTGAACAATTTAGAGAGTTGCATAGAAGCAATCGTAATTTTTATCCCAAGAGCTTAAAAGTAATTTAATTCGAATTAAAGATAAGTAATTAACGTGTTTTTATTTGATAAGAACATAAACTAAAATTCAACTTTAAAATAATTGATCAATTAATCTATGAGAAGTTCGTAAATTGCAATTTAAAACAGAGCTAAGACATTTTCTTCAACTTAATTATACTGTTATAAAAAGAAATTGAATTATTGGCAATTATTTATCCGCTTTCCGCACAATCAGGAAATTATGGAGCAACAATTTTTGTTCCGGTTCCGCTCCATATCGAAAAGTGTATCGATTTTTTAGGTGCAGCTTCAATCGTAGCTTCGATGCTTGTTCCGGCAGAGAACTTTAACGACTAACAAAATTTTATTGTTGCAATTGCTAAAAGGAAACTTGATTGAATTTATATGAAATCGACTTGATTATTGGCTATATATATTGCATTTAAAAACTTTAATTGGTTTTATCTGCAGCTCAAGTTTCAGCACAATTTGAACACAGCTTATACAATAATTAAGTAAAAAATATGGGCAAATTCTATGAGCTAGCTTTCTCTGCAGTCGAATAGTTTTTATGTGAGAAACTCTTTGCTTGAGTTCAAATTAAACGATTAATTTCGCAAAATTCAGACAAATTTGTATATTTATCTGGCCAAAAGATCTTTACGCTCCATAAATTTTGTAACTAATTAAAAGGCGTCGCAATTTGCAGATAAAACTAAACTTTCGCACAGAAAATTAAATAAAAAATAAAAAGCTTTAGATTAAGTTATGTCAGTTATGAGACTCGCAACTCAAATTCAAATTTCCAATATCTGCTTTAATTTTTTGTGATTTGTTATTTTTATTCTGGGCACACAGATAAGTTATATTTGGCGCTGGCCTAATGCCAATCAATTGTTGGCCAATGTCCTGAACTGACGAGGGTGCCCTCCAAACAGTTAACAGTTGGCTATTTTTTCATTATTTTTTTTATACCCTGTATTCATTAAAAATGGGTATATATATTCTTAAACAGCCGAGTCGGTCTATCACTATTCATCTCGCTCCACGGGCGAGTTGGTACACGAAATTTGGTATATATTCTTATATAATAACTCCCCTTAAAATGAATATATAAAATAGCAAACATAATTTTTAAGGTGTAAAGTCAAACAAGCATAACTGAGATAACTTTTAATATAAAATTAAATTTCAAAACGACCAAACTTTATTTAAGAAACTATTTTCTATAGAAGGGGAAATTCTTGTAGCGCGCCAGAAAGTATGCACCAGTTTTTCGTTGTTTTATGAAATAGTTTTATACGTTCCTAGCACGGAAGTAGAGTATTAGGTAGTCAAGATTTCTCGACTTAGATCACTCTGATTAGGTTCTTTTTTTGTTTGGTTATTGTGTGAAGTGAGACGCCAGAGTCTGGGTAGCTGACAGACCGAATCGGGGGGCTGCGAAAATAATGCTTTATATACAGATATAGCAGTATGTATATAAATAATTTACATTTCGCATGGTCACGCACAAATCATGTGAGACAGGCACAGACCCACAGGCACAAGCGAAGTCTGACCGAATCCCATCCCGAATCCCTCTAAATGGGGTCTGAGAGAATGAGAATTGCGCTGGGATTTGGATTTGGATAGAGGGTTTCAGTTTCTGTTTCTGTTTCGGTTTTAGTTTGGGGTCTGGTGCTGCATGATGCGTATAAAAGTGACAGTTTAACATGGAAACACACTCAAAATGTTAATTGATATGCAAGGCGAGACAAGTAGCGGGGCAGCCAGACAGTAGGGCAGCAGAACAAAAAGTTTTTCCTGCTTTTGGCAATGAAAATGATGATGTTCATGACTCTGAAATTTTCTTGCAGTTTTATTGACGACGTCATGGCATACAATTTCTATGAACAATAAGAAAATCACCATCCGTGAACATGTCACAACAAAACATGTAAATCAAAAGATTAATTTATTTCTTAAGTGCTCTCAACTCGTTTACTCAATGGACAAAAGCACAATTTAAGTACAATAGCTTCATAAACTAAAGCTTTTGCTCAGTGTAAATCAATCTACTTGAGGTCTTTATATACGAAGGGCAAGCTGAAGAGCAGGTGATACTATAAGGCTATTGTTTCCAATTAAGGAGGAAGACTACTGGGGACACTGCGGAGAATTCATTGTTCTTCGTTTATTGTATTTGTATCAGCTTTATTGATTCAGTTATATTAGTAGTATAAATAGAACACTAGCAAGTACACTAGATACCTTAGATACTTTAACTTGATACGCAGTCTCCTCGCGGAAAATAAATAAAAATAGATTTTTTTAATATTAAGTTATAATAATTAATAGATATATGAAACTAAAAAAAAAAATATATGCAATTTATTACAATAAAATGCCCGCCAATCGAATTAAAATAGTTAGAATTTTCTAGACAGAATGCAGTATTTTATTACAGGCATTTATTCGCTTACAGAAAACGGTCACACTCGCAAAAGATAAGGAGCAGTAGCAGCTGTTAGCTAGTTGTTGTTGGGCTGCTCAGGTGTTGCGATTGATTTTGCTCTCATCAATGAAAATGGAGATTGATAACCTGAATGACGATTGCTTATGCATAATATTGGAATATTTACCACTATCCGATCAAATTTCGATGGCACGTACCTCGCCGCGATACGAGGGGCTCCTGTGTCAGATTGTATGGAGGAAGCAGCGTTATCGTGAGGTCTCTGTATCGGACCCTATGCTGTCCCCGCTCAGCAAAGAAGATTATATGTATTTTTTTGAACTAACCTGTGCGCAGATGCAGAAATTATATATCTGGAATGTGCATCAAAAGGCCTTTGATTCGTATCTGGGCAGACATCTGTTACGTCCCGAACTGTCTTTCTATCTGCGTCTGGAACTGAGCAATCTGGAAGAGCTTTGCATCACAGATGGTTATATGAACAACGGCATGATACAAACCATAACCAAGACCTGCCCTAAATTGTGCAGCCTCAGCGTCTCCAGCGCCTATATAACTGGCAAGTTTATGGTGGGTTTGCGTAAGTTAAAAACACTTGTGGCTCGCGAATGCTCCATTGAGGCATGTCACTTGGCGGAACTGCTCGCACAGCTGAAACTCACTACGCTGGATCTGACTTCGAACCGTCATCAACTGGAAGAAACTATTTTGCAAGCGCCAGCCGCTAGCTTGCAGCGTCTGCAACGTTTGGGACTATCAGATGCTCACGTCTGTGGCTTTCGCATCGCTGAACAGTTGCCTCAGCTCAAAGAACTGGTCATAAGTTATCAGGGTGTTAAGGCTCAAGATCTCCAGGACATGCTAGAGACAACACGTCACCGCGTTGAAGACACCCGTGCCAAATTTCCAAAGCGTTTGCAATCGATCCTTTGCAATAACGTCAATGTGGAGGTTGCCCTAGAGCAAATAACTGGCTTAGAAACACGCAGTCCACGTGAATCTCCAACATTCTGTGAACGCTTGAAGATTATGTTCATTTGTAAATGATATTTAATGAGTCTGTCTAATTTTGCTCTAAGATCCTTGCAGAACAGACCCTAATCATACTTGGCACTCATTGAAAATGGGTATAGTCTTTCTAAAAGCATAAGAGGCAAGCAGCTTTGACCTCGTAGTGTATGTGTGGATCACGCCTTTCGATCTATTCTATATATATAAACTATCCGTCCGTCTGAACGTATGTCTGTCCGTATGAACGCTATACAAGAACTAGAGAAATCAATTTTTATATGGACATAGATTCCTGTTTATCATGGACAGATTCTTTTTCTTTTACTGTTTCTACTAAATTTTTTTTATCAATTTTAAGATTACAGCCTTTATATAAGAAAACCTATAATACTAACTACTAAAAAATCGAAGCTAAACATTTCATAAGGATCGCATAACTTTATATACAAGAGTAACCATAACCACAATATATTTAAAATTAAAATTTAAAAAAGTATCGCATCATAAAAAAATAGTTTAAAGATAATATCTTAAATTCTTGATGTCAACGTGTTCAATTATATATAAAGGTTAAAAAAAAAAACAATTTTTACGGCGCGACCCTTAAAAAAGATATCTTAAATACAGGGTATTCCGCAGTCGAGGAATCGTAAAATATATAAACAACTTTAATAAGGCTATCTCAGTCGTAATACAAATAATCCATAAAAATAAGCGTAAAAGACAATACCGCATCAGTCTGGTATATCTAAATTATAATCTAACCCATCATTAAAAAAATGATTTTTTTTTTTGCTGAAAGCATTTATTTGAAATGATAAAATTAAAATGAGATTAAAATATTTTTGTTTTTTCATAATTAATTAAAGATACAATATATTTTAAGATCGAATTGAATAAGAATTCTGCAAGGATACTTAAACTTCGGTACACTGATGTTATTTTTTTTCTTTTTTGTATATATATACCAAAGATGAGTTTTTTTTTATAAATGGTTTAAAAACTTTATTTAATCAGGTTTACAGTTAGTAGGTAATTTCTGTAAAAATTAGTTTGTTTGGCAATATGCCAAAATTTTAAAAAATAAATTCAATAATCAAACACCGTTTTTGCTTATTTTTGTTGCTGTTGTTGTTATTGTGTTATTTACGTAATGTTAGAAACGAAATTTGCATTGTGCATAAAAAATGACGATGAAGAAAAAATCAAATTTGTATAATGAGAGGACTTAAATATGAGAACATTACGCCGGAGAAAATGCCAGTGACAAGGACGGCAGCGGCGAACATGCCGGCGGTTACCTGATATTTAGCATTAACAGTCTGGGGCGCATACATCATGCCTAAGGAACTTAAATAGCCAGAGCTATATGACATAATGATGGCAATGATCCAATATACCCAATCGTTAGTAATGTAAACAGGCAATGTTCTAACAATATCTTTCGGTGCATAATTGCAATAGAGCAAGAGGGGTATAAATGCTACACGCAATACAACAGGAACTACCAAGAATTTTGGCTTGGGCCATTGAATCCAGGATGTGGTTAAGCTGCCCAGCATGGCGAAGACATTGAAGGTTAGGAAGCAGGTAATAAGTGTAAAGTACTTCTCGCCTATAAAGAAATCATCGCTACCTTTAATATCTGAATGAACAGCCGGAAAAACAGATAGTGTTACGAAAAACGTAAAAAATACATTGAACAGTTGTGGCGACGCTTTTTTAAATATTTGCCAATAAGGTACATTTAACTGAGTCTTCGAATCGGATTTCTTTTCGTTATGCTTGCTTAACATTTGATAATGCCTAAAGAACTTATTCAAAGGCAATGCGAAATAGGTATCAAAGCAAAACAGTAATACCAAAATTGCGGTCACAAAATAATATATAGCCGATGTCCTCATCGAGCTAAAGAACGTAGCGCACATCATCGACATTATCGTAGCAAAGCATCCGCTAACGTTTGAGCCCAGCACCACAGCACCGGTATACTTAGGCGGTAAGGAGGCAACCAATCCATAAATAGTGCTCTGATAGATACCATTACACTAGAAAAGAAGAAAATAAATATATTCATTAGAATTCAGACAATCATATTTTCGTCTACTTTGCTCTATAAACTATATCATAGATAAGAGTATTTCTGTAGGTTAATAAATTCAATACGCTTATTTATGAAATCTATTACAATTATGTGAACCACGTTAAAATAACCTTAGTTCTTAGACAAAGAATTTTGGAACATTTGAACTTTTTCCCGATTCGCTTCAGATTTGGAAAACTCAAAATAAATCAATCAAAGCGACAGCATTTTTCAAAAGTTTACATAATTTATCATGTGGCTATTTTTGGAAAACCAACCACATGGACAAAAATGTAATAAATAAATCGATTAAATCGAAAACTGTAAAGTATAAACGTTTTTATAGCATCGCGCATTTTTTGTGCTAATTTGGTTTCGAAATTTGTTTTTGAAAGTTGTTGCTATTCCGCCGAGCAGAAATTTCAATCATTTTTTATTGGAACCTTATTTTAAAAATATTTAAGAAAATTGTCTTCCAAATTAAATTATTTAAATATTAGAGTTTTTCTTTAACCTCTTAAGATATATGTATTCCATTTATAATTCCTAATTCCTTTTATATTCCGACTATTCATATAGCTGACTTAGGAGTGACAGGGTAAAATTGAATTATTGTACAATCAAAATGAATTATGCCTGATAATGTATAATAAAAATCGAACCGATATATACAAACTATTTTAGGGTGTTCTGATATGCGACATGCGCAATTATTTTTTCATATAAATATATATTTACCATGTTGATGAGCACAATTGAACTCATTGTAGTCCAAAAGAATACGCCAGGCCACTGTTAAGATAAAGAAAATAAATATGATATAAATTCGTAAATATTCGATAATTACCTGGGAGGAGTCCAGCATAGCCAGCACTACAGTTACAATAAGTATAACAATTTCCATTATAATGCTGTAGACAATACGGCTGGTGAGATCGCCGCCGAAATTAACAAATATATTGATCCAATTGAACAGGACATTAGGAATTTGTGATGCAAAACCCATATTTTGCATGAAATTACCACGATAATTGGTCTCGGTTTTCACTGTATAATTTTCACCCAATTTAAAATCCTCAAAATATGATTTCGCCGTAATAAACATATTCCAGGGCATAAGAGTACCCAGTCCGTGCAGAACAAATATTAAGAACACCAGTTTGTATTTATCATTAGGGGGCTGGAGTGATGCAACAATTTTGGATAAATACTGTGAGCCTTTTCCGTTGATTTTATCCGGTTTCATTTGGGATTCCCATGATGGATTTAATGTGACGGGCTGTTTTTCCAATATAAATGGGCGTTCTTCGCCGATCTTTGTGCGATCAGCCATTTTTCTTTGTCTTTTTTCCGGTTCACTGATTCAAATTACAACGGACGAAATGTGGGTGAACGGGGTGCGGCGGCTCCAATTAACTGTTCAATTAGCGGTCAGATAGCAACAGGTTCCACCGGTTCCACTTGGGACTTTTTCTTAGGAATTGGACAGCACCTTACCGTTTACCGGCACTAGGCAAGAAAAGGCACTTTTTAATATTACAAAAATAAAAAAGGACGCTGGTCCGTTCTGGAAGAGATCTGGCAATAAAAAGGTTACGACAAGCGCGTGCTATCTTGTTATCAGCTGCTGTGCACTCCTGGCGTTGCCATGCAGTTCAAATGAACTAGCTCTTTTTTTGTTATAATCTCGTACGCTGCTTCTCCGACTGTGAAATTTAAGCGATTGCTCGCAGCGGGCAGAGATGTATGGAGGCAGGATTGATCTTATCTCCTTTGAGCTGATAAGGTCCATTAAGCAACTAATGCCTCGCATAGTGTATTGCGAAGTGCTGATAAAATGCTCAATGCTAAGATTAACATTATTTATTTTGTCAATACTGAGATTAACATTATTTATACTATCAATACTGAAAACTATTATTGTAAATAATGAGAATAGCTTGCTTTATTACTTTGCTGTGAGTATGTTAATAATTTAATAATATTAATAATTTTCAATATTTGCTTACTGCTTTATGGTTGCTTCATCTGATGGTCGGGTTGAGATTTATCTGAATAACTCCAATTCAATATTTAAAAAAAACTTGAATAGTTTTTGAATTTAAATTAATTTTGATTGATTCTAATTTGGTAATTCATTAAATTAAGATCAATATTAGTTCTTATTCAACAATGCCAACTCAGCATACTGTCCTAAACCGATAGAAACTACTACAATTATCGACAATTGTTATCGGTATTTCTTTATACTTTACCGCGGCTGCTGTAGTTTTTATAATAAACAACGTGTTTACCTATTGTGACAGTTTATTTGTGATTTACCACAATGGGCAGTACGCAAGACCCACCGACCATACAGTTGGGCGATTATATTGTTATACAGCGCCAGAAATATACTAAGCTACAGAAATTTGGTAGCCTGGATGCGACGGCCACGCTGGGCAAGGAGCATTTAGAGCTAAAATCTCTGCTAGATCAACCCTATGGCTCCACATTCAAGATGTGCGTCAAGGAGACGAAGGCCGGCAAACGGGGTGCCCAGCGACAGCACACTCTCGAACTTGTCAGCGAGAATGAGCTACGCAGCATACGAGATGTTCTCAACATATCCAGCAGTGGAGCCGATAATCGCGATATAAGCGATAATGGAGAGGCCCAGGCGCTCAACTCAGCGGTAAGTGAGAATGACAGGAGCTTGCGGTCAGGGAAAGAGTTAGATTTATAGTATATTTTTTTATAACATAATTTTTAATTGTATTTTCAGGACATTGAACAACTGCGTGAGGCATGCAACGAGTCGAGTAAGATTATTGAGAAGCTGGTGGAGAATTCAAAAACGTTTCACACACGCACCGAGTACTCACAGGACAAATACCTGCTGAAAAAGGAGAAAAAGTACTTTGAATTTGTGCAAATTCGACAGCCGACTATTCGTTTAATAACGGACATATTCTATCGTCAGGATGCTGAAAAGATAATGGGTATACGTGTGGACACACTGTCTCAAATTATTTCCTACTCGGGAATCTCTGGGTTTGGCAGTTATTTGCTTTATGAGAGCGGCACAAACGGGCTTCTTCCCGCTGCCATGCTAAACTCCATAGGCGCCGCTACAGACGCAACGCTTGTGCACATGCATCCTGGCAATGTGCCGCAAAAACAAGCGCTTTTAGCTTTAAAATTGCCACTGGAACAGCAACAACGATGCATCTCTGTCAATTTATACTCTGTGCTACGTGAATTCTACCAGGGCGAACAGCCAGAAGCTTTTACAACTCAGGCTAAGGAGGGGGCTGAGAAGGGAGTGGTATCTTCACCAGTGGATAATAAGGACTCTATTCCGGAGGAGCAGAGCGACGTCACCGAGCCCAGCAGCAAAAAGCCCAAATTGGACGAGTCAACAAGCTGTAAGCAATCTGTTGTAATTTTCTTATATTAGCATTATAAATCCCCAGGAAATTGTGGATAACCACTTAGAAGATGTATTAACTGATTTTTCCCCGTTTCTTGCAGCAAATAACAATAAAGCAGCACTACGCTGGCAGGTGGAGAATAAACGAGCCACTGCGCTGATGCATGCGAAATTCGATAGTCTGGTAATGGCAGCCAAGGAGCATCCTTCGAATATATTGCAGGCATTGCTACCACTGGTCAAACCCTCACGGCCTGTGGTCATCTTTAGCACGTGCAAGGAACTGCTGCAGGAAACATTTATGGAGCTGAAGGCCACCGGAAAGATTACTAATCTGCATGTGACTTCCAACTGGCTGCGTACGTATCAAATACTGCCGAATCGCACACATCCCGAGGTTAACATGAGCGGAAACAGCGGCTACCTCTTGACAGGATACACTTTAAAATAGGTTTAGTTAGAGATGGATGTTGCTCTTAATCCTTGACTAAATATTGTAAAGTGGGAAAGAATCCCGTGCTGGAGTCGGATAGTAACGGTTCATCGAGAAGGAGAACTGAAATTGCTATTATAATTTTTTTTTAAGAACCAAATACAGAAAAAAGCTGTATTAATTCACTTTTTATGAGAACCGATTATGCTGGCACTATCCCCTGCTGGACAGATATACTGTTTTATGACTCGATCTATGTCCATCTTTAAGAACCATTAAGAATATATAATTTTTTGATAATATCATGCAATGTTTTAATTACTTTTGGAATTGTACGAGTATTTTTGGGGTATTTTGTAGATCAGTTCAAAGAGTTGTCCCAGCTCTGTGTGTGTGAGTGTGTACGCAGTGTGTGTACATTTGTTTAGGGTATTTGTGATGTATATACAGCGCTCTATTTAACTTCAGTTTAACTTAAACAATTGGAGCTTTCTTAAGCACATAGTAATGGCCACATTCACAGCGCTTTGGAGCACCCTTCTCAAGCCACATCCACTTAGGTGCACGATCGTGCAGGCACAAGCAACCCACCAAGCGACCATCGAAGGCCGAGGGTATTTCAGTCGGATCATTTTCTCTGCCTGCGCCACGTTTAATGGGTTTGGCCATGGTCCATGGATCATTGCAGCCCGCCTTACGCAGCAGCAGCTCGCGCTTAAATATGCCCGTAGCCAGTTCGAAATCATCCGTCATTTCTGTGACAGTTTTAAGACAATGCCCAATATGATATAGTATACACCTGCTTTACTTACCCTTCTTGGCCACCGGCGTAGTCGATATATCACGTTTGCCCATCCTTTCTTTGCCTGCAGCAGCTCCTAGTGCCCGCTGTAAGCCCAGCTGTCGCAGCAGAGCGCTTAGCTTACCCTCACCGCGTTGGGTCAACTGCGACACGAGGCGTTTCGATACGAACGGAGACTTCAGCAGACGCGATATAAACGACGACATCGTGTGGAATATAAATAAAATATGTATAATTCGTGTAGACTTTTAAATTTTTATATTTGAATGCAATATTTGCGTTATAGTTTTATAGAGAATCCGGTTGCCTTACAACGAGCATAAGGAATGAACCTTTTTCTCGACATAGTTTAAAATCAGCAATTTTCAACGCCTACTGATCCAAAATTTAATTCTAAAATAATATTTGAATTAAACAATATGCCAGGCATAAAAATTGTAAAGTTCCAATCAACGAGAAGCAAAGATAGAATTAGCTTGGTCTCAAACTCTAAAGCTTGTCACGTTTTTATAGGCTAATAACGAATTGGCTAGAATCAAGTAAATATGAATATGAATACAGTCAGTAACCGGATCAAATCTTTGTCTTCAACTACCAGATCTTGTTCCAAACGGATGGATTTTGGAAAGTATAAATTTCAATCGAGCCCAAATACCTGCGATTTACTGATTGCAATGTATATCCAGTTACCAGATCTGGTTCCGAAATTGGTGGAATCCAATTTATATACGTAAATTTGAGTACATGCATAATTCGTATCGAACCTTTTAGCCAGCTTCAAGCATTATTCCATTTAAAATGTATTACTTAAGCTATGGACTCTATACATTATTTGATATCTACAATATTACAATAGCTAAAAAAAAAACTTCTTTAGTATTTCGAAAAAGAAAACCCCTTCAAATAAGTCTGCTCTTTCAATATTATTCCATCGCCATTTACTTTTCCTCCTGTGCTCTTGAGTTCTTTGTTTTTATCAATTATTTATTATCGTTTTCGTTTTATTTATTTATTCTTCGAACGCTTTCCTCGATGACACCAACAAATCTCAATTGACAGCAGTTTAAAAATTATAACTAAAGTAAAAGCTGAACCGTGAGACGAGGTGCATTTTGCATTATCCAATGGTTAATTTTTGGGTTGATGTTTGTTTATTTGGACAGCTATTATTGTTGACTTTTAGCTTAATAGTTGTTTGTGTATATGTGTTCTTTTTTGTTATTAATTGGTTTATTTAAGTAATTAATAATAACTTTAAACAGCTGCCTTCTCGACCAGTTTGAACCAGTGTCCGCACTCACAACGTTTCTGGTTGCCCTTCTGCAGCCACATCCATTGCACGTAGGTTTGATCCTCTTCGCCTGAAAAGGGGATTGCAAAAAAATATTTGTTTACCTTTTACATTTATAAATAATAGTATTTAGTTTACTCACAGATGCAGCCCACAATGCGGGCATCAAAGGCCGATGGAATCAAATTGGGGTTCTCCTTGGTGCCAGCACCGCGCTTGAATACCTTCATGTCGAAGGGATTATCATTGCCGGCAGCTTTGAGCAGCAATTCGCGTTTCTCAATGCCTGTGGCATGCTCCAAGGGATCGTTCATCACTGCAAATATTATTAAACATTAATTGATAAGCTGATAAGCGTCTGGTATTTATTTTCGCACACTTTTATGATACCTGAAGGCAGTAGCGTATGCCGGCCTTTTAGAGGGTTCAAACTAAATTTCGAAAATTGATAAATGTTAATTTTAATTTTTTTAATATCCCAGCTACCACTCTAATACCATTCGTAGCTATATTTTATTTGTTTATATTTTTATTTGATATCAAATTAGACTAACAGCAGTCCCCACATTGATTTATTACTCAAGAGTTATTTTAAATTAAATATAAAATTGAACTCTTACCGAAAATACACTTATAAATTGGTAAGTTCTGAAGAATTTAAAAATTGAAATTCTAAATAAATTCTTGGATTTTTTGTAAATGTAATTCCCCTGCTGTTACACGGTTTTTTTTTAAAGCTAGTGGAAGTTTGGAGAATATATAGCGAAATTCATTTGTAATATCAGTTTTAATTGAAATATATTGATATATAAATCTTGATTATTAGGGAAACACAACCCAAATAGTCAAGAGAAAATCTCATTAAAACGAGAAACAATTTGTAAATTGTTTGCGAAAGTCCCAAGGTTATTCCCCTAACCTGAACAATCAAAATAGAAAAAAAAAGTTTAATAATCTATGCAACTAAATTAACACCTTGTTAATATCTCAAAAAATGGAATTATTTTTTAAATTAATACATCACCCCTTTTATACGCCACTGGCTGTCTAGTTTTAAATAGATAATCCCTTCGGCTTCGACGTCACTGACTGCCTGCTTTGGGGTTGTCACTCTTCAAAACAACCCCTCCTCACACGACGTCACTGTATTTGTTGCTGAATCAGCTGTGTGGGTGCTGGTTACATAAAGCCAGCATAAAATAAAAAAAACAAATAACTTTTTAACCTCCGCCCCTACACACCTCTATTTGTCTACGACACTGGCAAAGCGCGCGAGCTGCGTATTGGGCATAGTTGCTAACTAGTATGCTGCATGCAAAAAAAAAGCATTTGCAGTCGCGCAGTTATTACATAACCTCCCCTTCGCACTTGAGGACATATCGCTTTGGTTACCATTAAATCAAGCTGCAATTCGGCGAAACTATCGCTGCTGGACATTGCAGAGTAACCATTGTGTTATGTAATCCGCATCCGCCTGGTGGGAAAGCGGCTGCTCCGCAGGCGGACGTGACACGATGGGAGTCGCTTATTTATTTTCTTTTTGGACTTACTTTTACAGGAACGCACGGAGTGGTATGTAACATTTTGGCGTGCGGCGGCACGTAGCGCCATGCGTCCACAAATTGAAGCCATTGTTCGTTTTAGCGAAAATTTGTTGGTCTTAAGGAGTGATGAACAACCGAATTCTTTCGTAATTTTTCACAGCGAGACTCAGGGCAGGTGTTGGTTCATGAGTCGTTTATTCCAGTTCCGCGAAGAACTAGTTCGATATTTGTTATCGATAAGCAAACTATTGAAACTGCGCATTTTAGCGCTCTCACATGAAGTTGGCTGCGCAGTGTTGCCAAGCAGCTTATCGATATCGAATAGTTGGCGCTAAAAGGCTTGTATTTTGAACTGAATGTTTACAAATTGTTTATATTAATATTATATAAAAACTTTAAATTTATAAACATTTAATAAATACTAATGTCAGCTGAAGTATAAAATGGTAATTTTGATGCGTGAAGTTGGTTATTTTGCTTTTGTTTTGGCTACTGTTGCCCTGGTAACCAAACAGCGGCTATACAAAGAATTTATGGAAAGCAAAAAATGAAAACAAGTTCGAATAAAAAAGATTAAACCTACATTAATTAAAAACTATAATATATATATATTATTATTTATATGAAAAGGAAGAATATATGTTCCCATAAATATATTTAAAAATTAATAAAATATATAGACAAATTAGATCCTTAGCTTTTCTCGTCTATTCCAAGAAAAGAAATTCTCAACATAAGAAGCCAAATAAAAAAATAATAAGAAAATAAAAGCTAAAGGACAAAATGAGTGTTAAACCGACAATTTGCTTTGACGTTTCCAAAAATGAGCGTTTTCAAATCACGGACAATTACAAAATGCTGCATCGTAAGCTAAAGGCTCATTGGACTGTGGAACAGTAAGTGGCATACACTCAGAAAAATAACATCAATTTATTAAAAAATAAAATTTTGCAATGTATTCGACAGTATTGCTTTAATTTTAAGTTTCTTTAAAACAACGTTTAGAATAAACAATTTATAATACTCAAGTTGACTAGGCATTACTCTGCATATAGTTCTGCAGCAAGGCTGCATCTGGATGGAATAGGATATTAGACTATTTTTCCAATTCGAACCGAACTTTTTATGGTGTACCATTTGCTTAAATAGTTAGTTAAATAGCTAGGAAATTATTTGTTGTAAAGAGTAGTTCAAATGGTTCTCCGTCTCAACTATTTATATCCAAACCCCAACGATTAATGCCTATTAATTTCTCTAAATTCTAGGTGCGATAGTGAACTGAACCAGGAGCGTCTGCTTCGTACCAAAATCTTTGTGCTGGCCGGACCACAGGATCGTTTCACTGAGGAAGAGTTTGAGGTGTTGAAGGAGTATGTGGATCAGTTGGGTGGCAGTCTGCTGGTGTTACTGGGCGAGGGCGGAGAGCAGGAGTTTAATACCAATGTTAATTTCTTTCTGGAGCAGTACGGCATCTTTATAAATAATGACAATGTGGTGCGTCCGCATTACTATAAGAATTTTCATCCTAAGGAGTGCATAGTGGGTGGCGGCGTTGTCTGTGAGTCAATGTGGCGGCATCTGCTCAAAAAGGATATTGAAAAGGTGGACTACGATTTCAGCGATGAGAAGTACAAAATACACTTTCAATATCCCTATGGAGCTACTTTAAACGTGTCGGAACCGGCCAATGTGCTGCTTACTACAGGTCCTGTCGTATATCCTTTCAATCGACCTCTCGCTGGCTACTATAGCAATGCCAAAGGTGGCAAGATCCTTGCCTTGGGCTCCGGCTATATCTGGCATGATAAATATTTGCAAGACAAGACGAACGATGCCCTGTTGGAGTATATGGTGCAGCTGCTCGGCTCATCCGAGATTAGCTATACCCATTTGGACTTTAATGATGTTGAGGTGCGTTTTTGGGGTATTATCTAAATATACTTCCTTATGATATTGTCGTGAAATTCATCTATACTTTCCCGATAGCTGAATGATAACAAACACTTTACGGATTTGGCATTTCTCGCCGAGATGCCGAAGGCCTGTTTGATAGACTCCATTGGGACCGAGATGCCTGCGGATTTCAAGCAAATGTTTGATATGACACTCTGCTCGCTGAGTAATCGTTTGCTCAAGGATGTGATAGATACGTACGAGCAGTTGCATGTGAATTACGAGCCTCTAAGGATTATAAAGCCACAATTTGAGATACCGCTGCCGGCTCTACAACTGGCCACTTTTCCACCAATTTTCAGTGAGCCGCCAGCTCCGCCGCTGGAGCTGTACGATCTGGATGAGACCTTCAGTCCGGCACGATCGCAGCTGGCACAGATTACGGGACAATGTCTGCAGTCGCTGCAGTCCAAGGAGCCTTCGCGCCGTCAGCTCAATCTGCGGGAACTCGAGAACTATGTGAGGGAGTGTGCCCGCATAACGGCCATCGTTAGGGAGCAGCAAGATATGCCTGCTCGGGAAATACTCAACATTGTGGCACGACAGATAACCAGCTATACGCCCTATGCGGAGGATTAGATATCTAGCTATCAGGTGATCCAATTACGAGTAGCAAGCAGCGCGGCGCATTCCTCCCAAGTTTTTTGCACTTTTCTTCTTTTTGATTTTTCGATACTCTTCATAGAGTACATTATAGTTTTGATGCGGAATTTGGATAACCCCCAATCAAATTTATATATATATATTCTTGATAAATGATAAAGAAAATAAAGAGGAGTTTGTAAAGACGACCAGATCAGATCTCAATATATAAGATCGATTCCATGAAAGGGTTAGCAAAACAGGTCGAATAAAATCAGTTTTTCTAAGGATATTCTTAATTTTAAATTCTTTTATTTAATGAAATTATGGATAAACTTTGTTATACAAATTATTCAAATTATTCAGTTAAAAACTAAGATTTTTAGGTTTGTTTTTCATACACCCGCACCACCCAACCAAAATAATCTATTCTAAAAATAGCATTGAATTTAATGATGAATCGGGTTACTCTCAATCTGAAAGGGTATATCAACTACGACGACGTGCTGAATTTAGCTTTTTTTTCTTATTATTTTTTCTGGTTAAATCAGCAATTTTTGAATTCAGTTTGACGGTTTTTAGCATATTGTAAACCAAGTCCATTTTATGTAAACATGTTGGCGACTCGTATTCAAACATAGCCGGTAAACGCTCCACTCCCCATCCCGACTCCCATCTCCCGTCTCCCGATGCCCGAAGCCCGATGGACGATTCTCGACTCTGGAGTTTGTTAAAACATTGCTTCAATTACACAGAAGGTGCATAAAATTTTGTTCGTAACACAAAACCTGTGGGAAGTAAAGCTATATGAACATTATAATTAATAACAAAAATTGTTTGCTTTAAATGCGCTTCACATAATTAATTATATTTATTAATATTTCCCCAACGCTTCAATCCTAGAGCATCCCTAGGGTCATCCATGTAGTTCCAGCATTTAGGTGTCGACAATTTGTTTCCATTTCTAGGGGCGCATTTCGAGCACTAATTGAATATGGGGTCGATCCGGAGGAAGAGGATCTGGGTGTGGAGTGTGTGAAACCGCTAGTTAATGCTTGTCACAACAAATGCTGTCATCAATCGCTCCCGAATTCCCCCATTGGGAAATTGCGGCATAAAAATAAAAATAAAAATGAAAACTGTTTGCTGGAGTATCCTGTAAAAGAAAAACAAGAAAACAAAAAAACGGATCCAACAACTGTCGCTAGTAAATTCTCGACTTTTTATCTAGCTAGTTAACCCAGAGAAACCTTAAAGGAGCTGCTAATCTGAACTCTCTAGAGTTTACATAAAACTACAGCTGCTGTTCCTTGAAATCGTTACAAAAAAATCATTAAAAACATAAAAAATAGTAAGGAACGGCACAACGAAGATTATATACCCTAAAGAAAAAACTTATCTATGCAAAATCTATTTTACGACTTGGAGCTATAAGATATTCCATTCTGATCCTAAAGATCTGTATTATGCGCTTAGAAAACATATTCTAAATTTCATCAAGATACTTTGAGAGACAAAAAAGTTTCCTCTTCAACTATTTTTGCATAGATTGTTCCTATGACAGCTATATGATATATATATATATATATGTTCGATCTAGTCGATGAAGACTTATGTGCTGCGGGCAAGAAAATAAAGGCTCCTTACCAAATGAACTAACTCAAAACTTCAGAGATTTGTTTGCACAGAAGCAGACAAACAGGCAGACAGACAGGTGGACAGAGAGAGACAGACGGTCATGGCCATATCGACTCGTCAAATCGGCCTGAAATAACATAGATATATATAATTTATGGGGTCAGAGGCTTTTATCTACGGATTACACATTTTCTGAGAAACTTATATTCTAACAATTCTATACTGATTCGAAGTTTAGGAAAATTCTTAGTGAACTGTTCTAAGTTTATTTAAACATTTGAATGAAAATTTAATTTACTGAATAAATTATTATATTATTATTATCCAAAACATGTCTTAAAATACTGTTTAAAAATATTTTCAGTTTTGTTGGTTTCAGTTTTTCGCTGAAAATTGAAGTGCGATGCCAACCTTTGCCATCTGCCGACTGTTGACTCAGCGGCTCGTCAATCAATCAATATATTGAAAGTTCCCACAACCTTTGAATGGCTTTATGGTAGGGAGAGAGAGAGAGAGAGAGAGAGAGAGAGAGAGAGAGAGAGAGAGCTCTGGGTGGTAAGTAGCCATTTTGTTGGTTGTGTTGACCGCTAAATGTCGAGTTCGAGTACGCAATGCGAGAGAGAGGAGGCAATAATCTGCAAGTAAAGTAAAAAATTACAAAAAAAAAAAAAAAAAACAGAAAAAAGAAAGAAAAGTAAAAGAGGTTATGTGTGAAATACGATATGAGCCAAGTAGGAAGTTACCTTGAGTGCATTTCTATATATTGACAGTGACAATGCTGTCCAAGTTGGTTCATTCATGGTTTCAGTCGGACAAACAGGTTCACAGGCTCAACAGAAGCCGCACAAGTTTTTCCTCCTTCTCCGCCTCCAACTGCATTTTTGCTCTTCAAACAGTAAAGGAAAAAAACAACTAAGAAGGCTCTAGTCGAGACTGCTCGACCTGGAAATACTCTGTACGCAGATCTAATACAGAAACTTTCTAGATTTTTTCTAAGGTAAATAATTTCTTGAAGAACATCTGTGATTATGTTCTAATAGTTTTAAAATTTTGAATAAAGATTTACAGGGATTGCAGGTTATCTGTTTGCAAAATTTCAAAACTATGAAATGCTGAAGGTTTCAACGTGGAGCTCAGAGAAGGAAAATAAAATTTGTCTACTTAATCTACACAAAAACCTTTATTCCAAATTGAATTTTCCTAGCTGGCATCTGAAAAGTTAGTATACCCTTTTTACACATTTTACAGGGCATAAAATGGGAAGAGAAAAAAATCGAAATGCAACTTCATTTGCTCATGTCAGAGACCATTTCCCAGTTTTGTTAATAAGACAAACTCACAACAGCTGTGTTTGTTGCTGTTGTTCTTGTTGTTGTTGGTATTGGACTTCCGCCCTTAGTCCTTGCTCTCATCCTATCGCTGTCCTGTCAGCTTGTCGCCGTGCAAATATCATCAAAGTCAAGAGTCCTGTTTGTTTGACTTTTAGTGGCATCCTTTTAGCAGCTGTGATTGCTCTCTGTGCTTCTCTTCGCTGCGCTCCCCTTCGCTGGATTATACACTAAGAGAAAAAAATCGAGAATCGGGACTTGCATCAATTATATGGCTTATTAAAAACTAACTTAGAAAACGATGGCTAGAATTAAGTGCTAAGAACGGAATACTTAAAATATGTTTTTTGCTGATATTAGAATTATGATTGGGAACTATTATTATAAAAAAGTCATATTTGATCTGAAATCCCTTAACTTTCCTTTTGATTCAAGCCTTCAGAATGATTTCGGATTTATCACAGAAACTTTATAATTTGCTTTCATAGGAAAAGCGGAAAATGTTCATTGGAGTTTTCAAGAATGTTTAAATAATATAAAATTTTAACTAGAAAACAGTCTAAACTCCCTTTCTATCAAACTAGTATTTTTTCCGAGTGTAAGTGTATATTATTTAGTTGATCTCAAAAACAAAAACATAGAGCATTTGTCACCTGCTCGTGGAAATTCCGGGAAAACCCTCATGGAAAGCGTGCCGTGGAGGTGGTCGCCTCGGGGCACCATTGATGCGGGTCTCTCGCGAGTCGCAACATCATTTTAATTAAATTACACGACCAAAACGTGCGACATCACAATAATTTTCATTGTCAAAAATGGGCATCATAAAAAACAACACGTCTGCATCGCAGACATCTACAACAACACTCAGAGAAAAAGAGACGGACAGAATCCCACACGGCCAAAGAATGTAACAATCAATTAACAGGTAAAAGGCTTAGGACTTAGATTTGGTTTAACCTTTGTGTGTGAACTGGGGCCAATGAATACAGTTAAGATGCAGGTAACTTACTATAATTCGATATATTCTGAGGCTCGGGTGTTTGTTTTTATTCTCTTCATAAGTTGGCAGCAGTTTTGTTAACTTGTTTTTAAGGTTTAATAAAAGGTGTTGGATTTTTTTTGATAATAATATTAAATATTTAATTGATGCCCAATTTATTCTCTTTAAAAACTATCAGAACAAATTGATATTTATATTAAAGCTAGAACCAGGCCGGAGCTGCTGGTCGAAATTAACAGCTTCAGGAGCAAAATCAAAAATCAATAAACAGAAACGATATTTTTGGAAGAAAATAGACCAAATCACAGAAAATGCCTTGGCTTTTTTGAAAGAGTATTTGCAATTTAACTTTTCTTTTATTTTAATTCAAATCTGGTATTCAATTCTAGGAAAATGTTTGGTTTTACTTGAACTTTAGATCGAAACCAAATTGAGAACCAAAACACAACCTTTGCAGTAACAGTTTTTATATCCTATGTAAAAGTTTAAATTTAAAATTTAATAATATTTATCTTCTTATTTAATAAACAAACTTCCTTTAAAATACGTTTAAAGTTTTCTAGTTTTTCAACTATTCAAAAGATTTTTGTTTTTTATAAACGTTTAAGCCGCATAAGGGTTAAGTCTGAAGCGTTGACCTAAGTTCGCCTTGGCACGCTTCGTTGTTAACTTGGCTTGTTGTTTTTTTTTTGTTGTTGGTTGGTCTGTGAATTGTTATGGGTAGATTGGGACCCCATTATAGAAATAGAAAGCTTGTTTTTTATGTTATTTTTGGGGCATTGTTATTAATTTGTCATAAGGTCGCGTTGTACAACAAGCTCTAATGATGCTTGTAAATGCTAAATAAATGATATTCCATTCCAGACCAACATCGGGTGTCCAGTGGAAGTTGAAGCTGAAGTTGCAGCCAAACCTCCCAGGGGAAAGATACGCTCATAGTATGAAGCGCGTGTACAATTTAAAATGAAATAAAATCAGACTGTGGCAGCTTTCGAAATTTTATGAGCATGTTGCGCTTATTAGCTGCAGCACGAGAAATGGCGACAGGCCACAACACCAACAACAACAGTAAACAGCAAACAGCAACAGCAACAACAACAAACAACAGCAAGCACGACATGCATTTCCACGGTTAATTTTTCACGCACGTTCCATGCCCGTTTCCCTTCTGCATTACCGAGGAACGACAGCGAGCGACAGCTCCTGGCCGGACTTCAGTTTAGTTTTGTATACCCTACACTCGTTAAATTTGCCAAGAGGGTATATTTCAAGTTAAGCCTTAAGTTGTCCCTTTTAAGAATAATACATAAAATAATATTGAAATGATTCTTGATGTAATAGAAATAGCATTTTAAAGCGTTTTTAAAAGAACTAGAATAACTTAAAACTTAATGTTAGTTTGACTGAAGGGAAGTATTGAATTGGACTCGTTTTGAAATAGGGAAGGATTTGGATTTAAGGATTTAATTTTCAGTATTTTTAAATTCCTTTTAAGACTTGTTATAATTTGAGATACTTTGATGGGAAAGAAAACAGCAGACTGGACGAGTAATACAGACAACTCTAAGATTTATAAAAAAAAACGGTGCGAATCATTCGAATGTTTTGTAATTTCTTCGAATAATTCATCATTTTCTTAATATAAACTTTCTAAATAAATGAAGTATATACAAGAACATCATTTATTCACTTTAGAAAGTATATAAAAGGACATTTAGAACTGATTTAAAAAACATTTTAAAGAAATAAATGCGAAAAATGGAATTAATAAGATTTTAAACCGAATGAATTTCGGAGCAGTTCCAATTGGTTTGATTTCTGTGTTTATTTAAAAGAATTTCATTATTTTAATTAGATTAAATTTGATTTTCATATTTGTTTGCTAAATTTACAAGTAAAAGAATTGTAAATCAAATGAAAAATTTTTGAATGAATACTTTTTCTTGAGATAAGATTGGATACTTAGCCTATGCTTAGAGTATTAAAAAAATCGATAAGGAAACTTTCCCCATACTTAGAGTATTATTGAATTCGATAATTCGCAAAAAGTCGTAATGGGAATCGGTGTTGCTTTTGTTTTTGGCACGCCAACACGCACAAAAAATTCCAAGAGATAAGCATCGTGTCCGACAAGGTGTATTATGGACCCGGGTCCGCAGTCAGTCCACACAGTCGGTCCACAGTCGCAGTCTCAGTCGCAGTCGCAGTCGCCGTCGACGCCGAGTGCCATACTGTTGACTCTGTTAAATTGCCAATATTTATGGTTTTGGCCGTTCGAGCTGACTTGTTAAATGGGTGTTCCGGCTAGCAGGCAGTACGTATTCAGCATTCAGCATTCAGTATTCAGTATACAGCATCCAGTGTCCAAGGAGAGGAGACCCCCTTTTTTTTTTGGTTTATTTAAAAAAATGGGTAGCTGGGAAACGTTTAAATACAAAACGTGTTGGGTCCAGATAAGCACGCAAGGCACGAGGCTTCTCCCGGAGAGATGATGGCCATCAATTTTGACATATGCATGTCAAAGTTTTTACTCTGCTGCTCGTAGACGTACGACGCCATTTTGAAAGGTCTCCCTGTCTCTCTCATTCGCCATCTCCCTTACACTGTGCAGCAAAGCATTAAAGCAGAAATGCGCAATGTCGTCAACTCGCTCGTCAGCTCGTTGCTGAAGCTATAAAAATGTCAAAACATGCAACAAATAAAGAAGAATTATAAAGAAATCTAGCGAGAGTAGAGCAAAAAAAAAAGGTGTATTAAAATGATATACAAAAGAATAAAACAAAGCAAGTAAGAATGCTCGAGTCGAGTTTAGTCGACTACGAAATGCTCTGCAACAGCTGCACAAAAAGAACTGCATTCAGAAAGGCGCTCGAGGCTCTTTAATTTTCATTTAATATTTTATTATAATATAATATATATATAATATAATATATAATTATAATAATAATTATACCTTAGTTAACTATAAATAAATGACTTTATAAAGACGTACAGACGGACATATAAAAATATATGCATAAAATAATGCGATAATTGGACTCGACTGAAGATCCTGAGTAAAAATACGTATACTTAATCTAATGGAGGTGGCCATTCGTTTTTCTGCCTGTTACATACTTTTTGCACGAACTGAATATACTCTTATCGCTAATTTTATAGCATTAGATAGAGTATAAAAACCGTTGTGACGCTTTGGCAACGAGCAAGCCAGTCAAGCAGTCGACAACAATGTTGTCAAGACAGGGCAATATTACTTTGTTAGGGTATTCGCAACTATTGGAATTAACAAATGTAATCTTGAGATTGAAATGTTTTTCTAATTAAAATAACTCTATGAAGGTTCGCCTAACAGAGTGCTGTTAACAGAAGATCTCGCTTGTACTATTAACAGCTGTTAAGCACATGTAGTTTAACAGATGTGTAAATGTTTTTAATAATACGAAAAATATATAATTAAAATAATATAGATATGGATGGGAATTAAAAAATATGAATTAAATTATATTATTTTATATACAATAAAAAATAAGCTATACAAAACTATTTATTATATTTAGCTTTTATTTAGTTTCAAAGTTTTAAGCTTTTCTTTCAACTTTCCTTTCCAGCTTAGTTTTAATTGCAGGGTATTTGCGAAATTTAATGCTGAATACATTTTTTTCATTGCATTTTCTATATAATAAGAAAAAGAATAAAAAACTAGCTCATTTTTTTGCCTTAGTTTGCTGGGCATCTTTGCTGCCGTTGTAGTTGCAGTTTCCAGGTTGATCGTTGCTGATCTTGCGGTTTTTATGGTTTTGCAGCGACAACAGGCGAAATACTCCAAAGAAAAAATAAATTGAAAAACAAAAACAAATTGTGAATCTCAGAGTTACAACGTTTTCGAAACAAACATTGAAATTGTAGATGTGTGAGATGATTAAGCCAAGTCACAAGTTCCAAAAAGCAACAAACAACATAAAGCATAAAAGGGGGGCCCATATCTCTGGCAAAGATCGTTGAAAACGTTCAAAATGTCATAAGTCACACCTGATCATTTGTCAGTTTTCTATAGTTTGGGAACGCCCACAGATCAGGTTAAGTCACAGGAGGTGAGGGGAGGGGGAGCCGGGCGGTCAGGTCTATAAATCAATTCGCCGCATGTTACATTTGACGCTAATAAAAATGCAAATCGTATGCATAAAATATAATTTTTATAACTTAATTAACTGAGAGACAGAGAGAGAGGGACTGCAACTGAGTCTGAGCCGCCTGAGCTGCATGCTGCGTTTTGGCTGGTGGCTCATTAAACTGGCGCCAAGTTTCAAATTGATTTTGGCTAGCAGCGCGACATTTACATGACAAACCAATTGGCCAGGTCATTGCGATTTGGCTGTGATAAGCGCCCGGGTGCTTCACTTATCAAATGACCAGCCAAACATTCAGTCAACTCGACTCGACTCGACTCAACTCAACATCACATAACACACTGCGAGCTTAAGACTCAATTCTTGGAAGGCCCTGGGTGTCATCAGAGATAGCACAGGCATACTCTGCATAATAAAATAATCTACCTCTAATTTGGGTGTCGTTTACACGTGCCAACCACCTGAGACACTGATGAGCCTCATCACCTTCGCTCGGATGGGTAATGTGCAGAGAGCGAGAGGAGATGGGACAGATGGGAGCTCCATAAACCAGTGTAATCGCTAAATCTAAACGAAAGACTTGGTATGCTTTGGGTCTTGGTATCGTTTGGGGATTAGCAGTGGCATTCTAACGGAATTCTTTAATTTTATGTCCCAAAATTTGAGGAATTCCGAATGATGAGTTAGTACTTTCTCTTGAACTCTTGCCACGATTGAAGTTCTCTTCTCTTTGAACGCTTCGTATGTTTTTACTAAGCCTGAATGGCCTATATATATATAAATATGAGAACAATACATTAAATATTAAATAAAATGTTATTTTAATAATATGAAGCTCTCAAGCTAGACAAAGCAAAGCTAGAAATATTAAGAAAGTTCTTGGGGTATTCCAGCTTAACTTGCCTTAAGCCCTTTGAAGCCTTTTACTATTATCAGATTTCCAGTTTATCTAAGAATCTCTACACTCTGCTACTCCGCAGCTTACATCTTCCAACTAATATTGGAGACAGGCCCATCAATTAAAAGGTTCTTTTCTATTCCCTAAATGCCTAGACCCTTCGATTTGTCATTGTCTTCTCTGTTTTTTTTTCCGTCTTCTTTTTTTTTTGATGTCCCAGACATTTATTTATATTCATATGTGTAATTTGCTATTTTTTCTCTTCATTTATTTTATTTTTTTGCTTTTCTACCGCCCGACACTTGACCCTATCAAATAATAACGACTTGTGTACATGGCTGGCCAGGCGCTGGACAGAATTGGTGACTGTCTCGAAATCTGGCGCCGTTTACAGTGCCAGCGGCTAAACAACAACAAGAAAAACAACAACAAAAAGTATAAAAAATAAAAACAAAAAACTCTGAAAAAAGAAACATCAGCCAAAACCATATACAAAAGTCAATAAACTTGAATTGTGATAAGCAGACAGCGGGCGGTATTCAAAGGGGATTAATGTGGGGGGTTTCCTCAGCGCAAGTCGGGCAAAGGGTTCAATTTGTAAGAGTCAAAAAGCGACAGCTAAAGGATTGCTATGAATAGAATGTTCCTTTGTTTAATCTAAAAAAACTATAAATAAGACATATAAAATGGTGAGCTTTATCCACATACTCCAAAATCCTTCTAACAGTGGAAAATCAATTTCATTTTCATTAATGTAATTATATCTCTTACAGTTGAATTAATTTTTACACCTGCTACATTTTTAATTATTTAATTTGCATTGAATATTAATTAGAAAAGCTAATTAGTTCGTCAATTATTTATACACATAACTCTCTCCTTCTTTGTAACCTAATTCCCAGCAACAAGCGTCTACTCTTGACCTACCCTTTATTGGGCTTAACATGTTGTCCTTAGCCTTAGTTAATAAAGGGTTGCAAAACGGCAATTGATTAGCTGGGATTTTGTTTCCCAGATATACTCGTCCATATATGAAAAAGAATCAGTTATAGAATTCACAGGCTTATCTCTTTCTATAGCAACTTTCCTTTCTCTTCTAACTTGAGGAACCTTCACTGAGTCATTTCAGTTTTTAGTGTGTGTTACCCATCGCCAGCTGGGTTTCTTTCTTCCCTTTAATTTCTTGAATACCCTGTAATCATACAATGGGTGGAAAGAGTATATGGGACAGAAGGAGCAACTCCTAGCTGATAGACAGAATTTTAGAGATATTTTCTGAAAATTCGCCATCCATATTACTTCGGTTACTATAGATCCATACTAAAAACGATAGAAGTTCTTTTAAAGATTACTTGCCACAGGAACATAGCAAAATCACTGTGGCAGTCGCCGTTTTACAGAGTATTCTCTAGTCTAGCATTCCTGCTTAGTTTTGTCTGACTAACTGTCAACTGGCGCTACAGAAACCCGTTGGCATAAATTATAACCGCACGGCGCTCGGCCAGTGTAAACAGAGTAGGATAGAAGCCAAGCCGGAGAGCCTGCTCTCCCTTTGTGACCAAATTCGTCTACCAGGTTCCAACTTCAGATGCAGTTCCCCAGTTCCATCTGCAACTCCATCTCCATCCACACAGCCTCAGCGATTTTTAACGCGCACAGCGGGTGCTCATTGTCCGAGGCAGTTAAACAAGACGCTTTTCAGCTCGTAAAACATGGCTCATGGCTCTTGGCTCTTGGCTCTTTCCTCTTGGCTGTTGCCTCTGGGCCGAGGGGTTTTCAGTTTTGTTTTTGGATAATAAAGTTATTGATTTGTGTTTAAGTGGCGTGGGTGAAACGCTGGTGGGTCCCTTTCCACGGGAAATAAATAAAAAACAACACAAGAAATAAGGGCTAGCCTTACCAGTGTGTCGAAGACCTAAATACCCTAAAATAATGATTTAATGTTTTATTTGTCAATTAAAATTTAAAAAATATAAAAAAATTAAACAGAAATCTTCTCTTTTTGATGAACTCTCTGTGAACTAAAAGGATTCTCCTGGTTTTCTTTTTAGGTATTTTTTAATAAAGAGAAGTCTTAATAAAACGGCTAAATATATCGAAAATATCTGCACAAATTATTTCCTACTGTTATTGAAGTCTAATTTTAATCAATAACTAATGAAAAATACTGAAACGGTAAAGTTTGATTAAGAAATAAAAACGAGAATAAAAGAAATTTATGGTGTCAATCTGTGAGAGAAATACCTACAAAAGAAATACCCTCTAGAAAGGTATGAAAAGAGGTTGATAATTCCCTTGAATGTCGAAATTTCTAGCATTTATCAGTTTATTTTTGTATTTGTTTATTAAATGCTGAGCTGTAAAGGCCTTAAGCTGACGCCTGTCAATTGCGACATGAGCAAGTCACGTACCCCCCGGTTTTTTTCTGTTTTTGTTGTTTTGATTTTGGAACGCCCCCTTTTTTATGTGTGTAGGGGCGTGGGCGGTCGGCGTTTAAGTAGCTTAAACATACGCGGTGGTCCGGGACATAACTTTGTCTAATGACTCGGAAATCCGTCAGTAATAATAAAAGCCAAGGCTATAAAAGGCAGCGCGCATTTGAGACGTCAGAATTGAGTATAGTCGTCGGCCATTCCCAGTTCCAAGCACTACCTCAATTCTCTCTCTCTCTCTCTCTCTCTCCCTGTCTCTTGCAGTTAACTCTCCAGCGTTGCAGTTTTGCATTTGAGTGTGGAGCGGGATCTCTGGGAAGGGGCAGAGACCTGGGCTGAGGCCTGACACTGAGCACGTGTGCCTCATAATCCTATTACCTCGAGAGAAGTTTTCGATTGTCGGTGGTCGTCGGTCGGTTTTATGAATGAATTTTTATATATATTTTTTTTTTATATTTTTTATCAGCTTGAAGAGTTTATGCCAAATTTATACGAATGGAATGCAATTGAATTGTGAATGGAAATTCATTTGGCAAGTCTATCGACTACATTTAGCTTATTGTTAATTTTCCTACAATGAATGAAAATAGACTCCGTCCTGGTTCCTTTTATATCGATATTTTAATACTATTTCCAACAGGATTTAGAAAAATTTATTTGTTTCCTCAACTATGGAAAAGTATTAAAAATCGTTGTTCCAAAGAGTTTATAAAATATGGTGAAACTTTTAAGACCTTTTTTTAGCAGTAGAATCTATTATATTAATCTATTTTTTTTTCTAATTTATATACTTTTAACAAATTCTTAAGGGTTCCAAAACAATATTTTTGGGAAGATATAAAACAAAATATGAATGAATTCAAATTTTAACTTGTTCAATGTTCAATATTATGAAATTGAGATTTTCCCCTTGCCAAGCCGAATTAAAGTTTACAACTTGAGTATACTGATTTATATTGATTCTAATTCAGATACAGATGAACTATTTGAAAAGCTACGAATTAAAAACGAAGTAATAATAAAGTAACTTTAAGTAGGCCAAAATACCAAGAAAGTTTTCCACTCGAATTTGAGGTAAAATGCTGAATGAAAAGCCACTTTAAATAGATAAACTGAACTCAAAAACTCTAAACTTAAACTTAAACTTAAGAAGCTGTCTCAAAGCAAAAAGCCAAATACATTTAAAGTGCTTTCTGCATATTAAAGTCGATTCTGGAGTGGAGCCAAGGAGTAGGGAACGCCCCCAAAATTCTCTTGAGCGTAATTCAAAATTTTACTATGCGTTTCTCCTTCCATTGTTTTTTTTTTGTTCTGCTTCGGGCGCCCACGCATGCGCCTGAAGGAAATGCGAGGGTTGCAGGAGCCGCATTTCAAAATGGCTGCGCAAATATTTGATTATCGTCTGGAGACTTTTTGTTGCTTTTCCTGTTGTTGTTGTTGTTGTTAGGGCTAACTGTTACTGTCGCAATTCATTGAATTTGCAGGGCTAATTAAACACGTTAACAACTGTCGCGATCCAATGAAGCGTGCAGGGATAATCTTAACCAAAAAGCATTGGGGATCGTCGTCGCCGGGTCGCCCGTCGCCAGACGCCAGCCAAAAGATATTGCACAGTCTGTTGCCCTGGTTCTGTTTCAGAATTTTGGTTTTCTCTAGTATGGTACACTGACCAAAATTGGAATAGCGTTTAATTTAAATTTAATTAATAAATCAATTTATTAAAATTCAATTAAAAAGTTTTGTGGGGAAAACTCAAAAGCTACTAAAAAAAAAGAAATGGATGGAAGGACAAAAATAAAAGAAATACGCAACTAGGGAGGAAGAATGGAAGAAGTAAATGTACATAAAAAACTGGACAATCTCTGTTGATAAACTGAAAATTTGTTGCAAATTTAAATATAACGTAATTTTAAATAAATAAAATTTATAAACTTAATAATTTCCAAAACAAAGTACTATCTTGCTTTTGATAATATATTTGATGCGATGAGTATTATTTATTTTGCTATGGTGCCTTTTTTCGTTGAGTGTAGTGCAAGCGGTAGCCTGGTAGCTGTACAGTAGAGTCGCAAAGTTAAGGTACGGCTGGGGCCTAATGCGAGCGGACAGTTTACCTGGCGCCCAATCAAGTGTTTTTAAATTGGGTTACAGAGCTTCCAAAAAAATAACAAGGAGAATCAGAAGAAGAAGCAGCAGGACTGGGATCGAGAGCAGAGCGGGAACAGAGCGGAATGCTTCCTGGAAGCATTAAGTGCTGCCCACTTGCTGCACAATTGCAAATGCCGTTAATGCGCTGCAAGCAGCAGCAGCAGCAGCAGCCGCAGCAGCTGTCCTGGCGCCGCCCTAAAAACCTAGCAAACACAATGCACTCAAACGAAAAACTCACTCAACGAGCACGCGCTCTCGCTCGCTCAGCCCAAAAGGGCGAACAAAGCGAGATGGCAAGCGGTTTGAGTGGAACTAAAGCTTCTTTCGTATTGTTATTTTGTGCTGTTTTCTTTTCGCGCTCATTCGCCGCTGCTCGACGCCGACGCCAACGCTTTCAGTGGGCAAATGGGCAAATTCAGTTGACACTCAGCTTTATGTGACATTCGTCGCGAGAGCGGACCACAACAATAAAATACAAAGCAAAAATAAAGCGTGACAAAGCTTTTGCGAACCGTCGGCTTAAATTTATCTAAAAAAAAAGAAACACAAATTAATAAAAACACAATTCACATCGTTAAAATTAATTTGACACAAATTAATTTGCGTAACGGAACTGCTCAATTAGCGCACAATGTTAACGACGCGCGTGCAATAAAAATAAAAATAAAAATTAAAAAAGAAAAAAAAACCAACAAGAAGAAAAATTTAACGCCTGTCAACAGCTTTTCAGGGTGCAAAATCTCTGAGCTTTTGTGTGTGTGCCTAATATACAGTTATAATTTAAAAGCTTTTAACCAAACGCAATGTTTGCGCAAATGCAGCTTGTATGATCAGCAGCTGCAACAACAACAAGCACAGCAGCAGCAGCAGCAGCGGCAACAGCGGCAGCGGCAGCGGCAGCACCGGTGGCAGCGGCAGTAGCAACAACAGCAACAACAACAACGCCTGGAATATGTTGTATAATGTGCCGTGCTATCAAAACTTTTCAACGCTGGATTACTACAAGGTAAGCGAAAGCTTTCAATCTTTCCTTCGATTTGAATGTCCTTATCATCGATCCTTTATTTTTGTGATGTTATCGCAAGAATTGTATAGATATTTATTATATTTCTAAAATTAAAGCAGTTTCAATTCGAACTTATCAATAATTTCTACAAAACTAAAACTGTGAGATAGTTAATGAAAACAGCAAACAAAATTTGAACGATATTCAGTTTCGGGAAGCTTTTACATGAGGTTTGTGCACCGGTTCGAAAAAACAAAGGTTCGGGTTCATAGTATTCCAGGTTTTTTAATTTTATGGTATTTCAAAACAGAGAGAAAAGGAAAATATACTAATAAAAACAAACAATAATAAGAATCAAAACGAAAACATATTTATTTTTCTTTGATCGGCTTTAAAGTTAATAAGTATATATATGGAAATGGAATTTGGCCTTATTATTTCTTCAATCTTTTATTAATTCGTTTCAATAGTTTCAAAGCAACAAATAAATAATTATTAATAAATCCCTATAATGACAAATTAAAATTCTTCAGTTATTTTCAAGGGAATGGTTCGGAAAGTTCGGTTCAGGAATCGACCTTAAACTTTCGCTTAGACGCGCTAAGAAATCAATGATTATTCAATACATCTTTATTCATTTAAACTCCTATCATTATATTTATTGATTTACCTATCGTTAGACAAATAGATAGATAGATATATATCGATTTTGCTATTCATTAACTCAAAAAATATTGCGAAACATTCCAAAAGAAGACATGTCTAGCAAGCATATTCTTTGGTTTCTTTCTTTGTTCTCACCTTTTTCTCAGATACATTTTAGTTCCGCATCTTCTTATGTCACTTATAATAAACTATAAAAGTCTTTTGGCTTGTGCAGAGCGCAGTTCCTGGAACTTTGGGTATAAACTAAAATTCGTGATATATTTTAAATCGATTTGAATAATTTCACTAGAAAATATATTGAACAATAGAATTGGCAAGTGATTTATTCATTTCATTTCCCCATAAAGAGATTTACTATCAATCAATTGAAATGAACTTAATTTAATTTAAATTCAGAATTTTTATTAAGAATGCAAACAAGTTCACAAATTTTGACTCCCAAAATCCCAATTTATCTTCGCTTTGAGGCTAGCCCGACGAACTTTAAATATTGTAGGATATGTTGGGATTCCTGTAAACTCTAACTTTGAGTCCTTAAGATCTATTCCATATAAAAGGGGGAATTGTAATAGGCCGAATACCATTATGAAATGTTATTTCCATCCCAAAATTAGATTCTGATTATGATTAGGATCTTTTTTGAACGGACTACTTGTATTGAATTTCTTTCGACCACACACATATTGCATAATCCACGCAATTCCATCCAATACCTTTAGTAAACCAAGGAGGATTCTCAACTCTTCAGCTCCTTAGAACTCAACTTTTCAACTTCTTGAGCACTTAAAACCCAATACTTGACTCTGATCTAAAGAAAAGTATCTACATTTTCCACATCAACTGATCTAAATAAGAATCCTTTAATGCCTGGACCCTAGATCTAAATACCACAGATCTCTGGCAGTGAACTGTAAGAAATCAAAAAAGGAAAAAGAAGAAAAAATGCAAACGATTCTCTGGCTACTGCGCATTTCCCGAAATCGAAAGACGAAAGGATCCTTTATGCTGATCCTTTAAATGCTGCCAGAGAAGTGGAACAGACAATGGGCCAACAGACAGTAGTCAAAAGGGAATTTTCAGCTTAAGAACCCGAAGAACTGATCCTGATCCCGTCCTGATCGAGTGAATCATTTGACCAGAAATAAAACCACAAAAGAAAGGAGTCTATGAATACGCATACCAGAAGGCAGTAGGTCAGCGACTACTCGTCTAAGATCTGTGTTAGAAATCTTTTGAGCATTTCATTTTTTTTTTTGATGTCTTTGATTGACAGTTATTATGGGAACTCTCTCTTTTATCTACACATTCGCCATCCTTCTCTTTCTCTCTCCTTTTTCATGTCTGCCTCTCTGCTCTTTTAGCTGTTAGCGGTTGCCTGGGCAGCCAGTCTCATTACTGTTACACCGATTCGCCCTGCTGCCCCGCTGCCCCGCTCTGCCGCTCTGCCGCTCGTAACTTGAGTGGAGTTTTCTGTGCAAAGCAATTTGCGCTGTTGTCGTGGCAAACATATTTCGATGGAGCATACGGCATGCGGCAGAACAAAATGGCGCCCATCGATGTGCTGTTTTCTTCTTCTTATTATTTTATTTTTTTATACCCTGTAACCTCTGGAATGGAATAGAGAGAGCATAACAGGCTTGTGCTAATGCATGTTATATGCAAAGGCGAATATGTTTATCCTATTGTAATTCGATGGAATAGTAGACTATATTTTCGAAAATTCCCTAAAAAAATGGAACTGGAATACCATCCTAAAAATCGTATAAGAAAAAGTTAATCAAAAAATTTAAGAACTAATAAGAAAAGGTTATCTTCGTTGCACCGAAGAGTATATACACTATGAAGCTGGATTATTCTTAAGGCAGCTATATGACATAGCAAAATCCAATTTGTAAATTTCATATTACTTTGAGAAAGAAATTCATACAGCAACTTTTGGACCAATTGTTCTAATGGCAGATATATAATATAGTTGTCCGATCCGGCCGGTTCTGAGATACATATTTGCTGTCCAAAGATACCAAAGACAAGGCTACATCCACCTAGCTCAAATGCTGAGGTATTAGTTCGCATATAAACAGACAGACAGACGGTCAGACGCAGAGACGGACAGACGGACATGGCTATACCAGCTCGTCTCGTAGTCCTGATTAATAATATACATAGTTTATGGAGTCATAGATGACTCCTTCCATGCAGAAATTCTAAATTTTCTGATGCAGTTTATATAATTTACAGAGTATTTTCTTGTCTAGCATTCCTGACTAGAAACGTTTGCTGTGTATTTTTATTGTTTTTTATTTTGGAGCTGGAGTCGCCATTTTGTTTGTCTATTTGTCAATCTCATAAATGCAAATTCCCGAGCAATGGAACGAGCTGCGGGCTGAGAGAGTCGTCCAGGCCTGGCCGGGCCGAGCCGAGCCGAGCAGAGTCGAGCTGGGCTGAGCGCTGGGGCAGGCTGATGATGTTGAAGCCATTAGCAAATAATTTCAGCGAAATTTTTATTCAGCATTGTTGTGCACACACACACACACACACAGACGCAGATATACAGTGCACACAAATACATATATACAGACAAAATGCCGTCAGGATAATTTCATTGAAATTTGAGTCGTCAAAAGGAGCAACGAGCAACGAGGCAAAAATGTACAAAAGGACGCCGTGCAGATGCCTTGCGCTTTTCGTTGTTGTGCGCTACGGGCGCGCCATTATAACAACAAACAATGCAGCAGGACTAACAAGGGAAGGAGCAGGGGCAGGAGACAGAAGGCAGCAGCGGGAGCAAGGGAGAGAATGCAGGGGCAGGAGCAGGAGCAGGGGGCAGGGTATCAGTATTGTGCCCCCGCAGGACTTGAATGCTGCTGCGGGTTTTTGTTTAATTTCACATTTTACATTTGTGGTCTTTGTGCGGGGCACACTCTCCATTACAGCCACGCCCATAATATATAATATATAGCATTTAAATGTCCTTTTTTTTTCATGTTACGGGGGGGCCATGACGTAGCCTCTGCCTAATGTCCTGTGACAGTTTTACAACATAATCTGCAATCTTTGCGCTGCTAATCCGCTTTTATTTTGTTCTTCTTCCTCTCGGCTTAAATGGCAAATGGCCTTTTTTTTTGTATTATGTATTTTCGGGGCGTGGCGCAGGAAGTGCATCCAGTGTCTGAGAGATACCATCAGAATTTCTACTACCTGTTCCACACATATATAACTGAACGATGAGAAGAAAACGGGAAAATTTCCGAATGAACTTGTTTGTTTATTTATACAGCTCCAAGTTTACTTTTTTTATTCACTTACAGTAGCAATAACAAAAAATCTGCTACTGGCGAGCAATTTCAAATAAACAAATAAGATTCACGGGGAATCTGAGGCAATGTTGATAAGACTGCTGGGGCTATGACTATGGGCACGGGCTGCAACTGGGAACAGCAGGTTCGCTTTCAATGTCATTTGAGGGACTTGTGACTGGAGACAAAGGAATTTCGTGTGTTTTATTATTATTATCAATAAAGTAATCCGATTTCAATCAAAGACAATTAAAAGAAAATCGAACTCTAGGTGAATAATGACGAAAAGTCTCGAAGGAACATGCAATTCTCTGTTTAAACTACGAGTGAATATTGGAATATATATAAATATATAAATTAAAGCTTTAATTTTAAAATATGAATGACTAAAGATGGGATCAAGCGCTTTAGTTAGGTATATATTTGACATGGAATTATCTTTTATTTCTTCAGCAGAAATGAGGGAACTTCAAATACTTTGTTTAAAGGTCATATCACTCGTACAGTCTAAGCTAGACCCTTATTAATATAATTTCTTTAATGATATTAACAATAAAAGGAGGTTTTACTATATAAAACTATTTAGCTTTATAAATTTAGCTGCTTTCTGCACCTCTTGAGCTAGCAAATTTGTTGCGTGATATATGGCTTATCGTCTGCCCTTTCGACTGGTTTAAATTAACTTATCGGCCATGAACTGACGTCATTCTTCTTGGTTTGAAAACCACAAAATATATGCCATAAATTAAAATATATAATTTTGATTATATAATGCAACGAGGGGGCAGCCCAACGGGAGAAGGGGAAAACAGTCTATTGCTAAGGTTGTTCCATTTCTTTTGTTCTTTTTCTGTTGCTGTGGCTTTGGCATATAATCCGCTCAACTGTCAGGCAGCACGTCGCTTATCCCTTTTATCCTGTTTTATGTCGCCTGTCAGTCCGTAAAAAAAAAAAATAGCCGAAAAAATTAGAGCAACCTGCCTGATGGAACTGATGCTGAGGATATGCTAGATCCTTTGTAGAGCAGGGTTTGTTTTCGTGGGATTTTATGCCTAATGCCCACTAATTACTGCAAATATTTGCTCTCCTCTCCTGAGGATTTGCATTGTCTCCTAGCTTCTTAGCGCGCTGTGACTCATCTTGGCAAACATCTAAATTTAAAAGCATTGCCAGAAATAGACCAAAATAAAGAGGTATTAGACAGGTCGAAGGTCTGCATACAATCAATTGTCACATTCGACAGCATATTTTGAGCTGTCTAGTCTATAGATAGCTGCCAGGCAGCTATTTATATGTCTGCTGAAATATTGAAATTATTTTCGAAAATAGATCGGGCAAAAGTTTCAGCTGACGCAAAGGCTCTGGACACGCCACTAATGGCCAGGAAGAGGGTTCATTGATAGGAAATCAATTGGGAAAGTGTATAAAAATGATGTTCAGATATGATCAGCTACAGGGTATGTTTTAGTTAGAGAAATTTTACCTTTTTTTTAGCATACTTTTCTGTTACAAGTGTGTCGATCACCAAGTGTAAAATTCCTGCCGCCAGCTAAACAAATATAAATATACATATATATAGCACTAGAATAACATATAGATATAGATATCTGTGAAGCGCATCTATAGCTTTTACACGAGACGACATGCAACCTCGGGCAACTGTCACATCAAAAGCGAGCACATTTACAACGCCCCGATAATTGGTGCTGGGATTGGGGCTTTTGGGGGCCGCCTCCGTTTACAATAATTCTCGTTAAAGCGGAACAACAGAACGAGGAGAAAATAAAGTTATGGCGAAGAGTGCTCGACTACGGCATACCCTTTAAGCAGTGTATTTTGTATGCATGAAATTTCGCTTCAATTTTCACTTTATATTTTTTGAATTCTGCTTATACTTTGATCAGCTCTTCAGTCTATCAGATCGGTTTCTGTACAAAAAAATCAAGAATATATATAGATAGAATATGTCGCCTTGGTATACTCTTTTTACCCATTGTACAGAAAATTAAGAAGAGAACCAAAAACTAAATAAAAACGGGAACTAAACATATGAGCGAAAGTACGACGAAATGAACTTGTCATAATTATTTGACAGTTGGGATAAGTGTGACGATGATAATGATGATTCCTGGGAAGGCAGCATTTTGCCTGAAATTGATGTAAAACATTTTGTTGTCTAGCGACTGTAAAGGAAGGGGGGGCCAAAGGGGTTTGGTTCGGAGTTGTGCGTTGCGGTTCGGCACTTTGATTTTGCAGTGTCGTTCCATGTGGAGATCGCGGGTTGACGACGGGGTCAAGTAGGCGCGCAGCCTGTGAAAACAAAACTCTGGGTCTCTGGGGTTGCGCCTCATTTCCGGTTCAATCAAGTGGCATATTGGAGCAGCTCCTCGTTATATTTCGGGTTTACTTAGGTGTGGCTGTTGTCAGTCAAAGGCGCAGACAGGCAGAGGCAGCGGCAGAGGCAGCGGCAGAGACAGCTGTCTTCTAACCCCTCCAATTAAGCGGTTCGTAAGTTTTTCGAGACAAATTTGTGCGACCTTTGACTTCCCAGGGATTGCATTGCTCGTTAGGAGTCGTGACAGTTTTTCCTTAAATGTTCTGTTTTTTTTTTTCGGGTATTTCGTTATTTTTCTTTTCGTTTTTCATAATTTTTTGTACCACGAAATGGCCGCCTGTTTGTGCCCCGCACACTCAGCATAAAATATCGAATTTCCTGCTGCACATTTTCCTAGGCTTTTCGCCTCTTAGGCTTGGGAATGGGAAAAAAAAAAAAAACTGCAGCGGACAATTGGCAGCCAAAATGCCAACAACAAATCATTCACATTGCGCCCATTGATTGCGAAATTCGATAGTTATACGAGTTTTACACAGACCGATAATACGAGTAGAAAACGAAAATTAAAAAGGAAGGAAAAATATAAATTCCGCACACCTGTTCAACTGAGCCTCCTAAAAATTGTTTGTACTTTACCCATCAACAGTTGGTTTATTACTTTTATTATTATTTTTGCTGTCGATTTGTAAGGGGATATGCTCTGTGTTAAGTCTTCGCAACGGCCTTGCGATTTTAGTAATTAAGTCTAACGGAAATAATCATTTATTTCTATTTTATACCCTTGTATTTGTCCATATAGAAATATATATATATATAGAACTGTGGCAATCATTGAAAGAGTAGCATAGCCAAAGTTAATGTGGCCAAGGTCTGCCAGTGAAACCGATCCGATCCGCAGAACGTTAGGGCTCTGGCTCGGGTAATTGATAGCTCACATTGTGATATTGGATTGCTCCGTTCAAGTTGCTCCAGCGTCGTTTGGCACAGTTAGTTTGGCAGTTTCTTTATAAAAAACTGCATCGATACAGCCATAATTTTGTTTTTTTTCTCCCAGTAAACTTCAGTTTATTACACCTATCTCTGTTTCAGGTGGGCCAGAAGAGAATTCCTGTTTAAATTTCCTTCAGATGATTAGTCCTTACAAAGTTTCTATCTTTCGAAAAGAAGAAGCATTTTAAAGGCTGTATTCTGCCTTTTTAATCCTTTTTTAAATATATTCAAATGATCTATAAAAAATACCCTCTGGAAGGGTATACAAATGTGGAAGGGGCTTAAGACTTTATCCTTAGCCTAAGCCAAGTTAAAGCATCTTCAGTTCTGATTCTCAAAGGTAAACTTGGGCTGACATATAATAAATTTCTCATAGTAGATCAATAATTTAGTTGCCCAGCTTTCCTAGAAAAAATATATTGAAGTGAAAACCTTAAACTAGACGAGCCTGAAAGGGGTTAGTTCCAAAAAGGGTTAAGACACATGCGTAAGGGTTGGTCCTGCAGCAAATCAAAATTTTTAATTAGCTAACAAAGACTCCGATTTCTAGCCATAATTTTTATCATTAATTTTTCTTCCGGCAGAAAAAAGTGAAATTAACTGGCGCGACGCATTGAACCTTGACCATGACATCTTGAGAAAAGGTCAACATTGTTGTTTAATTAGAGGACAATAGCTGTCAATAGCTTGTAAAATGTCAATCCAGTGAACCTTAAAGGAAGCTCATGGCATACGCGGGGAGGGTAGCTGAGGGGGGTTGGCATAGATTGGCTAAGGGCAGATATCAATCTTTAGCGCCAGCTGTGAGTGTTGGTATAAAAAAAAACAAAATCATATCGCACTCAAATTTAATGACTACTTAAAGCGACAAGAGCTGCGATAAGCAACCTCCCCCAAAGGAGGCATCCTGCGGCAAACGCCTGAGGCAGCTGTTGGCACTTGGATGACTTTAATTTAAGCCCAGGGGTGCCATATACAATATATATATATATATAAAAACCTCAACATTAATAAGTGTTAATAATTGTGTGTATGGGTGTGTGCTGAGTGTGTTTTGAGCCTGTTTTCAACTGACACGCCCCACCGCCCAATGTTGAGCTACAATTTCACTTCACTTTCGCAAAAAGTCAGTTGAGGGCCAAGTTGGAAAGGCCGCTCAGATGAGCGTAACTTGGCTATAGGGTATAGTATTACCACACAGCATCCGTATTCGCGTCCGCATCCGCATCCGCAGCAGCCCCCCAGGGGAGAGTGACTGCGAGTGGGAGTGGGAGAAGGGAGTTCCAATGATTTGTTGTTGTAACTGGGCAACTTTACAAATTCAATTTGTCAGCGACTCGCCGAGAGGGGTTGGTTTTTGCTTCTTTTTTTTTTTATTTTGCAGTTGATGGCAAATTAAATTTCATAGGCCTGGCAACGCCAAAAACAACTGTAAACATATGCTGCATACTTGTGGGCGCTCCGTCCCTGGCTTCTACAAGGGCTGCATTTGATTAGAGCTCGCCCAGGCGTGACTATTTAATTTGTTGTTGTCTTTGTTGTTGTTGTTGTTGTTGTTGCGCATTCGACACGCGCAAGTCGAGAGCGCATAATTAAATTAATTAGAGAGCCGTTCCCACAGGTAAATTCAAGTCACACGCTGATAATGCTTTGAATTAGTATATGATATGATGGAATAAATACTCTGTAAAAAGTGTGTACAGTTGGCACAGCCTACTTCGCGGCATGAGCTGTCAGTCGATGGACAGTAGAGCCAAAAATACCCTGTAAATGTAATTAATGTTTTAACTTAGTATAACTACTGTGAGAAGGACCAGGAGTAGATTGATTGATATGTAGATACTCATTAATATGTATAAAATAAGAAGGCAGAGATCATCTTCACAATTTATTAAAACTTGTGCCAATCCTTCAGAACTAATTCAATTATTTTTGAATAAAATATTTTCGGTTCGTCAGAATAATTGAATCTTATTTTAGCTGAAAATAAAATTCATTTTATTAAAAAAAGAGTTAAGAGAGAAAGTTAATAAAGTTCTCATTATTAATTTCTTATAATAATTTATGATTTACTTTTAGTATTCTAATTTTGCATTCACGCCAATATACCCCTCTATCGATGTGTTCAGTGCAGGGTATTCCTGCAACCTGCCTAGGCTGTTGTCATTTCTGCCCTGCCCCCCACACCTAAGACATTTATGTACAGGCAACAGGCGTGCTCATCGCTTCGGTTTTTGATGCTTACACCAAGTGACAGCTGACACACTTCGGTGCAGGGTATCACGCTACGTGGGTGGCTGGTTTCCCGGACAACTCTGGTCTGGGTCCGTGCCCGCGTCCGTGCCGGTGTCCGTGCACGGGCCTTAACAGCCGGCTTTTAATGAAAATTCCTGACCAATGTTTATTTTGCTGAGGTCACCATGGCAACGCAAGAGAAGCTAAAAAAGCAACTACTATTTACTTGAACTCTTCACCCACCCCTTGGATGCTTCTCCTTCACCATTTGCAGTGCCATCGGCGCGTGCCTCAAGCACAAGCACGGGTTCCGCATAATTTTCAGCAGAATGAAAGCATAAACGAGGCGTTCCGAGGCTATGAGGCTACCCCGGGTGGTCAACTCAAAGACTCAAAGACTCAGCAATCTTCCGAGCAAGTGCAGAACCTCTGATCAAGCGCATAATGCAATTTCTGGCTCGGTTTATTTTCGGTTTTGCCACCGAGAGGGAGCGATTACAGACGCCTACATACATCTCTGGTCCAAGTCATTGTTTTTCTCTTCTGTTTTTTTCAAATATAACGCTCCTCCATAGCTCCATAGTTCCATTTGATTCATAAAATCTTTTTTGCTTTTTTCTTTTTGTGTGTGGCACTTAAAAATATTTATGAAAAGTTTTTTATAGTTCCAAGTCCCAGAGCGATAATGCAGTCAAACAGTAGTGGGTTCAGCATTCAGCGTTTTCTTTTTATGATCATATTAGGTTATACGACTTTATTTTATTTTCTGCTTCGTAATCATAAAAGAAAAATTTCATTTCTGTTTTCTATTATATAACCAAGGCACAGCAGGAGCTGTACTATAATATTTCTAGGAATTCAAATTTTTTATAAACTTTGTTTTTGAAACAGATACAAAAGCAAAAACGAAATAGTTTTTAACCAAAGATCGGAGCAATGGTGATTTATGAATTAAAATCATAATTTTAAAATAAATTTAAGCTTTACTTTGCTTATAAAATTCAACCCCTGACTTTTTATTTCTTCTCTATTAAATAAATACTTTGAAATAAAAGTAACATTTTTATTTATAGCTCGTTTAGTTTTTCTCCTATATTTTTATAATAATAAATAATTGTATAGCTTTTTCTCCTATGTTTTTATAATCATATAACTAATTTCTCTTTTTATTATAATAATTAGGCATATGAGTTATTCTAAATAAAATTGAAAATTCAAATGAATTATGATATTACATTTTAAATAAATAAAAGTGATATTAATTCCTACATTGGCCATAAACTATAGCCAAACAAAGCTTAGTCTTAGCTAAATTAATTGAGAATAATACAGTTTAATTTAATATAATATACATATAATATTATCGTTATTTGTTTACAATATGCTTTAGCAAATTCCACGGAAATTGCCAGGTGTAAAATAGGCTTTTTTCCTATTAAATGCAAGTACATTCCCCTTTTTTATAGGCAATCTGACAGAAATCAGTAATTTTTTTTTATTTAATTAAACAGTCATACGCCTTTTGCAAAGCATTTTATTTATTTAAGGCTTAATTTAGTGAAAACTTCTAAATAAACATTCAATTCTTGTGCTTTGTCTTATCGGCCATATGAAATTACACGTAAACAAAGCAGGCTCATACGCCAGCAGAACAACAATAACAATAACAAGATCAATAAATAATAAATAAAATTGACTACAACATGAGACACCAAATAATAACAATAGCATAACACACTCTATGCACTGGAATTCTCACTAATATACCCTACAACGACTGCACTCTCAGACGTCGCCCGACGCCCGCTGCCCGGCGCCCGGCGCCACCTGCCCAAACAATAGGCGACTCTTCGAGCCGAGATTGCAAAATGTGGTGCAGTAATTCAATCAGGAAAGAAAACACACACACACACACACACACACACACACATAAACTGAGTGCAAATATTTCTGGCCCATTCTCAAGTATTTTTGGCAAGAATTATTCATACCAAAATCAATATACTCTATTAAAAACAAATCTTGAATAGAAAGAACTTAAATGCTTAACTAGACTCAATTTTAATTAAATGTATAAATATTTATGGAAAAATGTAAACGAAAAACAATTTGTATATTTTTAGATAATAATTTTTTGTATATATAAAGCTCTTTGTCCTGACGGACTCACTGACTGATTCATCGCTGCACTTGCTAAACGTTAACAAATGCGAAAATGAACTTGGGGTAAAAGGTTTATTTTATGACGAAAGTTTCCACTGAGGAGGGATTTTAGAAAATTCGTTCGGGAAATGGAGAAAACGTAACTTTCATTGTTTTTTATTCGATCGACTCTAAATTTCAAATCAAAATTATACGAATTAAACAATATTTTTCAAATCTGCTGGTCGGAAAATAAGGGCCGAATCAGTTGCTTTCAAATCACTTTCAAAACTCTAAATGAAGCTCTAAAATTAAAGGTAAACATTTGAAGTGTGCTCTATATCAATATATCAACATAAATTTTAATATTGACTTTCCCCGGGTAATACAGTCTATAGACCCAATTATGCACTCGTATTTAATGAAAGGTTCGGAAATGTCAGTTGTTATGCTTTAAGCCGCAAAAGAAATTTTTGGAAAAAAACTTTTGTATAATTTTTTTCTCAAACAAATAATCATTTAATATAAATTAAAATATTATTGTTAATTTATTATGCTTAACAATAAATATTCTTCTATTTTTCACATCTCACTGAGAAAGTCCCTGAAATTCTATGGCCTACTACAAAGAATTCTCATACCCCGTTTCACTGCTCGTTGATTTTTTAATAGGTATTATTTCATTGAATATCAAAGATTAAGCAACAATCTAGATATATGTATAATTCTGTGAATTTTTCCAATTCTTCCAACCTACACAATTTGGTTTTCAATGCTGTATTTAAGAATAATAAATAAAGCTCTTTGTTTTCGTATTTTTGTGGAACTCGTACGAATATTTATTTCCGGTTAGGGAACAGTTCAGAATTTCGTAGTTACCCAATTACAGTTGGCTTGGCCAGTTGCAATTAACAAATGCGATTTACATGTGAAATTGAAATTGTGCAAAACAATTCCGCAATTTTTTTTATGTTTTAACGGAAGTGAATGACACACTTTATCAGAGGCGAGTTTGAGCTCGAGTTCGAGTTCGAGCGAGTATTTAACCCATTGATGGGCGTTGGGGTCGGGCTGTTGGGGCAGTGCTGATGCAGCTGATGCAGCTGAAATCAGTTTCAGTTCGGGGGCATTAAATATGCCTTAATCGCTTTAGCACGATCGTGAGACAACATGTCGTCAATTATATCTACGCGCAATCAGCAGCCAGTCCCAAAGCGCAATCTGTCTACTCACTCAGAGAGATGAGCAGAACCGAATATGCTAAACTGTGACTGCTTCACTGTGACTGACTTACGAGAGAGAGATTAACAGGTTTGCTGTCACAGTCACAAATTTCCATGGGTGCTCCGAATTGCGATTTTTATTTATAGGAAAACTTTTAATGTGGAAAAGCTAAAAATTTATGACTCTGAAGGAATCATTAGCTTATTCCCTTTCTGATAGAAATTAAGAGGTTTCCGTTTAAAAGCAATGTAAATGAAGAGGTTCATTTCAAAGTACTTAAAAAGGATCTACGCTACACTGTTTATAGGCTTATAGTTCAGTGATATTTGGAAGTAACAGTCACAGGATAACTAGCAAAAATATAGCTCATCTCTGCTGACTAATCCCATGCCCAAGCCCCACTTTTCCCCTTTACCGAGCTGAATTGTTGTTCTGTTGTTTAGCCATTCCAAGTGCTCGACTGTCTGTAAACAAATCTGCACACAATTTGCTGCATTTGCAGATATTTTTGTGAAGCTGGAGCCGGTTGCCTCTTTGCCTCCTGCCTCATGTTGCATGTTGCTGAGTCTCGCACATTTGTTCAACTTCAAGTTGGAGTTACCAGAGAAGGGGGAAAGAACGGACGGGAAAAGGGAGTTGGTATTGTGGTATCGGGAATCGGGCATCGGGCATCGGGAATGGGGAACTGGGACCGGGACCGGGGACCGGTTGCTGAACGTGCTGATCGTGCGCACAAAGAGGCAGCAGCACAAAGTGTTTAAGATTTACGTTCAGTTTTGATCGGAGTGGACCTCCCCGATGCTGTGTATTAATTTAATGCTGCACGAGGTGCTCTGCAAAACGAACAGTGTCCGCAAATAGTTAGTTAACAGAAGAGTCCCTCGCACTCGCGCTCGCGCTCGGACTCGGGCGCCATTTTGCTGCCCCCGGGTTCAACACCTGAAAGATTCCTCTCTCTGTCTCTCTCGCTCTCTCTCGCTCGCTCGCCTGGGAGTCCATGCGTGTTTAACGATAATCGCGCACATTTTTACAACTTGATCTGAGGTTGGCTGAATTTAGCATCTAGATAAGGTTTTAGCTCTCTGCTGTTGTTGTCATTTGTCGCCGCTTGTTGCCTGTTGCTTGTTGCTTGTCTTGTAAGCTCGACACTCGGGAAGTGTTTCCAAAAAAACAAAAAACAAATACAAAATAAAATAAGCCCCTTGCGATGCGTCATGCCAGAAACAGACAGTGCTTGGCCTACAATTGGGTCAAGTCTTATTTAGCTGATTTCGAGTACTCGTATAAATGCCATTGTCAGCGCATGCCAAAGGTCTGATTCGCAGTCGAAAAGGCATTTTCAAAAACTGATATCCATCGGGTTACACGAGCCACAGAATACTACCGCACTCAGTTCACAGTTGTCGGACGGACGGACGGATGGACGGACGGACAACTACGCGAAGAGTATTCTCTACTAATTTCAGAGAAACACTCTGTAAGCGCTGAGGCATGCGATTCATAGCAAATTGCATTTACCACAACAAATTACAATAAAATAGAAGAGACTCTAAAGCATTCCACATGTCTGTCTGTCTGTCCGTTGTGCAGAGAGCGTTTCTTAGCCATTTATTTAAATATTGCATAAATTAAAAAACATGCCAGCCAAGCATTTATGTTCCATTCAGAAAATCAGAATTGTAGCTGTGCAACTTATTATATCAAATTATTTTATAAATAAATCATTCAATTTATTCATTCATTTTCCTTAACTTCGAGAAACTGGGCAGCCTGACAAATCTGCCGCTTAGGGCGTCAGCAGGTTGGTTTCAAGGACACGATCTGACCAACCACATGCCTCCTACCCGAATCCTCTCCTTTACCTGCATCTTATTGACCGTCGTGCCGAGTAGCCTGCATAACCCACTCTATAAATATCCTGTTGAGCTGTTTATCACATTGGAAAAAAAGCTGAAATTAAATCTGAAATTTTTATATTAGAATAAATCGATAGTTCCAAAAAATTCTATGAATAAATTCCAAATTCTTGATATATCTGATCTATCTGAATAAAGTTTTCAATTCCAAAAGACCAACAGAAAGGGTTATAACATTTTTAAAAATATTTTGTATATACTTGGCTTAAAATAATTTAGATTAAATGCTAAATATTATAGAGCAAATTTCAAATATATTTGAATATTTTAAACATTAAATTAACTTATTAAAAATGTGAATCATTCAGACTAAATTTAACAATATGAAGAAAAAAGCAGCCACGAATTTATTTCAAATATATGCGGAGAAATTTCAAAATTATGCGAATCACGTGTCTGATTGCTCACAAAATTAAAAACCCGATTTTTTTCCCGTGGAATACATAAACACCCGCATCTATTTTGTTGTTAATAAAATCCCAAATAAACCGAGCAATTCACATGTAAATTCAAATGAATTTGAAGGCAGCAAATTGGTTAGAGCCAGTTAGGTTAGCTCATCAATATATTAATTAAATTGATTGGCGAAAGTCAAACACGTAGCCTTAAATTATAATTCATATCGTTATCACTTAGTTCGAGAAAGACGTATAATTTAATTAGAATCTTTTGATTTACTGCAATAAAATATAAGTTGTGGTTGTTTTTCTTGTTGCATTTCTTAGTTAATTGCTAGCTGCATCAATTAAAACTCAACGTAATAAATTTTGAACAGTTCGAATTATTAATTCAAATATTATTCAAATGGCGACTCAGGCGCAAAATTCCACTTTGATTGTGTTTTCAGCCGGAATCGAATTCAATTCAAAAACAGTAATAAAGGAAATCAAATTAAAAATTAAATTGGAAAAGGTTATTTTCGGAGCACCGAATATTGCACACTCTTGCAGACTGGGTTAAGCATTTGGAAATTGTTCTTCAATTTAATCATCTTTCCTATGGCAGGTTTATGTTTATATAGTTACCCGATTCGGCAGAAAGAAAGATTCCATATTATATATTGATTATCTAGCACCAAAGACTAAGAGATTAGTTAGACGGACAGACAGACAGACAAACCTGCAATTGTTAAAAAGATTGGCGAAAGTAAAACATATTTTATAATTATAATTAAAGTGCTTATTCCCAGCTTTGCCCTCTACACAATTTTTCTTTCGTTTCCACTTAAGAAAAAGGAAAAATAATAATTGAAAACTTGTAACGGTTTTATATTTCGCCCGTTACATTTAACGCTAGTTAATTGATAAGTGCACCAATTAAAATTGATTAGAGTAAATGTTTGCAATTAATATTCTACTGTAATGAGAGTTTTTTTTTTTTTTTTGCTATTGGAATTATTAATTGAACTACGCGGCGGTAAAAATTATTTTTAATTGATGCACCCGTATACCAAAAGATAAACCTAATTAGATATTAGTAGGAGAGGAAAAAAGAGACTCTTACAACGAACTTGGCATTTTCATCTTGTTTTTCATTGAAAAACAGAAAAGTTTTCTAAACAACAGCAATAAAAAATACTTCACCTAAGTTTCCTGTAAGCGTTCTTTAGATATTTCAAGAAAGTAAAAACTTTTCTAAACAACTTTTTAAGTAGATTTCGCCTTTCTAAGGTAGCTATGAGTTATAGAGGACCGATCCGGCAGTTTGTGACATCAAAAACTAAAAGAAAACAGAGAAAAAAGAGAGAGAAAGGAGAGAGAATCTAGAGGGCAACAGACAGATGTACAAACGGATGGGCGGAAGGACGAACGAATGCACGGACTTAGCTATCCACTCGTCTTGTTGAAAATTAAATCAGATAAAATTAATACAAAAATGAATAAACTTTTTAGAAACGTATAATTTAAATTGAAAACACCTGAAAATTCTTTAATTTAATTTTCCTAGTCGTTGGTTTAATGGTTTCTGTAAGTTTAATTTAAATTATTTGTTGTTTAATTTAAATTCTTAATTATTTAATATAATTTTTAATATATAATTTAATTCGATTGGCAGGTGATAGGAAAAATTAATTTTGGTTTTTAACAGCAAAACGCGCCGGTATAAAATACGGAAAACAAATAAATATAAAAGAAAATAAAATAAATAAATAAAAATACGCATGAAAAGCGGCGTCGGGCAACCCACCCCAATGAAATTGGGCGGGGCCAAGGTGCTCACCATTGCTGTGAGCGAGTGCAACGGCAAGCACACAGCATGTCGCACCGCTCGCACTCGGCCAGAGCAGAGCACAAACTCGTTTGTCGAGTTGCTTCGTGCCGAACTCGTCCAATGCCGAGATTTTCACTCAGAATACGAAACAAACGAATTCAGCTCACTCGAAGTCTTCACGAGCTGCTCGCAAAATTACTTTCAGTCCACTCGAGCTACTCAAAGCGGCCGCTACAGCAACGGAGCTTGTCGAAACTGAAAGAGAAGAAATATTGAAAGAATAAGAATATATTTCGCGTGTGTCTGTGTGCAGTTCTTGCAGTGATGTTCTCTGTGTAAAAATAGTTTAATCAAATTTCAAAACATTTTTTTGGACTGCAACGAAAATTGTAAAATATTCATTGCAAAATGGTCACCCTAATGCCATACAGCTATGCAGCGCCCCGCTGCGGATTAATTGATAAAATGATCGAGGTAATAAAACAATGGCATCTGCATTAAAATTTAAATTAAAGCTCAAATTAAAATTTAAATTTAAACGAAGCTTTAAAAGTGACGTGGTTTTATTGTCGTCTCTTACTATAAAAAGATTTGCACTTCGTAGCACTCCCCCCCTACCCAGATTTACGTCTACAAATCTTCAACTTTTGCCTTCTGTCTGTGGCTTTCGCCGTCGGTTTTACTGTCTTCTTCGATGTTGTTGTTGTTGTTGTTGCTGTGGTTTCTTTGTGTGGCTTCCCCAACATTTGCAGACAGTTTGATAAAGTCTCTGAAAAGTTGACTTAGTTGGGTGTATTATTAAGTGGGTACAGAGTCTAGTAATATCGAGCTGCAAATTCTCCTATTAATCTTTCACTTGACTCCTTCTGTAAGCCAAGCTAAAACTATTCTTTATGCCATCAACTGCTCTAGATTCATATCAATATTTAAATTTTTAAGTAAAACTAAGTAAAAGCATATAAATTATATTGGGATAAATACACGATTAATTTTATGTAGATATAAAATAAATTGTGGCCAACACGATTAATCTTATATATCTATAATTTAAACTGCGACAGCGGATAAAAGATAGAAAACTAACATATTCATAGAAGCTTTAGTTTAGTATGGGATTTTGGATAGTTCCACCACAAGCTCAGAGACTTAATAAATGCATACAATTTATTGTGTTTCTTAGCCGATCAGGCTTAAAATTATTAAAAATATCTGAACGAAAATTATTTAAAAATTGCAACATTTTCGATAAAAATTATCGAATAGAGTTGCTTGCTTTAATTTAGAGCTCTTCGTGAAAATCTAGCGTATGTATAGGTATTCGAAAATCCACTAAAATATAAATATAATGTGAATAATTAATAATATATGTATATTTATTTATAAAGCTCTATGAAGAATAGAGAGTTGTGCCTAGCAAATTAATAATTATTAATAATTTAACAACTTCATAAATAATTAATTGAGTAATCAAGATATATACGAAAATTTTACATATTTATATAGAAAAAATGTAATCTTTTTGCGAGAGCCAACCTTGCGTTACATAATTTCCTTTAAAAAAAAGATAATTCTACATAAATGAGCCAAGTTTCTATCAGTTTCTGCGCAAATAATTCTCGGAATTAAAAGTAGAATGGATCTATTGAATTAATTAGACAATATCATGAAAAGAAAGAATCATTAAAAACAACACTTGTTGCAGAATCCCAAGAAAAAGAATCGCTAGTTGTGAATATGGCCATAATAATGGGGGCTTACAAGTCGTCCAGCTCTACAGCATTGAACAGCTCAATATAGCCGGGCATTTAATGGAGCTAAGGACTACAAGAAACGACAAGTTTTATGGGTCTCTCCGGTGCTCTGGCCTAAAACAAAGTGAGTGGAGAGAATTTGCAGTAAGACATTGAGGAATTTTGTAAAACCGTCACGAACCTCTGGGGTCTAATACGACTGGGTTAAGGCATATGTAAGTATGGGTTTAAGGCGAAATATTAATAGAGCATAAATTACAGCGTTGAGGGAGTTTAAAGGGAGTTAAGAACCGGCACCGAGGTTTTATGACAATTTAAAAAGCCTGGCTTGGAGCCAGGCATGGCCTGGCGGGATATTAATCACATTTTAATTAAGTTTAAGCCGTAATCGTAAAAATTAACACGCCATAATTCAAGTGCGACAATACGCTGCATGTAATTTATGTGCCACTTGCCCAAAGAAAAGAATCAAAGACCCATTCTCCATTCTCCATTCCTCCCTTTATCCTCATTCCCATCCCCTACCCCCTATCTCCCTTTCCAATGCCCATCCTGAGCCACTGAGCAAGCAGTCAAAATATTGATTATGGCTGCAGCGATTGACACTTGGCGATTGTCGATTGTCCCACGTAATTAACGTGCCAAAGTGTTAAGGCGCATAGGTCGTGGCACCCAAAAAACCCCCTACCCCCAGCTCAAAACCTCAAAAAGAAAAGCAACACAGCAACAACAACTACAACAATAAAACAAAACAAGTAAGAGTCCTCTGCAGAAGGTTGCTCGACTAGCGGATACTCTGTTAACGGCTAAAATGTACTCTAAGCCATGTGACTTTCTTCTATTTTCTTGAGTGACTTTGGTCTTTGAGATCTTTTTGAAATTTTTGTAATATCAATCATTTTCTTTAGCATATTTTTCTAAATTATTCTATCTTTAATAAAAGACAATTTTTTATATATTTATAAAAGGAATAAAAACCTTTTTTACATCAGTCTCGGATTTAGGGAGTTATCTCGTATTTATATGAATTTTTTACCTGAAGAATTACTCGATTGTTTTATTGATAAGTTAATATGTTTTAATATGTCTTTTTTTCCAAACTATCCAGATGAAATATAAAGAAAAACTTACTTTTCTTAGTGGACGCACTAAAAACTGATAATGGAAAAAGAAATTGCTTTATATCCTCAGAATTTTCGATATATATTATGAGATCGTCTTAGAATTTAAAGGAAATATGAGGAACAATCTAAGTAGCGCTTCTGCTATATATTCTCCGCTTGTCCGTGAAGAGATTTGATCTGGAAATTACACATTAAATTTGGTATCTCTCTGATCCTCATTGAGAGATAGTCAAATCAAAAATAGCTTGATTACTGCTTATCAAGAATATATATGCTTTATGCCTGCCACAAATTTGATATACTCCTTTTACCCCCTGCTTTTAAGGGGTACTCAATTCAATTCAAAAAAAAAAAAAAAGAAGTATAAAACAAATAAACAAATGACAACAACGAGAGGGAGCTACAAATTTTTGTTGTTTATTTCGATGTTTATCGGTAGGGGCTTAGGGTCCAGCTATAAGGTCCAAACTGAGGCTGAGGCTGAGGCAGAGGCTGAGGTCCAAGCCAGGCGGGCAAGTTAATAAAAAATTTGTCGCCGTCTTCGTTGTCTTTTGTGTGTGTGTCTTTGTGTCTTTGTGTCTGTTTTAATCTTCTTCTAAAGCAGCCAGAGAGACAAAAGATTACGATCACAGGAATTTCGTTAAAGATGCTCAAAACAGGTCTTTATATATGCTATATCTCTCTTCTCTGATGAGCTCTCCTCCTTTTCGATATATTTTTTTTTTTTTAGCTTTCCACTGGCTCTGTCTCTGTTGGTGTCTGTGTGTGTGTGTGTGTGTGTGTGTATCTGTGTGTTAATGTTTACGTTGTCAGCTTGTGCCATAAATTAGTTTAGTAAAAGGTTGCGTTGCATTTGTTTTGCATTCGTGTATCAGATTCAGTTGCTGCTGCTGCTGCTGCCGCGGCTGCTGCCTCCCAGCTTCGTGCAACACGCAAGCGCAGCTCCAACAAAAAAAAAAAAAGCACACAAAAATATACAAAAATAAATAAACAAAAAACTTATTCCAAGTTGCAGCATTGCCTCTTTAAGCGCTACCGTTGAAAGTCCGTTGAAAACAAATTTGCCAAAAAAAATAAAAAATATGATGGACACTGCGTGTTTCCCTCAGTGTGTGTTGTGTGTGCTGTGTGTGTGTGGCCAACTGGTGTGGAGCTGCTCCCTAAATGCGGCTCACGAATGCCCTGTCAATGTCACGGGGCATAAATTCCAGCAGCTTTGCTTGCTGTAGGTTACCCATCAAAATGATCCTCTCCCATGCATACCCTGTACTCCAAAAAGTACCAAAAAAGGACATTCATCCGAAGAAAGTAGTTAATTCACTTGCAAGGACTTAAACTTATTATCTATTATATATTCTTTTATATTTTTCTTCTATATTGGAATGAGAAATTGTTATTAATTTCTCTCAGAAAAAGGGTTATAACCAAAGTAGGTCAATTTGAAGAGAATTCTAATACTTCCTGACTGGCTTATCTAAATGAAATCCAACTTTTTCTATGAGTTTTCCTTACTTCTTCAGCTCCAGTTCAGTTAGGCTTGTTCCGAGAACTAGTTCTGCCTTTATTTTGTCACTTCCAATCAACATCTTGGCCAATACTACTGAAGTTTCTTTATCCTTAGCCTGTCTCAATTAACTGGGCTTTCCTTCATCAGCCTGGCTTGACTTCCCCATTGTGTCGTTCTATCGTTAGCTTCTTTGTATTTCTGTTATGTCTTCGCGCTCTTCGGGAGCAGATCCTATACAATCAAATCGAATCGAATCCAATCCAATCCGGCCACCTGCTGTGTGCACCCTCAGCAGATGAGGAACCCATTCTGTCACATGGCCCCCAATTGATAATGGCGCCGCGTCGCTGTCAGCCCATCAACCCAGTAAAAATTTTCCCACGCACGTTAAATTCGCTTGGCCAGCGAATGGCCAATGCAAATTATGTAAAATTTGCTGTTTTTTTCTGTTTTTTGTTTTTATTTCTTTTATTATTATTATTTTTGTTGCATTGCGTCGAATGAAACCCAATAAAAATGGCAATCTCAGCGAAACCCGCAAAGACAGAAAACCCGCTGAGGTGTTGGGACGACGCCAAAAGACGCTGGCATTGTTTATAAACAAATATTCAGTCAGCTCCAGAGTTTTATATAATAAAAGTACAGAAGTGCAGGCCGATTTATTGTATATTATTTTAATTCATTTTATTTCCCTTCTTTCTATGCGCTTTTGCAGGTTAAACGTCCCAAAACAGAGCACACGGATACACATGAGCGCAATCGGTAAGTAGCCCCTATATCATTTCTATATATTAAGAGCAATAAAAGCAAGGAACTATCCCTGAACGTGATTCTCCCAAAAACTCTCCTTATTAGTCTATAATGATATAATCCCAAGAGGCATTTAGATCTGTAACTACTTTCTAAATTCTACTTTTGTATCAAGTTCTTGGAAAAATGAAAATAGTTTCTAAATATTTAAGAGTATAGTCCCAATAACTAAGGTTCTTAATTCCTTTTTTTTTTTTGGTACTCTCTCTGAAGTCTTATTTGGAAGAGGTCTGTTATAAAATTTGTATTTGAAAATAGCTTTATAACATCATCTCAAAGGATTCCGACAGATATCTGCATATCTCATTCATGGTCTTCTAGTGAACCCATTAAAAAATCATTCCTTAAATCGTCTCCGTATTTAATATTACATCATATAATCACTAAACGCCAACAATTTGTTCTTCTATCATACATAGTCTTTTCCGTATCATATCATATTTAATTTATTCTGAATACCCTTAATTTTTTACTACTACTACTACTTAAAAATGAATCCTCAGCTCAGTGCATTGTCTTTGAATGCGGATAATTTGTAACTACAACAAGTTCTTCCTAGATGTCCTAAATGTCCCTGTCTCCTGTCCCTGTCTTCATATTGTATCATATTTTAAGAATACTAGATAATTTGTAGCACTTATAAGTTCTCGCTGGAGTTTTGCCTCTCCTTCGGTATAGATATATCACATCATATCTTAAGATCTCTAAAGACAGACAATTTGTATGAGTAACTTCTCCCCTTGGATACCCAAAGAGATCTCTTCCTTTCGCTTCACACTTGCCGCAACAACAAGTGTCCATAAATTTGACAAATTTCAATTGCTTCGGAGCATTTTGCATATGGTCTTTCGGTTTCGGCAAAAACTCGGAACATGTGCCCCGTTTGCAGGGAAGGAATGGAATTCATGGAATTTGTGGCATGCTTGAGCTGGGAGAGAAAAAAAAGAAAATTAAAAATAAAAATAAAGGAACGGCAGAGTGTCAGAGCACTTAACACTTGCCAGGCCCATTGCATTTATGAATAGAGGGCGAGAGCCATGCCCAACTACTTAAGGGGCTTAGAGCGGCTTAGTAGGCAGGTTCCAGGACGGCCAGGACCAGACCTATTAAATGCAGCTCCTTTTGTTTAACCACATATTCATATTCCCTTTTTTTTAATCTCTAAATGCTCAATATTTTGAACTAATGCTGCCATTGGCTGACATCATCATCCCAAACAAACCCCAAATAAAATTAGTTTGTCTGCAGCGCACGCGTTGTTTTTCACACACCGTGTTTCCCCCCTGGTTTTGGGTCCAACTATTCTTTCAGGGCTGCTGGCAGTGAGAAATGTCCCCAGAAAGTAGGTGTCGAATTCCGAAGGAAATTGGGCACTTCATTTACCTTCCTTTATTTCGATGCACAAATTATGAGAATACGGGAAAAGAGAAACTCTTTCCTGTAAAAAGTCGAAGAAGATTGTTGAAAAAGCGGATAAAAAGAAATATTTTGGATGGACTGATTAATTGTGAATACTCTTTCTTATTATCAGAGAATTATGAGACATATATAAGAATAATTATAATATTATTTTGTTATTATATCATGCAACTTTATATTACTTAATTTTGTAAAGTATTCCAAATTATAAACAAAACTCTGACGGAACAACTTTAAATTTTCAATACACTTTTTTCTCTCAAATTAGTAGAAAATCTTAAGATATATACAGAAATATGTAAATAGTTTGAAGGTTTCTTGCATTGAAAATAAAATCGATTTCTGTTTTATCCTAAAAACTTTTTTAAGGGTTCTCTGACTTACTTTCATAAATTTTACGAAATATGGTTTCTGTTTTATCCTAGAAACTTGCTAATTGGTGCAGATTTGGTAGACTTTCCTAAATAATACGAAAATTGATTATTCTATTTTTCATTTATTCTCGAAACTTTCTAATTGATTCAAGATTCTTAGACTTACTATCAAATATTATACGATAATTTCTCAATTCTAGAACTGGTTTCTGATTGTCCTAGAAACTGGCTAAGATTTTTAGAGTTACTTTCATAAATTTCAAAGAAAATTCTCAATTCTAGGCTGACTAAGACTCAATACAATATAATATAATACTATAATATAATATATAATATAATATAATATAATATAATATAATATAAATAAATTTACTTAAATTCAGTCGCTGTTTACAAACTTGAACACAAAGCCAAAGTATGCTCATTGGGAAAGGGCATGGAATATGATAAATTACGAACTGACACAAATGTGGGGAAGATTCAACAGCTGATTTACTCCCTCTCTTTTCCGCTCTTTTGCGTAGGAGGAGAGCCCCCATATAATCATATATATATTTATATATATATATATAGACTCTCTCGAAAAAACGAGTGTAATATATTTTGAAACAACTCCATTTAATTGCAGTAGAGAAGCAAAGGATTGAATTACCAGTTGAAGATTTATTTAGATGACTGCACATTTTTTATAGGTTTTTGTTGTTGTTTTTAGTTGATTTTGATTTATTTTGATTTCTTATTGAATTTTGGTTTTTATTGGAGCCATTCAAAATTAGTCTACTTAATTTGTTTGGCAATTGTTGCTAGTTAAAGAACAATAACAAACAACGGAAAAAAACATTATTTTGTTGCTGCAACATTTGTTGCACACATGCTCAGGGTAGGCTTTGGGACTTGCCGCCAATTAAATGGGATTTCGGATTTGGAATGGGATTTCGGATGGGTCTCTCAAGTGGCTTCGAAAAGGAATTTCAAACGGTTTTCCTTTTCCTTTTCGTTTTTTTTTTTGTATTTTTTATGCCAAGCCAACAACAACAAGAAAAGAGCGTAGAAAAATATTTATAACACTTGACAAGATTTTGGAGAGCGTCTGCGACACACTTGACTTTTGCTGCCAGGCAAAAGCCGACGTCAACGTCGACGTCGACGCCAACGACGACGACGACAACGTGCCGTTAATTTTATGGCTGTTTAAAGATTATTGGAAATTATTTTATGAGCCTGCTTTACGAGTAAAACGTTTATGATTGCCTCTCTTTCTCCCACTCATTCTCATTCTCGTTCTCTTTCTCTATTACTCGCTTTGCTGTTCGTTTCCTTTGTTTAGGCTATTCAAGCAGAGATTTTGACTATAGGAGTAACGTATATAGCCACCATCAATAAGCTGATCCTGAGTAATTGAAAATCAATTATTATTTATTATTTTCCCAATTTTGTCACGAAATGTGTAATATGTATAATATATTATCATTTTTTTTATATATATTTATATATATATATATTATATTTGTATTATTTTTCTGAAAGACGTCCGTCTGTCCGCTTGCCTGTCTGTCTGCTGCCAACTATACTTTCAGCTTTTAGGCTAAGTTAAGGAAACTTGACGCGATTCATCTATTTCTTGCAGGCAACAGGTCAGATCGGATAACTATATAAAATCATTATTATTACCAAATAATATTAGGATGGATAAAATTCTTAATGCTTTATTTCCAATAAGCTGGATCAGGGTATTAAGATCTTTGCCAGGCGAAAGAACTATTAAGTTTTTTTTACCTTTGTTTCTTGATTTTCTTCTAATTGGTTGCAGAAAAATTGGAGAATACAATTTAAATCTTAAATTTAAATTCCTTAATTTTAGTTCTAGTATTTAATTGAATTTTAAGTCTAATTTAGATAATTATAACTCATATTTTTAGCTACCTCGACTGCTCTTAGGCGACTTTAAATATGAATATGAATATTCTACTAAAATTTGTCTTTATATGCTGTGAATGTTATAAAGATCGAATGATCATCAGGATATTATAATGAACAGAAGATACCGAAGAGAAAGCCTTGATTCCCTGCAGTTAGCGCTGCGTATAGGGTATTCCATAGTCGATGATTTTTATTTATTTTAGACTAAGATTCTTTAAAGCTTAAACCTTGACTTAACATACTCCCTCTCTTTTTATTTTTTCCTGCTTAAAGGCTCTGCCAAAGCCAACAACAGCAGCAGCAGCATCAACAGCAGCAACAACAACAACAGCAGCAACACCAGCAGCAGCAGCAGCAGCAACAGCAGCAACAGCAGCAGCAACAACAAACACATTCAAGCACCGTGTTGGCCACCAGCAATGGGCCCAGCAGTGCCGGCGCCAGTGTTGGCGTTGGCATTGGCGTGGGCGTTGGTGTTGGTGTGGGCGTGGCGGGGCAATGCAGCCCACTCGGACTGCCGCCACAGATACAACCGTTGCAGCCAACAATTGGTGTGCTGAGTGGCCACTACGCCAGCAACAATAGCAGCAGCAACAACAGCACCAGCAACAACAACAACAACGGCAGCAGCAGCAATACCAACAATAATAATCCTAATCCGAGCAGCTGCAGCCTGGCAGCAGCTGCCTCCAGTTTTGCACAATCCGCAGGCAGCAGCTTCTCCACATATCAACAGGCCAGCGCCGATGAGGTGGGCGTGGTTGGAGTCGGTCACCCGGCAGCAATGTCACATTGGACGCACGACAGCAACATTGCTGCTGCTGCGGCAGTCAAATCGGAATCCCGCAGTCCCGGCCAATTGCATGCCACAACATCGGCGCTGGACAATGGTGTCAGCAGTGTGTCCAGCGCTGCGAATCTCTATGGCGGCTGCATAGCGGACAGCACCAGCAGCAGCAGTGCTGCCGCGGCCGCCGCTGCAGTCAACTCCTCGGCCGTGGCAGCAGCAGCAGCCGCAGTATACGATAGCAAACATGATTATTACTATTACAACAGCATGCAGCAATATACGCCGCCTCCGTTCTATTCCGGCTATGGGACGCCGTATGCGGCAGCAGCAAGTGCGGCTCGTGGCGCCAAAATGGAGCCGGGCGCCGCTGTGGCTGCAGCAGCCTATTTAACGCCCAGCTATGCCAGCGGCGGCGGAGGCGGCAACAACAATTCCCAGCTATATAGTAATCCCTATGCGGGCTACAATAATTTCGCGCAACAGGATTACGGCGGTTATTATAACGAGCAGTATGGCAATTATTATAATCCGGCTAATTATTCACCGTATGCCGTGAGTTCACCCAGTTCGAGTGCCAGTCATGGTTTTCATGTGGCCACCGCCTCATCGAATCTCTCAGAGAGTCCCACCGACACCCACTCGACAACGCCCGTGCATGCTGCCAATCATTCGCCGCATTCCCCGCTGCCGATCTCATTGTCACCGAATGCGGGCATTAATGTCGTCACAGCGGCAACTGCATCCGCTACGCTCAATTCCAGTGGTGGCAGCAGCGTCGGCACCGCTGGCTCTGCCACGGCTACTACAAAGACCACGCCCACTGGGAAGACGGGGCGTGCTCGCGGGCGACGCCATCAGCAGCCGAGCCCAACGCGTAGCACTGCCTCGGATACGGGCAATAGCGAAGCGGTTAAACCGCCGGAACGTGTCTTCATCTGGGACCTGGATGAAACGTTGATCATCTTCCATACTCTGCTCTCGGGCAGCTATGCCAATCGCTATACCAAAGATCATAGTACGCTCATGACCATTGCCTTTCGCATGGAGGAAATGGTCTTCAATATGGCCGATACCCATTTCTTTTTCAATGAGATCGAGGAATGCGACCAGGTCCACATCGATGATGTTAGCTCCGATGATAACGGCCAGGATCTGAGCACATATAATTTTGCCACTGATGGTTTTCACACGGGCACTCCGCCCGGCGCCCCACCCAATCTATGCCTGCCCACGGGCGTACGCGGCGGCGTCGATTGGATGCGCAAGCTGGCGTTTCGCTATCGGAAGATTAAGGACATTTATAATACCTACAGGGGCAAGTAAGTAATATTGATTGAGTTGGGACGATCAAGTTTTTAATGGATTCCTAATCTCTTCTAGCGTTGGCACTTTGTTGGGACCGGGCAAACGCGATGCCTGGCTGCAGATCCGCTCCGAAATCGAGGTGGCCACAGATAATTGGGCCACCTTGGCACTAAAGTGTCTGAGCATGATTGCCCAGCGGGAGAATTGCATCAATGTTCTGGTCACCTCGACGCAGCTGGCTCCGGCACTGGCCAAGGTGCTGCTCTTTGGCCTGGGCAGCATATTTAACATTGAGAATATCTACAGCGCACACAAAATAGGTGAGTTTTCCCTACGCCAAGACTAGTTTCAATTGCCATACTAAAAGTATAATTCTTTCCAGGCCAGGAGACCTGCTATGAGAGAATCGTCACGCGTTTTGGACGGAAGAGCACCTATGTCGTGATTGGGGACGGAGCCGAGGAGGAGTCGGCTGCCAAAACGATGAATTTTCCATTCTGGCGCATATCGGCTCATAGCGATATACGTGCTTTATATACGGCCCTCGATATGGGCTTCTTATGAAAGGCTTATAGCGTTTTTAAACGCTACGGACACGCTAGCGTTTTGCGCGCGTTTCTCGTACAGTTTTGAGTACAAAAAAAAAAAGAAGAGAAAAAGTGAAAAAAAAAATGAAGAGAAGAAACTTTAATTTATTATTGCATGTGTGTAAAACTGTAAACCAGCGCAAAATAATTTAATTATTTTGTTTATTAAACATTTAATTCATTAATGCCAAGACTCTTTTTGTATTATATAGTTTCTAAATTTGTTGAACGCAAGCAGCAAAGTCTAAGAAATTGTTTAACTTAAATTATATAACGTATTGTAAATTACTGATTAACTTTGTCAAAGAACCGACAAATTACCATACACATTTATATATATATATATGCAAATATATATATATATATATATATAGATATATAGACATATACATATATACCTATCTAGCACCTTAGAGTAGCAAACGATAAAAGAATAAAATTAAAAGCAGCAGGAGAAGAGAAAAGGAAAGAGAAGAAAAGGAAAGCACCCGGGCTGAAGGAGAAGAACTGGAGCAAACACAACAAACAAAAAAAATTTAGCTTAAAGGTTATTTTAGTTTAAATATCAAAGAAAAACTAATAATTAAACAATGTAGTATTCAAATTTTAAATAACTATTATAGCTGCATATATTTAACTATATTTAAAATATAAAAACAAATAAAACAACAACAACGCACTGTATTTAAACAAAAAATAACAAAAATCCGAAGAGTTTTTATTTCTTTCAAATGGGCAGGATTAAAAGTTGGGAAACAATCAGTTTCTATAGAATATGGGTTTTTACCTATAAGTTCCATATATTTTGGCTTCTTTTATTGAACAAAAAATAATATTAATAGAGGATAATTTTTAATAACTATTTATTTAATTATTTATCTTACATTACTTTAATCATAGAAGGTTAAATCCACCAAAAAAATCTTCTGTTCAAATTTTAAATCCTAACGCTCGAAGCTGCAGCATTTAGCTTTTGTCTGCTTTATGATATTAGTGTTATTTGCTGCTTGCTATGCGGTAGGGCTGCCTACTCGGCGTTTGAAAACGGGCTGGCAGCTCCAAGCAAGCGCAGCCCACTTCATGTTACTGAAATCAGAGCCCGCTATTTTAAAACTTTATTCTTATTAGATAAAAGAAATAATAATGTTATAAATCAACAGATTTTTTATGATATAAATTAATATATATAAAAAAGATAAATATTAATTGCTAGCAATTATCCGTCTCAATATGAAGGGAAGGAATACGTGGAAATTGTACAATTTTTAATAAAAATGGAAGCGGTAGGAAAGAAATTAATGAAGGAATGAACTGATAAAAAATACTCGACAGTAAGCCGACAAATTAAAAGCGTAATTGTAATTATTAATGACAAATAAATAGAATGCCACATCATTTAACTTTTCCTGTAAGTTATAAAATATAAAAATAATAGTAAAATTAAAAGAGAAAGATAACAGGATATCAGCGCTGGCTTGTCTACCTTATAATTAAAATACTATCATAAAAAAAGTTTGCTGACTATTTAAATCAATTTCGGTTTTTTATTTATAGAAACCAAACTACATTTTTCATTTTATTAACATAGTTTCATCATTTTAATAATGAAAATGCCGGCGGTTTCACTACACACAACTAAAAAAGTGAAAAAATATGAAGAAGGCAACGAGAAAATGTGAATTTTATTGAGATTAACAGAAAGTAAGCAAGGCTATCTTCGGCGCGCCGAATATAACATACCCTTGCATTGCTCCAATATTCCGATAATGTAGAGTAGTCAAATTTTGGATTACGAAACCCATCAAACTTTTAGGCTTCCATACGAGAACTTTTGAACTGATTGCTACTTTCTATGGCAGCTATATAATATAGTAGTCCGATCCAAGGATGCCAAGTTTCATTGGCCTAGCCCAAAAACTGAGAGATTACTTTGTGTATAAACAGACGGACCGACATGGCTATATTGACTCAACTCCTCGTCCTGATCATGGAGTCAGAGTCGCTCCCTTCAATGCGTTACACATTCCGTGACAAAGTTATTTTACCCATTAGCAGGGTATAAAAGCGAAAACTAAAAATAAAGTTTGCCTGGCAAAATGCGTAGGAAGAAAGCGTAGGAAGAACGAGATTTGACGTAATAAGGGCTTAGCGAGGAATGTAAGAGGCTTATGGAATGCAGGTTATTTTTATTACAGTTTATTAATTTTCCTTATTTTGAATGCCTTTTTATAATAAGTTTTTAATTAAAAAAAAAAAGTTTTCAACAAGAGCTAAAACTATTTTATGTATTTGTAGAAAATCCAATTAAATTTGTAATCCAATTAATATATTTCAACCTTTTTAATAATTGAAATGCCAAAGGCTGTATCTATCCATAAAATGACTGCTCAATTAGTTGCCTTATAATAAAAACAACAGCTTGAAGGATAGGAGCACATCAATGCCAAGGTGTGAAAAATCACATCAAAGAGTTTAATTGAAAATTGTTGCTGCCTCCCCAACGCCTTCATCTTTCATCTGAGAGTCGTAACTCTCGATTCACATGTCTCATCTGTGATTTGGGATCTTCTTTCTCGGGGATCGTGAGCTTAACAACTTTTACAGGCGAAGGAGTCGTTAACTATGATTTGTAATCTGTTTTTCTTCCTCTTGTTGTGGGTTCGGGTATGGGTTAGGAAGCAGGAGCGGGATCAGGAACGGGAATGGGTAGCTGTTGATGAGGATGCGCTAGCTGAGCCGCGTGGATAATGATAATTTCACACGAGGCGCGTTCTGTTGTAAAATTTTATCGCCATCGCCATCGCCATTGCCATCGCCAAAACCTGACGTGCAAATCAATTTTTATTATTTTATCGACGTCGACGACGATGACGATGACTATGACGACGCCGCCTGTTGAAATCCTCTTAAGAGTTACTTCCCTTGCGAAAGCCTCTCGAATCGGATCCGTCGAATCTAGCTCATAACTAAGCCCACTGACGAGGTAATCATATCTCAGCTCAGGCGTAGCTCCAACCAGCCCCAATTCTTTCATCCCATTCCAGAACAGAGCCGGGCCAGAACAATAGATGGCCTATTCCGACGTTAACAATGCACAAATCATTATCAGTAATTATGCATTGTTCGGCGAATGCAGCTGGCCTTGAACAGTGGGGCAAACGTTTTGTTTCAAATTTTAAATATAAGAATTAACTTTTTATTTAAATATAAATAAATATTATTTATCGGAAGGATGAATTCTTTCGGCCAGGATATTTACTCTTAAGATAACTTTATATACAAGTTTTATTTGTTTTTTAAGTAGATTATTTGGGTCTAGGCCCACAGTGCATTCATAGTGTGTAGGTTTGAGCCAAACCTTGTCTGGTTGCTGTGCGCTTTTTGATTGATTGGTTGATTACGGTTGGCCTTGAACTGCCCTCTCTATAAGTGCGGGTCTCGTCTGTATATTAATAGATGCAACCAATTCCTTGCAACCAATTCCTTGACAAACACCAAAGTGCTTTTCCGCAGAGTAGAGATAAATTTATCTAAAGTTTGCTATGTTCAAAGCAATTAAATTGCTGTTAATGCGATTTGTGTGGATGCCACTGAAGCTGGGTGGAGAGAGAACTATTGCACTGTTTGGAGAGCAATTTTCAAATTAGCTGATAACAAAACTAGTGGAGTCGCTGGAGGAGCAGGAGCTCAGCCAACGAAGTCAGCCGCAATACATAAATCACTCGGTGTTCGCCCCGCGGCTCCACGCGCCTCTCTCGCTTCACTGGAAGCCACTGCAACAATGCTACACAGCAAATTGGCTTTAAGAAAAGGTTTCTGCAGAAGTTTATTGAAATTCTACACTAATCTTACTAGGGAAACGGTTCCTAATGAACTGCCTGAAGAAAGTAATACTTCATGTAATAAGAAATAAAAAATACCCAAACTAAGGCAATAAGAAATGGAAAGGAATGTTGTAAGATAATGGGTAATTAAATATAGGAAAGGTAGGAAATCAAATAAATGAAAGCTAAAAGTTAATAGGAAAGAATAAGGATGCTGTAGGATATATAGCAAAAAACCTGAAAGAAAAACATAAAATGTTTTACAGTATTTTTTTTATGAAATATTATAATAAGTTAAAGGGTTTAGTTTACCCCAAAAAATTATAAAACTAATTTAAATTGTTTAAAATTAAAAGAAAGACTCGGTGGAGCTTTAGCAAATATATAATATATTATATATAAATATATATATAAACAAAATATATAAACAAAATGTAAGTCAATTTTATTTCATTTAATTTGAGCTTTTAATTAAATTCCCATTAATAAGTTTTCAGAATAATTGAAATGCCAAACTTTTTACGCTCCTCTTCTCACAGTAGGTAAAACAAAACTGCTCAAAAAACAAAAAAAAGTGCATTATAAAAAAGGGAGGTAGAAAAAGTGCATAAAAAATGATGAAAACTAAAAGTTAAATTTGCATGAATTAATAATAATGGCCAAATGCATGAGAAAACTTACGTGAGAGAGTAGAACTGGCTAACCAGCTGAGATAATACTTTAATGGGAAAAAGCATAATAAAATCGGTCATAATTTTGAATGCTAAACTCTTTTATATATAGTTCCCCTATTTCTTGAGTTTTGGAAGAAATAAATCCTCAATTTGTCTGGCAAAAGGATGAATATAATAAAGCCTTAGCTGGTTTGGTAATTTAATAATTAATTATTTAAAATTCAAAAAGGATGGTATTTTTTATTTATTATTTATTAACAAAAATTCCTTTACAGCACACGCTTTAAGCTCTTTTATAAAATTAGTGTTTTAGATTGCTTTTACCTAGAAATATCAACTTGACTTGTGGTTTAACTAAAGACAGTTTTAAAACAGTTTTTCTAGCTTCTAGAAAACACTCGTAAATTCAAAAATCTTAGTTTTATTAATATTAATTTTTCTGGCTTTTTTATGGTATTCCCACTAACTGCTGGAACGACCCTCGCTGCACTATATGAACACTGTACGTTGTAGTCCTCTCATTCTGAGCTGGCGTTGGTTGGGTCATAAATTAAACTGCATTTGGCTATTTTTGTGGTCATTAGGCACGGCTGCAGTTTGTCTGTTGTGTCTGTTTTCTCTGTTTTTCCCTGTTTTTCCCTGTTGTCGCTGTTGTTTTGGGTTACTGGCCTATGCCAGACTATCTCTGACTGCCTGCCAGACAGTCTGCCATACTGCCAGATAGCCTGTCAGTTGGCCAGCCTCCTGAGTTTGTCCTGTTTCCCTTTTGGCCAGAAGACAAAACGCTGCACAAGTTTTAATGAAGACTCGCTTAAAGTTCTATATGGCCAGTGCCAGCTGAGTTATGCCCAGCCCAGACCAGACATCATGCGGAAATGGCATTATGAGTTATGGGACTGTTGCTCTTTTCTACATGTCTCTCTTTCTCTTTTTATACCCTGTAACCATCTAAAATTAATATGGTATATGTGTCAGTCAGAGACAGAAGCTTCGACATTATTAAGTATTTTTGATCAGCAGAAATTGTCGAGTTGATCTTGAAATATCAGACAATACCAGTCCTCTTCTTAATATTCTAAGGAACCCCTATATAAAACAAGACGGGTTTCTTAGTTATAAGCACTTCCTTTTCATAGATCAAGTTTGGAACGTATACATTTTCTTCCTAATAATATTTGACAGCTTCTCTCGGTTCCTGGTAAGTTTCATAATGTAATTAATAAACTTAGTTTTTGTAGTGTTCTTTACAGGGTAACTGCTAGTCGATCACTTGAGTCAAGAGCACTCTCACTTGTTCTCCCTCTCTCTGCTGCTCTTTATTTGACTGGCTGCTGCGCCTGAGTATGTGCTACAGTTCAATTAACATAATTAATGTGCGTGTCTTTCAGTCTGAGAGCTGTTAGGCTCTTTGAAGATGACTCTTTCCAGTCTTCCACTCTTCTCTCTTTCCACTACTACTACTCTTCAGCTGTCAACATGTTGCGCGTGGGCTTTCGCTTCGGTTTTCGCTTTTCAGCATTACAATTTGAGCTGCTTAGTTAAGACTTTAGCACCTTTGTACTACCTCAGTTAATGGACAATTAACAATAGCTGACTCTGGTGACCCTATAACTTCATCTTCAGCTCAGACATTGAGTTATAATTCTTGGGTTTATGCCTCAGCTCATTAAACAACCAGTCTAATTGCCAGCGTACCTAATGATTACATCCATAAACTATGAGTACAGCTTCCCCCCCCAGCCTCTCGTATTACATTGAGTATACGAATAGTGTTCCAAGCTGGAAGTTGCTCTCGAGTAGTTGAGCTATTTTATGATTACATTTCAGGGTCAAATAAACTAATCACGGCTGACACAACTGTTGCGTAACTATGGAGACGCTTTTCAAGATCTCTTTTTCTCACTCACTCCAAAGCTAAGGTTTATATATAAATATATATAGTAAAGTCTAGTATATGCCGCCTGCGAACTTAGAACGAATATTCAGCAAACTCTTGGGAAAACTTTTTAATATGCCACTCAAGCTTTATGGATTTCCATCTGGTCGGCTTGCCATACTTAACAAGATTAAGTTTGTCTCTTTTATAGTTACATTTATTTAAAAATTCCAGCTGAAATTTTATTTTTATTCCAAGGCTGCTGTTAGCTGGAAAAAATTATCTAAACTCTGAGATATATTTCCAGGCAGAGATAGATGTGAATTAAATGTAAATTAACCTGTCAAGAAATAGTTTTAAAGAGATGTATATCTAAAATAGCGGAATTAAATTAGATTTTGAGATTTTATTTGATTTTTGGTTAATTTTAGCAATTTAAATTAAACCCACCAAGGTTATAAGATTTTATTTAATTTGGGGTAAATATATTTAATAATACTAATCAAATAATTTTACTCTATTGACATTAAACAAAAGGTAAATAAAATATAATAAATAATTAAAATTAAATAATAAATATTTATTTTATATTTTACAACTGATATTCATGTCATAATAAATAGAAATATTTCTTTCCCTCTCAGCAGAAGTTCAAATGATTAACTGAGAAAAGCGAGGTGTTTAGAATTTATTTATTTATCCTTTTTATAATTCTGTATTTTTTATTTCAATAATTTTAATTATTTATCTATTTATTTACTAAGAAAGAAATAAACTTAGTCCCATATATTTAACAATTCGACGTTTAAGAAAGTTTGGTTGCCTGTTTAATATTAATATAATTCAATGAAACTTCTTACCTATCCAATAAAATAAAGTTTGCAATTGGAGTTTAGGAAATTTCCGCTAGCTTCAACAATTAAATTATGGATAAAATTTATAAAATCCAACTTAAAATATTCATAGCTTAAAGAAATATATAAATTGCTGCTACTTTGTAAAAGTTTGAAAAGAATTGTTCTAGAGTCAAAAAGTTTTGAGTACAGCGTTTAGAATTTATTTATTTATCATTTGGTGACTTTCTTAGTTAAATGCCGGCAAAACTTTAGTAAACTCCTGCGCCTGAGTCCTGTGCCTGAGTCTGAGCTTGAGTGTGTGCCGGGCATTCAGTGAGTCTAGTACGGGTACTCGTATTTCCTGCACTCTTTCAACTAAACGAGTGAAAGGAATACTCGCCGTAGTCGTCTGCAGAGTGCACTCGAAAACAATTTCAAATTGCGCTCGAAACTCCAGAGAAGAGGTGACAATGGAGGCACCAAGGTGTTGACAGCTTAAGCAGCGGTGCAGACTTGTGTGAAATATGATATGCTCATTAAGGTTTCCCCCTTTCCTTGCTCTTGCTCTTGCTCTCCTCTAGCAGCTTCCACCAGCTGCACCTGCCCCAAATTGGCCTAGGGCAGAGCCTCGCAAGTCAAGTGCATAAATAAATGCTTAGCGTTTCTCTCTTATGAGAAAGATGATGATGATTATTATGGCAATGCAGCGTTAAGCGGCCTGAAAACTGGCGCACAGCTGCGCCCGCCTTTTCTGATATATGAGTATATATCATTTAAAAGAGAGCCCAGACCCAGACCCAGGACCAGGAACCCGCAGAACCCCGGCTCTGTAGCAGGGAATGTGGGTCCAACCAGGCAAAGGACAACGACGCCGACACTTGACGACGTCGAGAAGAAGGAGGCACAAGAGGAGGTGTTGCCGCCCACCCAGTAGCTATCAAAAGACCACAAGCCGAGCGAGAAATTAAAGCAGTAGGGCATACAGAATACATATGGACATATATAGTAAGGCAAGGTAAAGTAACATAAAGTAAGGCAAAAGCAAAGGCAAAAGATAAAACGTCGCACACTTAACTGGTTTTATTTTTATTCAGACGTAGGCCTCGCATAGTTTTTATGTGCATTATATGATTATTATAGCCACATAAGAGCTGCATATCATTTTACTACTACTTGCCACTTCAGCTTAACGTGAAGTTTAGTATTCACTTTAAATGGAATGCTTCTACGTGGAATTTATGCTAAAAAAATAATCTCTTGGTTACAACTAAAAAATATCTAAATGAAGCTTATAACTAGTGAATTAGTAATAAAATTTATTAGCTCGTAGTATTAAATTTAATATATGTTATAATACTATTTAGGTTAGCTCAGTTTATTATTATTATTCTAAGATTTTAGCTCTTGGAATTAACAGCAGGCTTGATATGTTATTAAAGTTAACATCGTTGTTAGCATTAACATATATTTTACAGATGTTATTGGAATTAACATAGCTGTTAGCTTTAACATAATGTTCTATATGATTCCGATATGTTAATACTATGTACATAAATATAAATACTATGTATAAAAATATCCTTATCAAGTGAAGGAACTCTACTTGGAAAACGTATTATATATAGGTTGATTTCCGATCTTAGATATTTCATATAAAGTTCCAATATTATTCTCAAGTGTATTTCCGAGTCGTCGAACTGAAGATCGCTTTTACGCGTAATTTCTTATGTCTTTTATGGTTAAGTCAGTCCGTTTTTATAGTGCGTGTCCAACTGGCATAATAAATCACAATAACGCCCACCTATACGAACTCAGATCAACGATTAAGTCATCATCATCAGCTGCAGCCAAGACAGAGACAGAGACAGAGACAGAGCCAGAGACAGGCAAAGAGACAGAGTCAGAGAAAGAGAGAATTCAAATAGAGACTTGGCCACGAGCCAGTCGTGAAAACAATGCGTCGTTGTCGTTGATGTTGTTGATGTCGTGCCCAAAAGCTGCCTCGAGGTCAGGCTCTGGTCTCAGTCTCCGTCTTAGGTTCGGGCTCGGGTTTGCGTTTGCGTTTTGGTTTGGCTTCGGGTTCAGACTCGGACTCGGGTTCGGTGTTGCGTTTAGTCTGGGTCTGGGTCTGGGTCTGGGCTGGGTTCACCGGGGTCTGACGCCAGTCAAGCGCCGTAGGGGCAGCTCATTTAAAATCCAATACAGATGTTATCTGCCAGACTAAGCAATGAAGTCATTTAATTTTGTAAATATTTGCCTAACTATTAGCAGCTGTAAGAATAGCGACTAAGGCTTTAAGGAACAACGTTGTTCTCAAATTTATTACACAACATAAAAAGCAATAAAAAACTCCCTTTGGATTGCATCTTCAATAATAAAGTTTTCTTCTATCAAAGACACTTTCCCTGTTTCTATTTCTATGGGTCCCTTCAGTCTAGTAGGCTTATATGTATATATATATTATCCAGCAAGAGATTTCAACTATATTACACATGTTTCTCAATATACTCGTATCTCAAAATCACTTTTCACACAAAATACGAATACGAGAATTACCCATATATATATAGCAATAAAATAGTAATACTGTGATAATACAAAAAACTACTATGGACGACGAGAATGTAGATGAGGATTTCCTTCCTCCAGCGAATGCTTTTATATTTAGTATACCCGATGAACCGAATCTTAAACTGATATATGAGCTCTGCAAGCCATCTAAGGGCACTACCCATCTCGCTAGTGAGCGGAATCGGGAGGTCTTTGCCGAGGCATTTATTGAGAACAACCGCTTGGGCACCTTGGCAGATCTGTGTATACGTGCCCTGGCCAAGCTAGGCACTAGATATTTGCCGCCCCAGGTTGAACAGGATCGGAAGAAGCTACGCATATTCTATGAGTCTCTGAGTGTGAATCTGCCCCTGAAGGACTGTTACTTTGTGGAGGATACTCACTTCTGGCGTCGCGTGGTTCTGGCCAAAAGTTCGGACACTTCGCTTGAGTACAAAAAGATTGACGAGTATGATTGGCGTGGAAAGGGTATTAGCTTGAAATATGTGGAGCTGGTAGAGTCCTGTCCTGCAAATTATTGGCCCGAAAAGGAAATGGCTGAACTGGGTGCTAAGATAAGGCCATACGTTCGAACTCTTGACATAAAGCATTTGCAATCCCTGCCCGATTACTCCTTTCGACACTATATAGACAGTGAATCGGAACTCGATGCAACGTCAGAGGAATCGGAATATTGTGATATATCTAGTGACGAGAGGTAAGTTATTATACGCTGTACCCATTAAAATCAGGGTCAGACCGTGGAAAAACTAAACTTATGGATAAATCAAAGAATGTAGAGATATCTCTAGAACTAGAGCATTTTTACTTGAAAGATTTTGATAACCTTCCTATATATATTAAGGGATACAATGGATGAAGTGGAGGAGGAATGCGAGGAGGAAGAAGAGATCATAATACCGGTAACCAAGGGCAAGAAAGGATCGCACATTACGATAAGCAAACATGAAATTATACCAGCTAAGGAAAGTTTCCATATTGGAGCTCCCTCTGAGATATCCATACTAAAATCAAAAGACCACCACAGCTTATGGGATGAACAGATAAAGCGACGTGAGGCCCGACGTACACGCAATGAGGCCCGCCAGCAATTGCGCCAGTTGCATCTTGAGAAGAAACTGGAGCATGAGAGGCGCAAGAAAAACCGTGCCATACTTAGAATGCGGCCAGTGCCGGAAAAAAAGCCAAAGAAGAAAAAGAAAGTTGTAGAAAAACCTATTGATGGTGTCTTTAATTTACCCGTAGAGCCGGAACCGGAAGATATGGAAGACAAAATAGCGGATAAGCGCAATATAAACAAACTCTTACGTCGTGTCAAGCGATATAATTATCCGTCCAATCACTGTCATCACATAGACCTGAGTTTTGTACGATATTTCGATATGCTGAATGCTCTGTCCCTCGAATTTCTGGGTCCCGATAAGATGGAACGGAACTATCACAATCGACACTTTAATTTCTCCTTCGATGATATGGTGCGTCTAGGCAAGGGTCTACGTAATCTAAACAAACTCAAGATCTTTCGTCTGCGTAATAGTCGCATGGATAATATGAAGCTATTGATTCTGGCTAAAGCCCTGAAGCAGTTGGAATCCCTGGAGGTTGTTGATTTGGGGTACGATCAAATAGCTGATAATTGCAGCGTGGCTCTGGAAATGATTTTAGAGCGTAGCAATATGTTGAAGGCCTTGGAACTGGAGTGTAATAATTTAGAAGAAATAGCTCTACAATCTATAGGATACACGCTTAACAAATACAATAAGGGCCCAGATTGCAGCTCTCTGGAGTATCTGGGTTTGGCTTTTAATCCCATAAGCAGTTATGGACTACGCTGCCTAATCGAGGATATTCTTGGCACCGAACATGTCCAGGAATTAAACATCGATGGCATAACAACTGACCCCATCGTATTAGCTGAAAATGTAAGCTATCTAGTGCGCAATCATAAACCCTTGATCCGGCTGAATATGGCAGCTGTAAGACTAAATCCACCTGGAGGCAGACGGATTGTGTGTAGCCTGGAGACCAACCACAAGATTTTGCATTTTGAATGCCGAGGCTGCAATCTAACCGAAGAACAAGAATTCGAGGTGGATGTCTTAATGCGTCGCAATAACTACGAATATAACCATTCCTATTTGGGAGATGAAACCCAAACCGAGGAGAGTCTTCGGGATATTGTACATGGACTCAGACATCCCATTCTGATAAAACTACAGCGGGAGAATATGCGAAAAGCGGAATGCCTTAAGAATCGGGTGAACAAAACGCCCAGTATATCAAGCGAGAAGGAGGAACTGCTGGAGGAAAATGAACTGGAATTTGATATTTGGCAAACCTTGGGAGTTAATAATTCCAATGTAAATGAGCTGGAAATTCCAAAAGTTGCCAATTCTGATTCTGATCAGGATAAGCCATTTGTCTTTAATCCCAATTCTTTCAATGAGGAGGAAATCCGCGAGTATTTGCAGATGCCGGGACCCACCAATCGCTATTACTATTTGCAGAGCCAAAAGGATTAGTCTAAAGAAGATCAAGCTAGTTCTTGTAACGCAATGTATTTTCTTTTCTAACTCATTAGAAATCTTAATTAAAATTAAATAAATTTGTAAAATTTATACTTTTAATTTATAGTAAATTACATACACATATTTATACCCAATGGAACTGGTTTCAATTAGAAATTTAGTTCTGAAATCGAACTATTTTTTTTCGAACCATTCTTATAAGGGCTGTAAATCAGGCTTAAGCCGAACCACTTTGAATACGGATTTTAGACTATTCCTTATTATTGAACTGAGCCTTAAACCATATCAGCTGTCAAAATAAAATAAATATCGAACCTATCGAAATGAACGCCTTTTTACACACTTTTCCAGGGCTGCCCCTTAATCCAACGGGAGCTGTTCAGCCCAAAAAATAAAGTATTTTTCGAGCTAAAATAGAAAATTAAATATAGAAATATCAAATATTGCAGTCTTACGATTTACTGGGTATTTGAGTAGCTTATACTTTTCTAAGTAAATCTTTCTTTCAATTTTATTTAGCTTGAACCAATGACACTAAGACATATCTTAATTTGTTCTAAGTTTATTTAAATTTGTTAAATTTATATGGCACAGCGATAGATACTCAATAAATCAGCGTTTAAAGTGACTAAGCACCTTTTCCAGATACACCTGTTGTCACAATAATACCCTGCAAATGCTGAGATCGTACAATGACCCAACATATTCATAATACTCGTATTTTCTTTTTCTGTAACTCGTTGGTTGTGCTACATTTTCGAATGGCTTCCGCTTCACTTCCTGCAGAAAAACTTAACTCAAAGGTAAATCAATTGAAAATACAAATAATCGAGTAAAAAGGCATAATAAATAATACAACGAATAATAAAAATGAATAGAAAAAAATTGCTGCATGCTGCATGCAGCACAAGCACCGTTATGGTTGCAGCAGCAGCAGCAGCAGCAACAACAACAACAACAAACACCCACATGTTGCAAGATCGTGTGAATTTATTGCTTAATCATGCGCCTTTTTTAGCCTCACTGCTGAAATGCAAAAAAATGCAAATTCTCGATCCAAGTTGGGACTTTGAGTGCTGCCTAAGTCCAGGTTCAGGGCTCTAACAAGGCGTGTGCTTGTCTAACTGGACACTATCGTGTGCGGTTTCCTATACCCTCGACTTATTGAAAATGGCTGAAAGGGGGTATACTCAATTTGTTCCAGGTTTGTGTATTTAGAAGAAAAAGTTCCCTAAGGGTAAACACTTTTTTTTTTTGGAAACCAATATTTTAATTATTTGCTGTACATAGAAATTTAACTAGGATTTTAAGAAGATATTGTAAAAAAAGTAATTTTCGTCGGAGTATATAAGGATGCATCATATATATATATATACTTTTATTACACTTATTTTTACACTTAACAATATCTCCAGGGTTTTCATTATTTCTAAAAATTTATCGATTTGTTACAATACAAATAGTTTATTTTTTGTTATTATTATTATCTTATTTATTAGTTAATTAATTATTTAATAAAGGTAGCAATAATTGTCAGCTGCACAGCTACAGGGTAGTTCCGAGTCGCGCAACCTCGGGTAGAGAAATCATTGTTCAGTGTAGGTAGGCGTTCTCCATCTGCCGATTCGCAACTCCATCTGGCTCTGACGTTGACTCTAACGCTGACGCTGACTCTGACTCTGACTGTGGCAAGTGGGTCGCCAACTGATGCAACTTTTGCTGTTTGTTTTATTTGCTGCGTGGGCGACTTCACTCGTAAGCACAGCAATTAATATGAGGCACATGCAACAGACGCAGCAGCAGCAGCAGCAGCAAAAACTTGCCACCCACACGCTGCCCCCATAAACGCGTTGCCAGGCGGAAAAATTCAGCAGTCATTTTATTGCCAATATTATGAAAAAAGTGAACATTTTCTGCAGAATTTTTAATATATCAATATTCTTAATAAAAATATTATATGTTTACAATAAAAACGAAATAAATAAATTTAAATGTCAAAATATTGCCATACAAGTTTCAACAATACACCAATGCAACATGTTCGATCCATAACAGCGCAACTACAGCGCCTGTTGCTTTAACATATCCCAAAAACTGTTACGTTAACAGAGAGCATCATTTAGAGCAAGCGAAAAAATGCGAGGGAAAATAAAAATTGTCTAATTGTTTTTAGCCTTAGTTGTTGTTTAAATAAACACTTTAAATATTTTTATAAAAACCAAATATATTTTTAAGTTCCGGCGTATTAAAAATTAAATAGTTTTTATACTACAAATTAATATTTTTTATACTGCAAATTAATTTTATCCATAGTTTTAGATGTTAGTTTTAAATGCAAACGAATATTTGTATACATATAGAACCTTTTTTTCATATATTTCTATTTATTATTATGCTCATATTTTATATTTTTTAAATGCACTTAAGTTCTATATGGTTTTCTATATATTTATTTTATTTAATAAATTTAGTAGTGTATATTATTAAATCAACAACTAAATTATGTATTTTAAAATACGGCATAACTATTCAAATCCAATCTAAAAATAAATTAAATATATAAATAATAGACTTGAGTATTTTAGAATATGCATATTAATTAGATAAAAAAAAATAATAATTTTTGTGCATAAGACAATATGTTTCATAGTGAATAAGATATATATTCTAATACAAGACTAAACAATTGATTAAAAAATAATAAATAGAAAATGTTAATTAATTAAATAAAATCTTTCACAAAAAGTAGACTTGAAATGACACTACCTAAGCTCCGAATAAACTGCAAAACTGCAAATGAAATGAGTTTTTTGATAAGTATTTCATTTAGATCTCAAGTGTTCTGCTCAATTTAAATTTACTTTCAACGCCTATACGAAAGCAACAAATATACATATACATATGTATATACATACATATGTATGCAGGCAGGCAGCAGCGTCCGGCAGCGGCGTCGCCCCCGCAGTATGCCTAGAGCGCTGTGCGTTGTTAACTCGTTTGCCGAACCGTTTTGTTGCTTGTTGTATTTTGGCCAGCTGACTTCGAGCAAGTCTGGAGCGAAGTCAGTCAACAAACGAGTCTCGTCGCGTGCGGTTCGAGTATCGCAGTGCTCGCTCAACCTAACCTCAGCAGGGTTTATAACCATCACTCAGCCAAACAACTATTCAAATTTTCAGTTTGATTCAAATTGTTGATTCTGTGCAGAATTCCAGAAAATTATATCCACAAAAAAAATGCAAAATTTTAGCTAAACATTCGGCAAATAACACCATCCATATTTGTGCATTGTTTAGGCCAGGTTCGAATCTTTACAGTATTTATTGAAATATTCCTAATTGGTTTCTGTGTGCGATACTCATTCTTGGATGAAGTGAACCAAAAGTGTGGTGCAGTGCGGTGCGCTGAGCGCTCTATAAAGTTTATAGAACGTTCAATGAGTTAACTGTTACAACAGTCAGCTAATTAAAGCATTATGCTCAGCTGCAGCATTCGAAAATAAAAGAAAAGCATGTGAAAAAATATTGAAAAACAAACACAACTAATACAAAATATTCCTGGGACCTTTGACAATATTAAAAAATATATCTATAGGTATGAATAAAATAATAATATTAAAATAAATACAATTGGTGTTATAGCTACGCACTGCGCAGCTGCAGCTCTCAAAAAAAAGTATATGAAAAGTATGCAAAATATTGGAAAAATAAAGGAAAATACTGGAATTATTTCTCAAAATATTGAAACAATATTCAGTTTCCAATAATTGGTATTATAACTGCGGAGCTGCTGCTCTGGAAAATAAAGAAGAAGTTAACGTGAAATTTTAAAACATTAATTGCAACTAATTTGATAGAATTCAGACAATTTTCAAAATATTAGAAAAATATTTAGTTTTATATTAAGCCAACAATTGATATTCTAAAAAATAAAACAAGTGTAGGTGAAATTATTACAAAATAAATGGAATTAATGTGCATGAATTCTGAGACTTTTAAGAATATTAAGCATATAAAAGCTATAAACAATTAAAAACAAAGTTATAATATACTTTGCAAATCTAAAAATATATATATTAAGTTATTTCATTATTATTCTAATATATATTGAAATATTGTTAATTAAAAGTTGTTCTAAATATAGTTGGCCTACAGCAGTTGTTAAACGGAAAGTAGGTGAACAAAAGTATGGGAAATTTTCACAAGTGTCTAAACATTACTAATAAACTATTTAAGCTTAATTTTTTTAATATTTAGTTAAATATTATTATTCATCAATCGATATAGCCCAGTTAACTATTAAGTGCCAAGTGCAGTTGATGAATTCACATTTGCTGCGTAAATATTCATTCATTGATTGAGCTAATTGCTTAAGTAGGTCAGAATCACTTTTCTATTTATAGCTGCAGCTGCATTTGGCAAAAGCTGTAAACGGTTTATTGTTAATTTTACTGTTATATTTTGTTTGCTTTTTTCTTTTTCCTTTTTTTTTTTTTTGTTTTTTTTTTTTTTTGGTTTTTCCACACCTTACGTTGTGCTGAATTTACAGCACTTTAAGTAAACACTTAAATTCTTACGACTCTTGATTACTTTTTAAATTTTTAAACATGCAATTTCGAATGTTTATAACCTTGGGGAGGCCAATATGATGTTATAAGGAAACGTGTAGCGTCTTGTAAATGAAGTATTTTTAAGAACAACTAGTAAGGAAGAGGCTATGTTCGGCACAACGAAGACTACATACCCTTTGCAGGCTGGAAAAAGCTTGCTAAATTTATTTTTCTTTGCCTTCACTGAGTTCAGGAACTGACAGACTGGTAGACCTAGAAAGAGGTAGATGGAAGGGCAGACTTGAATAAATATAATATATATTCTATACGGGTTAGGAGATGATAATTAAATAGAAAAGATAATATAATATATTTGAATTTGAATTTAAATTCTCAACTTAAATTTAAAGCTTTGGGCATATTTATGTTAGATAATAACTGCAAGGGTATTTCAGTTTCGTTCTGCTGTATTTCTTTATACTCTGTTGTTTTTTTGTTGCTATTTTCTGGTGAATTCAATGGCTGCGTTGACTTTGATATTTGATATTGGTCTTTGTCAATTCGAAGAGTCCTTTTTCTAAATGTTTTTCTGGTAATGTTTGAAGTACGCTTTGAATTTTAAAGGCAGAAAGTGCTTACAAAAATGAGCTGCAATAATTGAAAATTTATGCAAACAAGAAGAAATAGCCATAAATACACTGACATAGTTTCTAAAATGTTTGTTTTTTTATGTTTACAATTTGTTGTTTACATTTTTACAGTGTGGCAAAAAATGCGGAAAGCACACGTATTTATTCTCGGCTCCTAACATCAGTCATAGGAAGTTATTATCCGCACTGGGGACCATAAAATCTTCCACTTTATGGCGCGAAAGCTTCTAGAGGGGAGTGTGAAAATCAACTTACAGGGAGGGGAGGTATTTCACACCTTTCGGCTCTCTAATACGCTTTGCGGCCAGGTTGTCAACTGTGCAGCAGCTCAAATTAGCCATGCAATTTGTATTTAACTATTTGCAACACATTTCTACATATGCTGCAGTTGCATTCTACTCAAAGCCAAGTTTGCCGAGGCGTTTACCACGTCCGGGGGCTAATAATAATTTAAAGTATACAAGGACTTAAACCCACAGAACGCAGATGCTGATGCTGCTGCTGATGCAGTTGCAGTTGCAGTTGCAATTGCAGACGAGGCTGACGACAAGCGACAAGTTTATCACTTGTTGCAGACACGCATTGAGGCAGGCTAAAAAGGGGGCAGAGACTCACGAGCTAGATGCCAAAACTCAGAGTACACGTCAAAAAAAAGGGATCTAATTTCTGATTTCTAATTTTAATTTTAACCCGATTTCTGCTTGATTTACCTAAATTATTTTGGTATAATTTCTTAGAAGTTAATCAAATTATGCTCATAGTTTTAGGAAAAAATGAAAATCAATTGAAGAGCAAATCGATTGAAATTCAAAGCTTGGCTTGGAGTCTATGTAAATTGAGTTAAGTGTATTAATTAAATTTTACAAAGAATTTTTTTCTGTGTATAACTTCAGCTGAAGTCGACAGCTTGGCAGGCGCTGATGGGATCCTCAGATAAGAAGGAGTTAGCCCAAGCTAAGTAAAGTTGGAGTCTGAGACCTTTGAGACTGTTGCAATTTGCATCGTAGCGGCAGACTTCAAGTTGGCCGTGCAACATTTTAACCCTTTAAGGACCAGTGGGCTGGCAGACAGACAGGCAAGAAGTGAACAAAACAGAAATGAAAAGAAAACTACGCCCACACACAGTGTGTGTGCCGCTTAAAAAATGTCTGCAAATAGTTCTGTGACAATAAAAAAGGAAAACGAGGAAAAATTAAAAATAAAAGTCAGAGCTTTGGCTGCGGGCTATAAATACTGCAGGCAGGCAGGCAGGCGGCTGGCACACAGGCAGACAGACAGACAAACAGACAGACAGGAAACAAATGTCAAACGATTGTCAACACACACAAAAATTACGTATACGCAGCGTGTTGTTCATTGATACGAGTACCTCAGCTTCGATTTAACTTTTGCTTTCGCTTCCGCATCGATGCCAAGTCTCTTACTACTGCTGCGGCTGCTGTCTCTCAATTGTTGTCTTCAGTTTCATGTTGCCTCATTCAATTTTAATATCTTTCAACTGCCACAGCAGCAGCAGAAGCAGCTGATGCTGTTGCTGTTGCTGCAACTTTAAACGTCATTTCATTGGTTTTACATTTTACATTTTATGACTTTAATGCCCGGTGACAATTTCAATTACGTAAGTGACTCGGCAGACTCAGCGCTCAGTTCAGACCTCTACGCTGTTCTGTGGCTTTTGGCTGGCCGCCTCGTCCCGACCCTTACCAATATTTGCTCTTTTGGAGCGGTTTAATACTGGCATTTTGGCTGTAAAGGCAATTGAATTGTGTTTAAGCCTGAAGCCAATGACAAAATACAGCAAGCTTTCTATTAGAGCTTTGCTGAGAGTACTTAATAAAATAATATTAGGAATGTAGAAATTAAAGATGCAAAAAAAATTAAAAACATGAAAATTATATTTTCTATTAAAGGAAATAAAACTTAATATTTAAGGTAAAATTTCTTCACATTTATAAAACTTGGGCTGTAATTTAGAAATTTTTAATTTTTTATTTTTAATAAAATTGAAAACAAAAAAAAATTTGTTCTTAAATTAAACCCCTTTTTTAACTTATATTTTTGAAGCATTCATATATTTTCCCCATTCACTTTCTTAATTTTAAATTATAATTTTAATATAAATTGCGAAATAAAAAGCTTTCTATAATAGTTAAGATAAGATTTTCTTCATCTTTTAATCTTTTAATTAAGATTAAAAAACTGAAATTTCGAAAAATAAAACTACTGATATAAAATTAAATAAAAATTTACTTGTAATTTTAAATATGTCGCTTAGGAATGCAGTTTCAGAATTTACACTAATTTTAGAATATTAAACATAAATTTTTAAGCTACATTCATATCAGACATATGCAGTGGAATTATTATTGCTTTTTGTGTTTATTTGCATTGGACAATTTCTCTGTTTTAATTATGTACATTGTCTCTCTGGAAATAGTAGTATCGATCCGGGGGACCAGGAAGCTTCATATGTTCACGTAACTGCTGCAAATTGAATAACTTGGGATTATAGTCGAATACTTTACGGCTTTTGTCGATTGTGCTAGTGCTGGACTCTAGGACAGTGGGTGCCCTTAATTCCTCTTTGTTCACGCCGAACTCTTTCCAAATATCGTATTCCTGCTCCTGTTCCTCCTGCACCTCCTCATTGCTGCTTATAATACTGGGTGATTTAACAGGTATGGTTCTCACGCAGTCCTTGCGTCGGGCCATATTGCTTTCTATTTTAGCTACAATGGGATGTCTAAGTCCACTCAGATACTCTCGTAGGCTTTCCTCCGTCTGTGTGTTATCCCCTAGGTATGGTGTATCTGCCTCATAATTATTTCGACGCACAATAATGTCCGCCTCTGTTTCCTCATCTGAGTCCAGGTCGCAGCATCGACAGTCAAAATGTATTATATTGTGATTGGACTCCAAGCCGCAAATGAGCTCTCTGCCCACAGTTGGATTCAGATTTATGGCCGCCATATCCAGTCGACGTAAAGGCGTATGGTTCCTCAATAGAATGTTTATATCATCCACCAGCTTACCCGGATCAATCTCAACGCCATTGATATTAAGTTCTTGGACATGATTAGTGCCAATAATATCATTGATAAGCAAATGTAGACCATAATCGCCTATTGGATTGTGGGCTAGTCCTAGATATTCTAAGGGTCTGCCATCCGGCTCTTTGATGAAGTGGCACTTAAGTGCATATCCTAAGGACTCTAGACAATGCTTTTCCAGTCTGTTATATTCCAGTTCCAGGTGCTTTAACATAATGTTCCGGTCTAAAAGCATTTCCAGACCCACACAACAATCATCAGCCAGCTGATCGAATCCAAAATCGACAGTTTCCAAGGAGTCTAATTGCTTCAAAGATCTTACCAGAATGCATAGTTTTAAATGATCCATGCGACTATTACGCAGGCGAAAGATCTTGATTTGAGGCAGATGAAGCAGACCCTTGCTCAAATGAACTATATCTTGGTAGGAGAAATTCAAGTGTCGATTCTGATAATCTCTATTCTTTTCAGGACCCAGAAACTCGAGAGTCAGTGAGACCAGCATATCAAAGTATCGTATAAAACTCAGATCTATATGGTGACAGTGCTTGGCCGGATAATTGTAGTTCTTGAGCGATGTTAGCAGTTGCTTCTTATTGCGCTTATCTAAAATCTTATCCTCCCCATCATCCTCTTCCGGTGGCACTTCCATATCAAAGACCCCTACCAGTTTCTTTCTTACTGTCTTCTTTTTAGGCTTTTCCTCCGGCTCAGGTATTTCTCTCAGCAAAGCACGTTGCTGCCTGCGCCTCTCATGCTCAATTTGCTTTTCCCGCTTCAAATTCCGGAGTTGCTGTCGTGCATCATTTCGTGCCTGTCGTGCTGCACGACTTTTCAACTTCGGATCGAATATGGTAGAGCTCCTCGAGTGGAGAGGTTCTATTTTAATTTTCGTTTTGCTGCCAACGGTTGTGCGTGGGTCAAAGCCAAAAAGTTTCGGAATACTTATGGTTCTTTGACTTGCAATCCGCACGACGGATAATTTCTTTGTTTCCTTTTCTGGCTCAGGAAATCCTCCATCTTCCTCCTCCTCACCTTCTTCTGATTCTTCAGGTGTATCCCTGCATAGTAATAGGAATTAGTGTTATAGCGTCCATCTAATACAACGTAAGATTCCATCCCTCAGATTGGACATTTATTACGATGATATATTCCATCGTTTAAAGTACGAATGATAATCGTATGATGTAGTGGACAAAGGGTATAAGGGAATCAACTTACTTTTCATCACTCGACACATCGGTTTCATCCAGTTCTTCGGAGGTTACGTCCAGTTCCGATGCATTTTCTAAGTAGTTTTTAAAAGCCGAATCCGGAAGGCATTGCAAATGCTTTATGTGGAGGGTTCGAACATATGGACGCACCAGGCTACCCAATGCGGCCATCTTTTGCTCTGGCCAGTAGTTGGCTGGACAGGACTCTACCAGTTCCACATATTTCAAGCTAGTACCTTTACCCCGCCAGTCATACTCGTCAAGTTTTTTATACTCAAGTGATTTGTCTGAAGTCTTGGCCAACACCACACGACGCCAGAAGCGCAAATCCTCTACAAAATAGCAATCCTGCAGAGGCAAATTTACATCCAAAGAGTCGTAGTGTATGCGCAGTTTCATTGGATCCCGTCGAACCTGTGGTGCTATATATCTAGTGCCCAGTTTGGCCAGGGAACGTACACACAGATCTGCCAAGGTGCCCAGATTCTTATGCTCGATGAATGCCTCCGCATAAACCTCACGATTCCGTTCGGTATGGAGAATTTGAGTGTGCCAGTCGGGCTTGTAGAGTTCATATTCCATCAGAAGATCCGGATCATTGGGTAGAGCAAAGGTGTTTGTATTGCGCGGTGGCTGATAATCCTCGTCCAAGTCATCGTCCATTGCAGTTTTATGGTAAAGAAAATATTTTTTTTCCCACTTTTTTTGGTATTTTATTTGTGTTTTGTGTTTATTTGTGTATTGTGTTTATTTGTTTTTGTTTGTATTGTATTGGTGTATAGGTTTGCGTGTCTTTGTGTTGACTAAGCTAAAACATGTTTATAAATTTTGTAATATTGATAAACATTGAAAGCAAACTAGATAGATTCGCTCAATACTTATGGGGAATTTTAATTTTTTTTTGTTGTAATTTTTTAGTATTGTATTAAAAAAGTTTCAACAATTTTGTAAAAGTTCTGTTCAGGGTTAGAACTCTTTAGAAGAAGATTCATGGCAGTAGAGCAGAAGATCCCTTAAAACCCTTTTAAGAAAAAAGTTTCTTAAATGCAAAAATTCATCTTGTTCCAAATCTTTTATCTAAAAAAAAATGTTATTGGTTCCATTAAATCTTATAAACAGAAAAGAAACTATAACTAAATATTTTGATTAGCACATAAAAGTCAGAGCAGACTGAATAAACTATGAGCTGAGGTTAAAAATAATCGATAGTAAATAGCAGAGCAAAACATCAACATTAATCGTGCTTCTTTGCCTTGTTACATATATTATTTATATAGTAAAAGAACTAATAAAACAAAGATGATAATAGACTGTGACTGCTGAATAACAAAAGGAGATTCCAGTGCGAATAGAGGACTTTCGTAGCGTTCTTTGCCAAATTAACCAAAAGATTCCAGCATCAATTAGTTTGTCCAATTAGTGGCTGAAAGAGAAACTAAGAAATAATAAAGTTTGCCAGCCAGCAAGCAATTAACATTATTAAAGCAAAACAAATTGTCCCATTCAAATGCTGAGTGTACGAATTTTGTCCTGGACCGAAGCGAGGCTCGTGTACCTTTGATTTACACAAAGTATCTGTCAGATACAAATACAAAAGCTCTGCTCTTAACGCAACTTTAATTAGCAAAACAAACAGTTAACCAACTGAGGGTGAAAAAATAACAAAATTATTAAAATAAACGCCAGCCATGGAATTTAATTAAAATTTATAGGCTACCAGGGCAGCCCATCCCAGACGAGCCCAGCTCAAAAATCGTTTAATAGTCATTTCGATACAATATTAACAAAAATGTTCAAGTGGCTCTTGAGCATACGATGCGTATGCGCAATTTACGCTATAGACGGCAATTAAAACGCTGCCTGTGTTTGGAGCTTTATTAGACTAAAGATTCCGAGCAGCTGCTAATTGAATCTGTTACGCTTTATACCCCTGGGTAGGCTTGCTGCATGTGGCAAGTGGGGGATGTGAGCCTTCTGTTTCTGACGGTCGCTGCCCTTTTTTGCACGTTGCCCCGCAAATTGATAAGCCATAAATTTTCGTTATTTCTGAAGCAACAGTTGCGCCGCTTGAAGCCACATAAAAGGGCTCTCGGCTCTCGGCTCTCTGTGGCTTGCTGGACATTTGTTGCCATGCCCTCAGGTTCCCAACTCCTCTCCTCATCTCTTCCCTTCCCTTCAACCGTATCTGTGTATCTGTATCTGTTTGTGTTGCCCAGCTCAATCGCAACTCAAAAGAAAAGCAACCGAAAAGTTGTATGTTTGCACAGTTCCTTGTTATGCTTCATTAATTTAATTTGCTTTTCACTTTGTTTTTTCCTGCTGCGCAAACAAAAGAACTTTCGGATTCAACGACACGCTTATGCTAATCCAAATCTACAGAATTTGCATTTTTCCATAATTCTCGACGTTTTTCTCTTGGCTTTAAATGGAACTTGCAAATTAACCTTATATCATAGCAGAGATTTTGGCTAAGTTTTCATGTATGCCTCGAAGCTATCATGTGCATATATTATTAAAGTGAGGATAAGGCCTTCTATAAATATACGAATCGTGAGAGAAAAAGGAAACTGATAAATCGATATATATGAGATTTCTATATAGAAAGTAATGCTGCGCTGCCAGTAAAACGTTTATGAATTGAACGAAAGGGCTCTCTCTGGAAAGTGTTTACAGAAATTGGGACTGAATTTTAATGTACAACTAAATATTGTCAAGATATTCTTTTAGTTAAAATATCAGAATTAAATGAATTATTGAATGTAATTCTTGAGTAATGATTGACTAGATTTCTTTTGTTTAATGTATTGTATTTAAATTATGGTAATATTGCGATAAAAACAGCTTTTTATAATGGCCTTTCTGGATTAGATAAATAATAGTAGACAAATTTAATTAAATGTTACATTAAAGGTTTGATTCTTAGCTAACATTTTCTTCTTCAATAATGTTAACTACTTTAACATGATGTATGCCTTAACATTTCATATAAATAATATGTTAAATAACATTTATTGGAAAGTAAAAAAAATCAATTTAAAACCGAAAACGTCATTCAAAAGAAGCTTTAGCATATCTCAACTGGTTTGTTTTTAAAACAAAACGAAAAGGCTTACGAATTTATTTATTTAGCAGCAGCCACACGCGCCTTTTAATAACAGATGAGTTTTGGGTTAACTTGGCCTATACACAAAGGGCCGCGCACTCGCACAGTGTCTGTCATTTGGCACCTGGAAAATGATTGAAATGTGTCAGGTTAAACGACGCGTTTGTCTGTTAACTGTTCGCTCTGTTCGCTCTGTAAACTTTGCACTAAGCTTTTTAAAAATTTATCAAATGAGCGCCAATGAAAAGGATATTCTCGTGTCTGTGCAGCTGTACGTGTAGTTCAGAGCCCCCTGGTAAATAGGGCCGTTAGGTCAGACAAAGTTCTCATAGCAAGCAGCAGTCAGTCACGCTTTGATTACTTGTCTGACGGCTCCGACTATATTTGTGACTGTCTCAGTGCGCATTGAAGCTGCTGAATCCCAGTCGATCTATCAGTTTCGATACTCTGCCCTGCCACCTGACAGTTGTGGGGAAACTGAGGCACAACAAGGGAACTTTAAGATACTCTACAAACGGGTTATAAGAGTTCTTGTGCTTTAGCCATCTTTTGTTCAAATACTTCTTTAAAGTTGTCAAGTTTTACTCATTTCTGATTTGAGTATCTAACTCATTTTTCTTATCTAACGTTTAAAATTAAATTTACTCATGCCATGAAGAGTGTTAACTAAATACTTGAAAAGAAAATATAAATATTTATTTATAAATTTTGTATATAAAAAATCATTTGTTTTTCCCAGCCAGGGGGAATTTTAATATTACTAAAAGATGAATTGATAATAATTTTGTATGAAATTAACTCATGCTTTAAACAGAAAGATAATTTAATTGGCAAAAAGCACACAACAGAATTAAAAACCAATAAAAGTAGCTAATAATTATTATTAATTATAATTCTGTGTTAACAGTGAAATAACAGAAAAAAGGAAAACTTTAATACAAATACAAAAATCAGTATATGCATTTTTTAAATCTATTTTTTTGGATTGTGCTGTCTTGTTGGTAGTCATAGCTAATTGACTCGCTTTGGAGGCGAATTGCTTTTTATAGAGTACATTGGAAACTCGTGAGGCAACGTTAACAAAGTTGAGTGCTTGCACTTGCAGTTCATTTGGCCAAAACTTGCGATTCTCGATGTTGTTGTTGTTGTTGTTGCTGCTGTTGCTTGTTGGTAACGTTCAAACAATTACCCAATAACAACAACAACAGCAACAGCAACAAGAAGAAGCGGAACAACAACGACAGTCAAAACTCAAACAGCAACTACAAAACATTGTTATATTGTTGTTGGGCTTTATTTTGTGTTTTTTGTTTTTGGCCAAGAACCTTTCTCCCGTAGCCCAGGGGCATATAAAAGTGCAGTCGTGCCCGTTGCCGCTCACACGTCTCATTTTGGGCTCCTATCTGGTATCAGAGACCGGGCTTTGGGCCTGGAACTGAAACTGAAACTGGGACTGAGACTGGGACTGGGACTGGGACTGGGTTTGGGCCTGGGCACTCTAGCGGAACTTTGTGTCGCATTATGCCGTGTTTTGTTGGTTGTCGTGGCTACATGGTCTACACATGTTGGTTACAATTGTTTTTCCAGCATTTTTCTGTTTCTGTTTTTCTCTCTACTTTTTTTTTTTTTTTGTGTGACTGCCAACAACATGTGCATAGATACAAAAGTATCTACAACTGGCTGTAATTATGTTTTGTTTGCGCTTGGCTGCAGCTCTGCCATACCAACGAAAAAAAAACCATAAAACACCCCTTAAAACTCAGTTTTAATTATTTGCATGCCACATTTATTTCATTGTCATAAATGAAATATATTTGAATAAGTTTAAACACTGCATTTTTAATCCTTTATCCTTCAACTGGAAACATTTCAGTGTGGGTAACAACAGTAATTGACTGGATTAAATGGATTATGATAAAACACATTTTCATTGCCTGCCCTTTGGCAACATCATGTTTTATTAAGCTAACTAAGTGCTTTTCAAACTTATGCACAAGCTTTCGGGCCAATTTGATGATGCTGTTGGCTGTTTACTTTGAAAAGTTGCAGAAACTAATACCACATAATCAACGCTTGATTAAGTAAAAACTGAGAGCAAACTCCACAAATGAATACATAAAAAAGGAACTTCTGTTCAAAGAAACTTTTTCAAAGATGAACAGGCAATTTCACCTAGACAAAGTTTTTGGCTGTGAAAATGTTTGTTGGCCAAGTCCATTGAAAATATGTTGTATCTGCTATTAAAAGAGGAAATGCAGCTGCTAATACAATTACTGGAAAGTTGTATGAAAATGACATCTCTTTAATTGGATTACTAACTGATATCTTGGATAAGCTAATTAAAAGTTAGGCTATTCTAAAATGCTCATAGTGAATGCTGAAGCACAAGAAAATAGCTACAAATAATAAATTAAGTTCAATTAAAGTGTATATTAATATAGGAAAGCAAATTTTAATTCAAATAACACTACAGAAACTACCCTGAAAATCGAATATGATTTAGCCAAAAACTACCCTGAAAAGAACCCAAGAAAACCACAACTCAATTGTAGCTCAGCGGCAACAAAGACTCGAATTAAATCTATTACTCGCAGCAAGGTTACACCTTGAGTAATTAACACTAAAATTAAGGCCTAATCAGGGCTTATTACAGTAATCCACAATGTATGGTTTATTAATTACTAGCCGCAAGATACAAGACACAAGAGTTTATCTCTTACAAGTTCAAGGTCTTGGCCAGACCACAACATAAAATCAATGGCTCTATTCAGTGAGGCTACCAAAATACATATATATATACAATATATATGGCAATGCCTGGGCCATAAAAAAGAAGTTAAGAGAGGCAAACATTATAAAACCTTTGACGCGACTTTTGATGGCTCCACTGGAAAAACCAATAACTTTATATATATGGCTGGCCATTGAACTAAATGAGAGAGGAAGATCATAAAATGATGAATGAAAGAGCCAACATTGGATGGCAGCAGCTGTGTTTTTTTTTTTCATCCATACTCTGGAACAATTGAAAATGTATAAAAAGAGTATATTAAGCTAGCAGGAAGAAGTAATATAAACAAATATATCTAGCTCTATCTGTCTATCCCCGCTTCAAATGCATCTATCTCAGAGAATATAGATTTGTTAGTTTCTCTATACCAAAAACAGCTGAAGCTGAAAATACCCTACATCCAAGCACACTTAGAGGGTATTCTTTTGTAAATAACAGGCTTTAGTTATTATCTTGAAATAAGATCCGATAGTAAACAAAAGAGTTATGAAATGAAGCCTAACAGCTATTTAAGAGTATTCCATAGTCGAGTATGCTTGATTAAAGCACACTTACTTAATTTTCCTTTCTGCTTTTGGGGCAATATGGAAACTGGGGGCCCGCCTCTCGAGCTATTTGGGTTAATCAAATTTAGTCGCTGCGGTCGTCATCAAACGTCATAAAACTCATGTCATGTCCATGTCGAGCAGGGGGCAATGACAGCGACCCATTAAGCACCTGTGTGTGTGTGTGGCTCTTTGGCTCTCTGGCTCATGTAACTTGGGTATTTCTCTTGTATCTTGTATCTTGTGGATACATTTCACATGTGTCGCGCGTAATGCTCATTATCAACGCAACGTTTGCTTTGGCCACTGTTGCACGTAAGCAGCTCTAGCTGTAGCCGTAACAGTAGCTGTAGCTGTAGCTGTATCTGTTTTGTGTATCTTTCAGATACGCATTTTATGTTAATTACATGTCGCCGCAATGTCTGCTTTGGTAATTATTTTGACAGCAAATTTTCTGTTGTTTTCAGTTTTCATAAATCAACAAAGCGATACACACACACACACTCACACACACTCACACACACACACACACGCCACTTACAGTTACATTCGTCAGATTCACGTTGATTTTTTTGCATAATGATGTGCCGATCCTAAACCGAACACCCCCCTTCCCAGCACTCCCCAGCGCTCCTCACTCTCAGACCAGCTCGTCAACCAGTCAGTCAGCAATAACATTTTGCTTAATGAGCTTTTTACGAGTTGTCATACAATGAGAGAGCTCACTGTAAACTGCCAGATACTCGTTCTGGCATAACTGAGATACGTCCTCGTCCTCGTCCTCGTCTGCGTCCTCAGCCGAGTCCTCGGCTGTCTCCTCGTCATTGTTTATTGTGACAAAAACAGTTAGCGAATAAGCCCAGAGGCAGCTACACGTTAATACGAGAGTTGCCTCATGCATTGAGCGAAAAACATTTGATTAAACTTAGAAAAATAAAATAATTGAGGCTTAGAAATATAAATATAATTTTCCAGTTGCTGTGTCCATTTTTTTCCATTAATCTTTGAAGGAAAATATTGGATAAAAATTTCAAAAAAGTTTAGCTAATATTTTTAGTGGAATTTATGATAATATTTTGGTTGGATTGGTTTTATTCATGTTTTAAAGTTTTATATTTTTATGATATATATACTTATTAATTGGTATATATTTTCTCAAATATATATAACACTGTCGTATACCCTGTATATTAACTGCAAGCAAAAAAGAAGATTAGAGTTTCTCTTTGTATATTAAATTTCACAAACTGTTAGAGCAACCCTCTGTCGCAGGAAACAAATGTATCAACGCTTGCAGCGCGTCAATCCAAAAATTGAATTGGTTTTCGAGGTTTCCGTTACGGTTTTGAGTTTGTTGTTAGTCTTGACCATCTTCGTTGCAGCGTGTTGATTCGATTCTCGGCTATGCGGTTTATCGAGCCGCCAGAAATGATATGCTCCACGTACTCCACTGATATTGATGATTATTATGCTGCCGATGATGATGTTGTCGCCTTTGTGGTTGATGTTTGCCATGTGTGATTGACTGCTTGACTAACTGGCCGTGTGTGGTGCACCCGTTGTGGTAGAAATACCCTACACCCTCCCTTTCAGTCTCTCAGCGCCGTTGCAGTTGCAGTTCCAGTTTAAATAAGAACGCGTGCGCTTCACGCTTTGCACTAAGTAAGACCTATCATCGACAGTGACATTGGATGCTCTGCATAAATACATAAAACAAGAGGAGTCGTCGTATATTTGTGGATGATTTGCATAAGCAAAGACAGCAACAAAACAACAGAAACAACAACAACAATATGTGCAACTGAAGAGCTGTCTGCATCTCTATTTGTATCTGTAAGATACTTTATACCTTTGTATTTATGCATGAGTCTGTACGGTAGCAAAACATTCAACTATTCACTGTGTACTTTATACACTCAGCGAAAAGGTATAAATTTAAATACAAATATTGATCAGAAAAGCAAATCCTTAAAAGAACTTGCCAGATTTTTATACACTTATCTTTTTCTAATAAAGAAGAAAAATAATTAAGATAAATATCGAGGCAAAATACTATATATTTGGTTGTAGATTTTTCTGTTATTTAAAATGGATTCGTTGTGTACTCCTAGTTTTGTTCAGTGTAGGTATATACATATATTATGCATGTATATATTTCTTTTTGTGGTCGATTATAGTTTGAGGTTGTTGGCACTACTCGAGGCTGTTATTACGAGTACGGGTCTATCAATGGTATCAAAATCGTAAGCAAGCAGGGCGGAGAAATGGATATGGCCAACAAAAAGCTGAAAATACAGCCAGGGGCCAAGTTGTAACAAGCTCGTTGACATTGCTTTAGTAATTCGCTTTTTAGTTCCCCCTCTCAGGTTGCACAGAGGTAGTATCGTATTATTTTGTGAATTTACTGAATGCACCTCGCTCTTGTTGTGTTGCATCTAAAACGTTTTATTCAATTTCCACTTCAGTTCTGCCCCATTAAAGCGGGTGCTGCATATGCTGCAGCATTAAATATGAAAAATCAATTTCAGATTCCATTCAACAACTAACCGCAGCATCATCGCAGCTCTGTCAAGGGACTAAGCACAGGGGCACAGGCAGTTGCAATCGGAATGCAACCCTGGCCACATAACAGTTTATTGTTGGTGTGTGCTCTACCTATACATATACATATATATATTTTTTTATATACACACATACTTAGATATACATATGCATGGACGCCAGGCAATCGTTGGTTGGGGCATGTCCCCCTTTTTTCTTTCTACACGTTCTTTATTAATGCTTAGGGTGCCAAGTTTTACTCTCTTTCTCTGTGTTTTACTCGGCATTTGCATAAAATGTGCCACAGCTGCGGCTTCTGTGAGCTTTTTATACCCTGTAACCATAAAACTGAGAGGAAAGCAAAAAAGAAATGCTACAAATTAAACACGAGAATGCGCATTGTAAGTCCCTTCAGAGATTTCAAACAGATCTTTTGATTTAAGTAAATGCAATGGAAATAAGTGAAATAAGAGGGGTTTTTCTTTTCTTTGGGGTTTTTTTATATATAGTTCTTTGATGCATTAAATAAATTTGGATTTGTTTTGTATTGATTAAATATCTTCAACTAAATTTTATTTTCATTTATCTTCTTATTGATCTTCTAGAACTAAAAGTAACATAATAAATTCAGTTCTTAAAACTTATATTTTCTAAAAAGAATAAATTTACATAGAACCAAGATTTAAACTGAGCTTTAAATATCTTAAATTAATGTGGTTATCTTTCAATTTTTTGTAATTAATTTCCACATTTTTCTATATTTTTTCTATAGTAATCAATAACTATTTAAGCTGATGACAGGGTATTTCTCTTTTGGGTTACTTCCTCAGTCTTAGTTATTCTTCAGGCGCCCTTCTCATTAACTTGGCCTGAACCATTTTGCAGGCATTTTTTTAATGGCTTTTATTTGCAGCGTGGCAAAGTTGGAAGTCAAGTTGCAAGTACTGAAAGTTGCCTGCAAATTAATGAAGTTTTATTTTTTAGCAGGCATATGATTAAAACTTTGCTCTCAGCTGCATTTTCATGCGTTGCTCGACTTACACATTCTAAAAGTTACCCACAAAACTTTTTCCCCGTTACATTTTCATTTGGATTTGCATTTCCATCGCTCTGGCGCTGCCCATGACAATACTAATGCAAATACGAATACGAATACGAATACGAATAACGAGTACCCGTACTCGTACTCGTACTGGTACTCGTAGTATCGTAATATCTTTTAGTTACATTTTGTGCGCTTTCAATTCCATTCGCCACCTTCCATTCTCCGGCATCATGCACAGATTTGACCCACTTAGAGTGCCCAGATCACGATTCCAAACGTCGCGCCAGTTTTTGTAGCATTTTTATACCCTATAAATAATATTTAAATAAAATGGATAGTTTAACGATCTGCAATTCTAAAGAAAAGTATATAGCTAATATATATATCTAAAATTAAATATTCCAGCATTTTTATACACAGAATCCTAATATTCTTTATCATTAACACACTTTAAAGAGTATCTGTGAGTCGTGCACTCTTTTAGAGCATTCTTATTGCTCAAAGCACTTGGGTGTTTTTACTTTATTTGTTCAGTTTGCGTCTTTTTTAATTGTCTTTGCCTTTGCTTTTTTACTCTGTTGACGGAGAAATTTTTTATTTTTTCATTTTGTTTCGGAGTTTCTGTTTAGCTTGAAAACGGCCAGATAAACAGCCAGCGGCTTGGTTTATTTAAATTGTTTTTTGTTTGTTAATAAAATATTTTAAGTCATTCACTCAGCTGTTAGCCAGTTTTTGCGGCTATTGTCCAGCTGCAGTGCTTATTTACTTTCTATTGTTGTACCAAATGGGGGATTAACGAGTTGAGAGCATTACCCACGCCAAAGGGGTCTTCTGATGCTGAAGATTGTGTGAGAGCTTCCAAGAAAATTATATTCATTATTTAATGAAAATGATCACAAGCTGGAGAGAAGAATAATCCAATTTTTAATTAGTCTATGGCGCATTGTTGTCATCATTTTATTTTGACGTTTATTTGAGAAGTTTTTGATTTGTAAAGATAAAAGAAAAACTTTCATTATTAAGATTAGTCCTTGAACTAAGATTGGAGAACGATAATCAGCCTCATTTCAAGCTGAAAATGGCATTGAATCAAGAATTTGTCGTTTCGATTATTTCATTCATCTTATGCTTAATTCGAAGCTGTTTCGATCTTAAAACAAGCTCATTTTGTCTTAATAGTAACCCAATCAAAGCTTCATTGAAAATTGTTGTTCTTAAAATATAAGTTTTAAAATAAGCAGCTTTGGCTGGATTTCACCCAATGAGTAAATTCTTAATTTGATCCTTGATTTAGTTAAATAAAAAATATATATGATGATGTACAGGAAGAAATAGAAAGTATTTTAGAAGGTAGAATACTTCGATAATCCATTAAATATTTATTATAAGTTAAATAAATATAATCTTAGTTTCATTTAATGACTTTATCAGGAGATTATTTGATTTTTGAGCAACCCAAAGTTAGAGAAAAGTCGAAGGAAATGTATATTCCAGTAAAACAAAATATTTAACTTGAAACCACTGTGCAGAGCATTTACTTAAGCAGGGCTTAGACCCTTTTGCCGCATTTTGTGCCTTAGTCCCGGCAAGCATTTAAGTTGGTCTTATTCAACCGAAACATCATTGAAGCTCTCCCTTTTTTGTAGCTGCGCTTTGTCGATTTCAAATTTCTATCGGCCATTTTCGCCTTTTTTAGCCTTACACATGTGTCAGTTCTCTTGTTGCGCTTTGGCAGCTCTTCTCTCTAAACATTTTTACCGTTAATTGCAATTGCATTTACAGCTAATTCAGTTAATTCGCACTCGAAAGTGGCCCAAAGGAAAAGCTTTTACTGTTTATTTTTTTGTACCCAAACCAACTGGCAACAAATCGTGAGGCTCAGGGCCTGGGCCACTCCAAGCGACAGCTTTTTAATTGACAGGCAACGGCAACAGCAACGGCAACGGCAACGGCAAAGGCAAAGGCAACGGGCCAGGCTCAGATCTCAGACAGAAAGAGAGAGGGCTCAGTTGAAGCGTGGGAGGGCGATGGGAACAAAAAAAAGGTCAACCAGGTAAAAAGAGTACAAAATAAAAACAAGTGAGAATGGTTATGCTCGACTAGGAAATACTCTGTATGCAAGGAAATATACCCTAGCCAAGGCTGTAAATCTAAAAAAGTTGTATGAGTACCCAATCTCAACTACTGCCGTTTACTTTGCTTAGTCGACTCGTCTGATAATGCTGTTCAAATATATACATATATATATATATATATTATCTAACCGGAGATGCCCCCTTCTCTGCACATACGCAGTATACTTCTTTTAACCATTTTTGAATTGGGTATAGAGTACAGAGTAAAAAGCGCTAAAAGGCCTTTGAAACAGCTGCGAATGGAATTGTGGAGATGCATTGGCAGCAGCAGCTGGCATCGCATTCCGTCAGTCTGGAGGCTATTACAGTGAGGTGAGGCCTAACAACGGGAAGATTGACTTGATTAAAGATTTCACACTTGATTAAACACCGGCCCCGGCATCTCCGCAGCAAAGCAGCTCCAGTTGCAAGTTTCAAGTTCGTTGCAGCATTGATGAACGATGGATTTATTTTCGACTTTATTTTATGCGAATTTATTTTTATTTTTGGAATTAATTTGCGAGGTTGGCAGCTGTGCGATTTGCTTTTTATAGCTAAGCCGCTAAATTGTTATTACGAGGCGCCTCGTTAATTAGTCACTTGTAGAGCAAAACATGGCTAAATTTCGCTGGAAGCCAGACACAGACAGACAAACAGACAAACAGACAGACAGACAGACAGAGAGCAATTAATGTGCACAGCCAAGCAAATTGATATACAACATTTTCCATAAAAGACAAATGAAACATGAAAAATAAAACATGGGCATTTGGCATTTGCCATTTTATTGAGCTCGAACATGCAATATTAAGTGGAATATTAAATGAAGAGCTACAGAAATATCAATCATTCCAATTCAAATTAATTTCACGTCTATCGCTGTGATATGATTTCGCTGGAAAAAGCTGATTTCCTGCTTTAACAACTTCACAGTTCACTGTTTCTATTTATTATTGAATATCATGATTTTCGGTAGAAAAATATAAATTTCAAGTTCTTGGAATTTCATAGTTTACAAATTGGTGGAATACCCTTTCCTTTTCTCTCTTTGTGGTGCTTTCATCAATGATAGCCGTTCTACGAAACGCATAGCAAAAAATATCCCTTTTAATAATATTGCATTTTATTTAGAGAGAAATATAAATAGTCCGTTTTAAATTCAAATTGAAAGCCTTTAATATTTAAATGAATTCAATGGGCGATTTATTTCTTCTTTTTTTCTGATGGTCAACTGTCAGATACAACTGTCGACAGCTACAACTAATTCAAAATTGATTTATTCGAACCTAATGTGTCTTTAAAAATAGGACAGACTATGAATACTTTTAGTAAGCTAAAAATGTGATCTTTTGGCCTAATCCTTATACAATCTTGCACAAAAGTATCTCAGTCATGACATGGATTCCCAGTCCTCATTTCTTTAGCTTATAATTAAAATCTTTGCTGATACATTCGCTTAATAAGATTATGCGCTTTGTTAAGCATTTAATGGGTGTTTAACAATAATTATATGAGACCCGACATAATCATAAATGCTGCTAATTTTTACTGTAATATCATAATCATAAATACATACTCGTAATATCAATTTTTACTGCAAATTACTAATAACACTTATTTCTCGTTTGGTATTTTTCAGCTGACGCTGCTCCTACTCCACCACCGAGGAGGAATTCATGTACTAGAGAGAGGTAAGTGAACCCATCACTCCACATTTAGGCTCTCCATATTCATATATATATATATCTCCATATTCATATATATATATATATATATATATATATATATATATTTACGTACGATATAACGACATGCGCTTGGGGTTTTCCCTGGGGCGCATCGTATGTACGAGTATCAATCTTAATTTATAACAAATTTAATATGGTTGTTTTTATCGGGCCGTATCGGGGTTGGCGGAGCTGCAGACTGAGGGGGCGGTAGTCTCCTAGGATTATGGTTAACGTTAACATCAGCACACCCAGCATACAGCCACCACGTACAAACGCCTACACATATGCTGCGGTTTTTTCTCAGCTCTCAGCTCTCAACTGTCGGCTCACATGCAAATGTGCAATATGTTTGTGGGCGTGGTTGGTTTTTGGTTACAGCTAAGCTTTTCCTTTGCTTTTTGCACCAGACATTTGTTACGCTTTTTTATTTTTTCTGCAGTGTCAAAATTTTGCGTGCTCGACGTTGCGTAAACGCCCGTAAATATGCTACGGCTAAAAAGAGAAGGAAACAGAGCAGCAGGAGCAGGAGCAGGAGGATGAGGAGGAGGAGGAGGGGAAACGTGTACAGCAAAATACACTTAAGTGATTTTATGGCGCCATTTAAATGGTTTGCAAATCTGCCAAACGTAAAAATCTCTGAGCCCGGTGGGATTAGCTATAAATTTTCAGTGAAGCTTTAAAGGGTCTCAAACATACACAAATGTATATATATATATACGTATACATATACACATACATATACCTCTACCTGTACCTATCCTTTGGTGTGCTTCAATGTGTGTTGAAATGCGCTTATCAGCAACAAGTAGATGGAAATGATAGCAGCTGGATATAAATAGAAGAAATGGAATTGAAGCATGCTCAACTAGAGTATACCCTACACCCAGGTTAGAGCGAATTATGTCTGTTGATATATAAAATGGTATTCCTAATATCACGGAGCTCCGATTCAGGACTTGTTGGCATATTAATTAATTACCAAAGCTTCTCCAAATTTTGGCCAAAATTTTTAGAAACTCATCCAAATTTTGACCTACATTTTTAGGAAACCGTCCTTAAATAGAAGAGTTAAAATCCAGGCGGAAGTTTTATTTTTAAGAAATGTTTTTCTCACTTTGATTTAAAGTAACCTTTTTCTCTGAGAAAATTATTTACACTGTTTGTTTAGAGTAATTGCATTTGATTTATTTTTACGGGTTTTTTCTAAGGCTTATTAACGCTAGTCTATTTTTAAAAACTAATATTTTTTTTAAATAAAATGTTTATCTTTATCGGTATTTTTTTAAGAATTGGTTTAGTTTATGGTGTGAGGAAAAAGATCTCGAACCGAAACATTTCTGTTTGCCACCTTAAAAAGTATGGCGAACTTGCACAAGCTAAGCTATTAAATACCCTGTACTTTGGTTAAGAATAATTTTATTTATATTCCACCAATTCTTATTTGACTTCAAAATCGCAAGCTCAATTGCCTTAAGGAGTATACCCTTGCTTCCATAAAGCCCATCTATATTTTGACTCGCAGAAAAAAGGGGCTCACTTTTTTTTTTTTTGAATTGCTAGCTGTCTGCGGTTTATCTTGAATGCCATGAGCACTCGCTGCCTATCAGCAGCTGTTGATTTGCTTGGCCTGCCTATTGACAGGCGGTCTGATTGAATGCTTGACTGACTGACTGACTGACGGACGGACTGACTGATGGACTGACTGAATGTTTCTTGTTTGTTTTTCCTTTTTTATTTTTTGGGGAATATTGGGTAGGCTTCAGCTGTCAAAAGCACTTGAAATCGAAGCATTGCATACTTAAAGGCGCTGCGCATCGAAGCACATTTTGATTGCGTGGCTTGTGATAAATTATTATATAAGTTGAATGACTTGCAGAATCGCAGATATTCGTAAAAATCACTCGGATTGTGATGGTAATTGAATGTGATATATATAGAGAGATATATTGAACAATGAGATTGATATATTTGTTGCTTCAAAAAGGTAAATGTAAATGCAGGAAATAAAATACGCAACTTTAAATTTGTTTGTTTTTCTCTTATAGAATTATTTATTGTTGAATTAGGTATATAGATTAGTTAATGTATTACTATTTATTGAAAGGTGTAATGCATTGAAGGTGGCATATAAATAAAGGTGGCGAGTCGAATATATATAGCCATGTTTGTCTCTCCTTGTCACTTAGGATCCGTACCCAGATCGGAAAACTTTAACTTATGCGTACCACAAAAATGAATAAGCTTAAAAAGTTTTTATATGGAAAAAAGTTATTATATAGTCTCTACAATAATATAGTCTAAATTCTACCTGCACTAAAATTATGCAATTAACTCAGTCTGAGACTGTGAAATATTTGATTCAATAAACTGCATATTTGTACGAGTATTTATTAATTAAGTTCATAATAAACAAGTCTACAGTTTTTTAATAGCTTTTACACATTACGCAATGCCTCAATGCTTTTTCCCTAATATAGTATGAGGCTGGCTTTCAATTATATGGGGGCACAGTGCGTATACGCAACGTGTGCCATGAATTGTTTTGTTTGCTTTAGGCTTTTGACGGCTTTCAAGAGTTGGCAGTAAAGTCTCTTGCCAATATTTACGCTACCAAAATAATGTATAAATAATTGCATGTCACTCGCTGACTAAGCAAACAAACAAACAAACAAACAAACAAACAAAAAACGAACAAAAGCACATTTATTTCCCATTTTTTTTCTTTTCTTTCTGGGGCATGTGTTGACAGCTCAACACCTGAGCTAATCGGAAGGCTCAGAGCCAACAGCCAAACAGCTATGACATTAGCATAATGACAGACAAGTGGGCGGAACACAGTGTTCAATATACTTTCAATAATTACACTTATTTACTTGCAAAAACAAAACGGGCTCTGGAGACCCCATTAAAAGGTAACGAAAAAGCCAACGAGACTCAATTAATGTCACATCAAATCATGCTTAAATATGTATACAAAAATAAACAAAATGAAAAATGTAAAATCAATAAACGCATGACAAATTAATAACAATTTCAAAAACTGTCCACAGGCCACTTGTCTTTTAAAACTGTCAGCACACTTGGCCCATGAAATGGGCATTGCCTGCATTGACAGCGCTACTTAAATTATGCAAAACCTGTAAAATAAATACGAAATAAAGAGAGAATGCTTTTGTTTACAGTGCTCGACTAGCAAATACCCTGTGCTTGTCTATATTTTTTATTCATCAACAATTCTTAACTACTTTTTATATTCATTGGAAAAAATAAAGTAATAAATTAAATCTCTTATAGTTCTTTCATTATTTTTAAGTCACCAAAACGTATTACCAAAAATGCATATTTTTAATAAATTGAAGATGCTTCTCTTTCTTAACCTTATAATACCCTATTAATCCTCTTGAAGGGTATTTAAAACCGAATACCAATTAGCTGAGAGTCACTCTTTTAATTAAGTGCTTGGCCATCGAGTTACCAACAATTGTTGGCCGTGGTCAGAGAGTTTGTGGTCAATTTCAGTGGCATCCGTTCGATTTCCATTGGAGTGGAATAGGTCTATAAGAAAGGGCATTCCATTAGGCGTATTTCAACACATGACAACCAACTTATTGATATTGACATAGGTAATGACAGTTCGCCAGGTTTCGGAAATTAAGTTCAATTAAAAATAAATTTTCTTTTTGCAGAATAAAGTTTAATTTACTTCACACGAGTTTGAATGAAGAGCTGTTTGTTGAGAAAATATTTTAGGCAAATTCTAGGAACTGATAATACATAATATTTACAAAAATCACATATTAACTTCGAGTATAATTTGAGGCATATCAATTAATTCAGTTAAGAAAACTACAATCAATAAAATCGAGTACTCTGGAAGCATATTAAATTCAAAAAGATTATAATCTTCGAGTAGGAAAATAGGATAAGAGCTATTGCTCTTCACTTTGGTAAACATTCATTTTATTTCTTCAAAAGTTTTCCTTAAGTACCTAGTCAAAACAAGCTCTTAACTCAGTGCATATATACTCGGGCCATCATCTCATACACTTAGAGAAAATTTAACAAATTCTATGCTTCCATCAAGTACAAACTTCTTAAACACACTTAGAAAAATCTTATGCAAAAGTTTGGTGGAAGAAATCCTAGAATAAAGTTCTTATTATGGCGAATTCTTAAAAGAAGCTTAAGATTGAATTTGTATTAATCCAGACAATTCTTAAAATAAGTTTCTTTCGGTGTTTTTTTAATTATTAGTATTATTTATTTTAAGATTAGGTTTGAGTTTATTTTTAAATAAATTAAGTCTCTTGATCTAGTCTCTTGCCTTGCCTTTGTTTTTATTTTAAGCTTCAGGATTATATTTTATTAATCCAAGAAATCTGTCCCAAATTCTTTTAAACTTACTGATCTTTTTTCTGAGTGCACACACAGGCACGTTTATTGTGTTGTGTGGCCAACGTGTCTCGCCGAAATGTCTGCAAAATGCGAGTTTGTCGCCCTGTTTGTTATTATTGTTGTTTTTATTTTTTTGTTTTATTTTGTATTTTTGTTGCTTCTGCTTCTGTTGGTTTTGCGCCTCATAAATCACAAAAATTTTGCGCGTGCAAAATTAATAAAAAAGAACAAGAGAAACAGAAACAGACAGAGAAAGAGAGAGACAGAGAGAGAGTAAAAAATATAAAACCAAATCCGAGCCAAAAGCAAAGCGCAATAAAAAGTTTTTGATTTTGGATCTTTTCATTTCTGTGTGTTTGTTCGCGCGGGTGAGCAAAGTAAATTACAAAAAGCCAGACAAACTGAGGGCGGAGAGATGGAAGAGAAGCGAGAGGAGTGGTGGGACAGGTCGGAGCGACAGCTTTGGGCAGGCAGCCAGACAGAGCGGAAACGGAAGTGCGTAATGCCATACGTGACCAAGCCGAAGCTGAAGCCCACACAGAGAGAAAAATTATCTTTTGGAAATTAAGTTTCAGTAGAGCAACAGAAAATATTGTTAGAAGTTGTACTAGAAACTTGAAAAAAAAATGAAAGTATATAGAAACAAATCAAATATTACAATAATCAGAAAAGTTTAAGATTTTTAAGATAAAAAATTTCAAGGACTCAATTTATGCTTTTCAAAAGTTCCTGGGGAATGTTTTATGTTATTTTTCTGACCTCAAAAACAATTACATTTTTAACAAACTGAAAAAAAATTATAAGCTTAGCATAAATTGAAAACAAAGAGCTACCATGAAGAATAATTGATTGGTTTTCACTTTTTTTTATGGCCAAAATTGTCCCAATTTTCTCACGGTGCATGGGATGTTGCGGTTGACGTTGTCAGGTTTTTCTTTCTCTTTTATCAGCAAGGTGCAAACAATTTTTTGATTAATTGCATGACATGAGACACCAAAAAATATATATATATAAAATAAAAGAATAAAAACCACAATAAAAGCAAAAATGTGAGTCACTGGCTCTTGGCTTGAATTCTTTTGTTGTTGCTCGGGTAATGAAACAAAAGGCCCCAGCAGGCTCACTAAAAATAAATCTAGGCAGCCATAAAAATGCAATAAAGAAAAAGGTGTTTTTCGCTTGTATTACCCTTTACATGCTGCCCAAACACAACAGGAAAAGAAAAACAAAAAGGCTTTTATAGTGTATAAAACACAGCTTGCTTGATTTATTTAATAGGTTTTTCATTTGTCTGTTTGCAAAAGCAAAACAAAAGAACAGAACTTTTTAAGCTTTTAATCAACTGTCATATTATTCGTTTTTTTATAAATCAATAATACGTTTAAATTCCAGATGTTATTGAGATGTCTTTTAGAAATTCTTCATGAATTTTTATTGTTAAAGGAAACTATGGACAATTCATAAATTAACATCCAGAGTTTTTTGTTTCCTAGTAGTAGAGCCTATAGGAATACTTTCATGAGTATTTAAATACTATCTTAATCTTAATATACGGCTTGAATAATTGTAGTGAATGGAAATAAATTCTCTCTCTCTTGACCTAAATTAATATCCCTTATCATTCAGACAGCAAGGGTATACTTTAATATTAAATACCTCGCTGCTCTCTTCTGTCTACCTTTTCTTGATGATTATAAATGAATATAAAATGTACTCAGTGGGACTTATATATTTCGTTTGCTGCATGCGAAAAATCTTAATTAAAATTAATTAGAGTGTTTAACATTTTAAAATGGGCAAAATGCTCAGATATCGCCCAGTTAATTAGCCGCTCAAAGACTACATACAACACTGACGTAATTTGACGAAGTGACGGAGTGGGAGTGTATGTCGGGTAGGGGGGTTATTGGATAGTTTAAATTTAGTTAGTTGGTGTTGCAAATGTGAAAGCAGCAGTTGGCCAAATGTGCGAAAATTGCTGGCAAATTGGTATAGAGACTGCCACAGGCTGTGTGTAGATTTGCATAGACACGAGGCAGAAAGTGAGGCACATTCAAATCAATTATTCATCCCCCAACTGTCTCCAGCCCCCTCAACCACAGCCATTGAGTAAAGAAGTCATTCAGTCAGTCAGTCAGTCAGTCAGCCAGTCAGCCAGTCAGTCAGTCGGAGTGGGAGAAGCTAGAGAGATTGCATTTCATTCTATGAGTAAGTCAGCATGTCAATCAGCGGAAGTTTGTCTCGTCATTGTGTGCGAGATCAAAGAGAATAGCAACAACAAAAGAAGATCACTGAGAGAAAAAGTTACATAAGAGAGCTCTGTTAGGAAATCAAGTTAAAGGAAATATATCTTGAACTTAGGCAATATACAAAAAAATTAAATTATTCGTCGGAATTGAGGCTCCAAACAAAATATATCGATCGGAGTGCATAATGGCTTACAGACTAAATCAAAATGAAATAAATTGAATATTGATCATATCTAGAATCATAGAATTTTTAATTTTCTTTCAGTGTACCGAGTGCCGAGGCTCTCCTATTATTTTCTCAGGTTCTACTTTTTGTGCCGGCCTTTTGCCCTGCAGGAGAATATCAGCTGCAACGCTTTCTAGCTACCTCAACTGTTGCTGCTGCTGCTGTTGCTGTTGCTGCTGCAATTTTGTAGCCAAAGTAACTGTACTTGATATGCTGCAATTTCATTATGCAGATCGACAACTGCCTGAGGCAGCTACAGCCTTAAAGCAAAAGAAATATCTGCTCTCCCCTGTGGACATAGAACTCTTAGACAGCCTCGGGTTCTGTCTGTACCTTTGGTACTTTTTTGCTTTGTGCTCTTCTCAGCTGCCAACCTCAGCTAGTTTTGTGTTATTTTTCCCCTGCTTTAAGCCTTCTCTTTCATTTGTTTTGCCAACTTTGGTCATAAAAGGGGAGACAGCAAAAAGCAAAATTCAAATTACAAAGGACTCTTGCCTTAAGCCAGCAGCTAAATTACAGTAGGGATTATTGCTAGTGCTATTGAAATGAAACTCCAGCGTTTACAATGTGTAAGAAAAACATACTCGTATTATTTTAATTTAATACATTACTTGCATTTAATTGTTATTTTAAAGCTTTAAAAAAATAGTACTCACTCAACTCCTAGAAAATAAAGTGGGATTTTAATTTATATTGAATATTAAACTGTTTCATATTAGAATTTTGTTCAGCTACTTTGCTTGACTTTCAAAACAATTGCGAGAAAATGTAGAAAAATGTAAAACCCAAATTAAATACTTGTTTTCAAATCTAATTAAATATTAATTAAGTTTTCATGTGTTTCTTAAAACCAACAAAACTTGGGACAAGCCAATTTGTTTAATAAAAAAAAGTACTCTAAAAGGAATCTTAACATAATTCACTTAAAAGACAATTTGATAAAGATAAACTCAGCATCATTTAAGTTTTTCAGTTTACCTTTAATCAACTTTTTTGGATTTTTATTTTAATTATGCGCTGACTGCGCAAACTTTGTCAAGTGCTTTTCTTATTAATTCTTTTTATTTGTTTTTTCTTTTTTTTTTGGGGTTTTAGGAAGGGCGGATGTTACGGCAATTAACGCCATTTTTGGTAGCATATTTTGTCCTCTCGCTTGACTGTTGGCCTCTTGCTCTTGGCCGCTTGGCCGCTTGGCCGTGCTCTCTTATTAATTTGGCCAATTTTAGCGGCGGGGCGGATGTGTAAAGGCAACAATGGGCGAATGCCAAATGGCATGGCAAAAATTAATTAAATTCGAAAAACACACACACATATTTTGTAGTACGTATCCAGTAAATGGAGATGGAGCTGCGTTGATGGAGGCCTTTCCCACAGCCCCCAGACACGCACCCACAGTAACCGCAGAACCAGACGCAACTAACAGACGCATTGGCGACCGTTTCCCACAGTCCATGTCAGCAGAGAAACGATTCCATCTTTCGCTTCAGTCTTCAGTCTTCCGTTTCCATCCTCCAGTCTTCGGCTTTGCCTTCGTCTTCATCTTCAGCTACTGGTGACTGTGTCGCCAGTTTGGCTGTGAAATTGTTTACGACCAAAGCCAAAAACCAAGACAGGAAGCCATCATCAGAGGCCACCAGGCCTTTTTTATGGTTTATTTTTAAATATTTTTCTTTTTTGTTGTCTTTTGTTTTTACCTCACGCTGAAATGCAAATTGGTCTTAAAAGCTTCGCTTTTTTTTGTTGGCGTTTATACCCTTTGCCAAAAAGTATATTCAGCTTGTCACGAAATGTTTGCAAAAGAGATTTGGCGCACCTAGAAATTTACTTTCAATTTTCATTTATTTATCAATTTATTTAGTTCGAGAAATTTTCCTAAATTTCTTTTTTTATTATATTTTCTTCTATACCAATTTTTGACTGGTTAATTTTTCTGCAAGGGTATTTAATTTTCTCCAGGCCAAAAACATAAGCTTTGTTCTTAATCTTTTTATATCTGTTATGACTTTTTCATTGGCCTCATCGAGTTGATGGAGCAGCGCGAAAATAATGTGCGAAAAATTGTGCATGGCAATTAAATTATTGATTAAATTAAGTATTTTTTATCCATCTTTTGTTCTCAGCTTCTGGCATGAGCGCTTAATTGTTCTAAAGCATAAAAAAGTGAGTGGCACTTAAAAAAAAATATATAAATTTGTTTGGACTTAATTTGCCTTAATTGTCTGCAGAATTTTCAAAAAAATTTAATATTAATATAAAAATATTCTTATATTATTCTTATATATTCTTATATAAGTTCGTACTGTTGTATAAAAAAGATAGATTTTTCATCTGGTTTACATCCTAGATTCACGTTAAACGACTAAATCCTTGAGAGTTGAAGCGTTTTAAAGGAAATTGAATGCACACACTCTGGTCACGTCTGATAAATGCCATTGTTAGATGGCTCAGAATGGGACTGGATATTTGAAAATGGATTTTGAGGGTCTCTGTTAAAGTCCGGTTTCCACTGAGTGAATCAAGTGGTTTTTTCCAGTAGAGTGCAGTTTAGAATTCTTTGCTTTTGTTCTGAGTGCAGAGTAATCTCTAAAGCTCGCTGATTCATCAAATCAAAAAACAAAATAGACGTTACCCGGGCGACGCCGCGTAAAAGCTGCTGGTACTTATATATTTGCAGCTCTTTTTTTTTTGTGAAATTTCTGTGAGCAAGTGCGGATGGATTCCAATTTATTGGATTGGCGCACTGGCGCAACTTCATCTAATATGCGATTAAATTGAACGTGCCAGCCCAAAAGTCGTGATGTAGCGGCTTAACCCGCTGACGCCCAGCTAGTTAACCCAAATGCAGACGCCAGAACCCCACTCCAGCTCCAGCTGCAGCTTCAGCTCCAACTCCAACTCCAACTTTAGACCCACCCATAGAGCAGGGTTTCATTCCCAGACAATGTAGCAGCAACAGGCGATGTTGCTGCTGCGTGGCAGCTTCTTTCAATGGAGCCACAAAATGGATTATTATGTTAATTACTGTCATGTCACGTAGCGTCATGAGAAGGGGGTAGAGGGGAGCAGTACCCATGGCAATGCAGCTTGGCATCTGCTGCTGCATTAAAGCGTCATTCAGCTGCAAATTAGCACACAAAATATGAGCCGTAGCCCCTCAGTGTTCGTTCACCGTGGCGTATACACAATATGCTCTCGTTTGGCTGCTGACATAATAAATTTAAATTACGCGTATTTTCATTGACACGTGCAGCTCTCAGCGCTCGGCGCTCCGGAAATGTGCACCAGCATCATCAAAAATGCTGCAAAATGCGAAGCCAAATGAATAATTAATATATATTTACACCCATTGACATTCATTTGTCAACTGGGAGACATTGTTTTCAGCATTAATATATGCTTACCCAAGGCTGTACTTAAGGGAAACCTTTAGGTTCGCTTCTCGGACTAGTTTTAGGAGCTCTATAAATCTATTAAATATATTGAAATGTTCAGACCCTTCCAGCGGGTATTATACTAGACATTACTGATGGCCTCTCCGAGTCCATAAATTATGATCAGGACGATGAGACAAGTCATTTACGACATTCCATCTGTCTGTGTATCTATGAATTCTGTGTATTGCATAATGGAGCCGAAGAGATCGGGCTACTATATCATACAGCTTTTATTGAAAAGTTGTTGCTTTTGAATGTTTTTTTCTTCTTTAAAGAATATTGATAAAACTTAGGAGTTCAATATAGACTTGTGTTTTCTTAAGATATATATAAAATCATGAAAATAGGAGAAATATCATATAGCTGCCAAAGGAATCATCAATTTAAAATTTTGCATTGAAATCAATAAATTTATTAAGTTTTTCATTTCTAGAATTTTTATACAGTTAATAAAAGGTGTTAAAATGTCTATATAGACACATTATTATTAGTTGATTGATCAAAATTGATTTTAATTCGCTAAAATGATAATCAAAAAAGAATTCTTTTATGGAGAATTTTTAAGAGCCTCACCTAAGCTTCAAGAAAAATTCAGTCAAGATTTCTCAGAATTTTATTATTAAGAATGTATAAATTAAGTCCATATGAATATATCAAATAAGCTATTATTAGTTTTTTATTATTTTATTTTAATAAGTCATTAGCCGAATTCAAGTTGCAGGCTATTCAAAGCTATTTGGCCCCATTCCGAAAGCTTCAATCTTGACCAACACTGTTGAATTCAGTGCCAATAAATGGCAATAATATCATCACAAAACAAAAATAAAAAAAATAAAGTATCTTGTAGATTTGCTCGTTATTAAATTAGAATTCAAGAGAAGAACAAAGCCCCCGCCTCTGAGCCAGTTTTAGTTTCAGTTTCAGCTGTTTTTTGGCAGCGTTTCTGGCCCATGGCCAAGAGCCAAGAGCCAAAGCTAATGCCACAGACGTAATTGTCGTAGCCGGTTTCTTTTTTCCATCTTTTTCTGATTTTTTTTTTTACCGGAGTTGGCGTCGAGGTCGCAACGTTAAAAAAAATGTGAATAAAAATGTGACGTGCGCACATCGTCAAAGCCAAAAGCAGAGCTAAACAAGGCGCATATAATCATAATCATAATCATAATCATTATAATAATAATAATAATCATCATATGAAATACTATAGAAATATTATGTAAATCACCGCTACGTAAAAGGTAAAGCTGGCCGAACAAGAAGTTTTTATTTTTGTTGCGTAATCTTGTTGCAGCCTGTGAAGAGATTTTATTTAATTAGCTGCCCGACTGAGCAAAAGAAAACCCGCCTCATAAATCCGCGAACCTTTTTTGGGGCCATTCTAGAAAATTAGCTGACAGTTTTCTTTATTTTCCCGTCCTCAAAAGTATTTACATAATTAATTTCATTTCTCTGGAAACCCTGGTATCATATCCAATGTTCCCTGACAACTACTTTGATATGTAATTAGAATTTATGGCGACTTTGTTCTAAAAGTGTCAACCAAAAAAAAAAAAAAAACTTGTTACCAACTTTTCTGTATATTGCACTGTTAAAGATATTTTGTTTGGTTTTTTTTTGCTTCTTACTTGGACAGTTGGCTGCTGTTGGCTGTTGGCTGTTAGCTGATAGCCAATAGCTACTGTTAACTGACAGGTAGCTGACAGCCACTGGCTGCTCTATCTTGGCTAGAATTTTTACATAGATTTTGACAGGCAATGCCACAGGCACGTGTCAAGCCATGAAGTGGCTCAGACAGTTCTGATAGAGCACAGCGTACAGTTTACCAAGGCTTAAATAATCCGCATAAAGAGCCCGCGTGTCTGTTGAGTAAGCATTTTTTTCGCAGAAATACAGTAGAGAATGATACTGTTCGACAATATTGTTTTTTTAAAGTGGTTAATATTGATTGAATATGCGAAGAGAAAACTACTTTTGAGACCGAATACTAGAACGTCTTTTTCTGAACTTATTCATTGAAATTAAGTTTATTTAATAATGATCATTCCATGAGCTTCTTCCTAAGAGATTTTAAGCAACACTTTATCACATTGCTTAAACTTTTAGCTGCTTGAAATACATTTTTAGATTGAAGAATACTAAAACTGTTATACTCATTGCACCCTACACTTTTTCAATTCAATTTTTCAATTTTAAAAAATAATTTACTTAGGGAGTAGCCTATGAAAATGCTCGTATATTGTGGTCGGCTGTCAAACACCAGTTCCATTAGCTTCCCACGATCCGCTGAGAGTGGGCAAATAATTTGAAAAACTGAAGCGTTCTCATGACTGCGAGTTGGCTAAGCAAACAAACTGTCACTAAGATCAGGCTGAGGCACATACTCGTAATAAACAAGCTGCTTTATCGAGTGTGCATAGATCAGATTTATGAAGCATATATGCCGAGTGACAAGCGCAACGAAAATGAGCTTCAAACTGACGATAATTATAATGATGATGATGATGCTGATGATGATTGTGTCTAAGATGATGCCGCCAAACGGAACTACGCGTCTCTGAGGTAAGCAACATAGCGTGGCAGGCACTCGAGCAGCGCCCACGCTCAACATTAGATTGACGCGCAGGGTGGGGCGGGGCGGGCGGTGTGGGGGTCTTACCTCTTACATAAAATGCATTACGAATACTGCGAATTTCGAGCTGCGAGTTGGCATTGGCGAAAAACCCATTGAAACTACGTATTATCAATTATTTGCTAATTGCAATTGGCATACGAAATGTTTATACCCGTTCGTATTACCAAAGTCTCTTGCCCATTTGTGCCTATTACCTAATTGCAGCTAAGAGGCTTACAAAGAAAATAAATAAACAACAAAAAAACCCAGTTGACAAAGGGCCACCCACCAAAAGCGACTCATCAAAAGTGTGTGTGTGTGTGTGTGTGTGTGTAATTGTTTATAATATTTTTGGTTGCCAGACCATCATAATTGCAGGCAAAACCAGACAAAACTTTTTATTATTTGTATACCCTGTAAACGTGAATCGTGGTAAAAGGGGTATAATAAACGAAGTTCTCAGTCAAAAAACTAATTGATTTGATTTGAACCAGATTAAGTACTATTTTTGAAATTTTCCTAATTAGTCACTTGAATACTAAATGAAAATATTTATATTTTAATTGTATAAATTTTATTTATAATTCTAGGGTATTTCAAAGCTAGCACACTTTGTTGTTGCTTTCTTAAAAGTTTTTTATTTTTCATTTCATTTCTTTTTGATGAGTCTTGCGTGTTTTAATGAGTCGCTGAAATGAATGTTTGCGTGCTCAAGAAAGTGTTGAAAGTTGCTGTCCCTGTTGCATTTTATTTGTTTTGTTTATTTTTGATGTGATTTGTAAGTTTTTATTGTTGGCTGTTTAATAAGCGGAAACCTGGCAGAAACACATGTGAGAGTGCAGTCACAGTTAAAACAGTTATAGGAGAGAAAAAGGGGGATGGCAATTAAAGCCCAACTTGAAAAGTGTTGCAACTAAAAACGACTTTTATTTTCATTGTCAACGTAATTAACAAGTTTTTCTTTTAATTTCTTTTTTGGCCACATTGCGTATACTTAACGCGATGTCTCGTAAAGTTCTTCTTCTTCAATGTGGGACAGTTATAATTGTTGCACATACAAAAGTATGATATCATCACAGAGCTATACCATAATTGAGAGCATAGTTTAGCTCAGCTCTGCCAGCATTAAATGAGTTTTTTGTTCTAATTACCTGGCCAAGATGAGTTTTAGTTTTTTCTGCTTTCCTATTGTGTGTGTGCCCTAATGAGGCAATTAGGAGCAGTTGATTGCTCACTGTGACAGTGAACTGTGACTGTGACTGTGATTGGACAAAGAGAGAACTATTAAATATCTACCTAGCTTTTAACTTGGACTTCAAGAGTGAAAGTTTCGACCATAGACAATTCTTAGACATTCAATTTTATGCTTCGTTGAGTTTTGGCTATTGGTTCACTTTTGATCAAAAATAATTCTAAAGGAAATATAAAGAGTATTTCCTTGTTCTTTTTGCATAGATTTTGTGACTGCGCACTTTATTTATTTTTTTAAATGTAGAGAGCATTTCTATAAAATTGTTGCTTGTTTTACTATCGATTTACCTTCGTTGAAGTGGAATTAATGTATGTACTTCACAGTAAGAAGGTTCTAGCTAAAAGCACTTGAATTACAGATACAATAGATATTAATAACTTCTGCTGAAGCAATTCAAAGGGCTTAAAAATGTTGAGGAAAATATGAAAGCGATTCTCGTTATCTTGTTTTTATTTCTGAGAAATACATAATCATTCAATGACAAGAAATTGTGTCCTTTTTTGCATTACTTTGAGCCCCTTCAAAAGTATAACAATCATTTCTACTAATTTTTCATTGTTCAGCTTATTTTTCAGTTCTGAAAACTGTAATTCATGTTTTCTCTTAGTTCTCTCCGTTTTTGTGAGAAAGAGCTGGTTTTACTAAAGAGATAAACATACGACTTTAATTAAAAATTCTGAATTGTCTTTAGCGAGTACACAAACCACAAAGACAAATACGTTACATTAGCAACTTTTTTGAACAGCTGTTGCTGTTGCCATTGCAGTTGTGTGGACTTTATTGTTGCCTCCTCCTGTTGGTGTCATATAAATCACAAAACGCACTTAGCACAATTTGTGAAAGTTACTAAAGTTGATGCCACACCAGCAGCAGCCGCAGCCGCATCAGCCGCAGTATCCGCAGCAACATCCGCAACATCAGCCCTAGAAAATTCTTCTTCTCAGTGCTTCAGTGCTCTGCTGAGCAAATTAAAAGATAAAAAACCACAAGCGGCAGTCAGAACACTGCTCGAGGGTTTTCTACAGTCCAGATACTACTTGAGACCGGCTCGGCTTGGTTGAAGCCGCTGCTCTGCGCTGATTGCGGACGCACGCACTCGCCACACGCTGAGGCAAGCACGCAAAAAAAGTTGCAACGCCAAACGAGTTTTTGTTTTGGTTTTTCGTTGTTTCTTGTTTTTAGGCAAAGTTAAATGTAACGTGCCGTAAAATGACGCTGCAAGAAACTAGAGATTAATAAAAACTGAGAGGCAGATGGCAAGAAAGAGCTTCATTTTCGAATTGTGCAAAGACGAATTTTATATACCCTTTAAAAAAGAAATATATTTTGGAAGATAATACAAATTAATAATTACTTAAGAGCTGTTCCAAATTTCTGTTTTAAATCAATTCCACATGATTGTTGCTTAAGGAATAAATGAAATATGTTAGAACTATCACCAAATTTATTTAAATTTATGATAAATTCATATACAAAGTTTAAGAATTCAAGTTTCGTACATTCTATAAAAAAACTAATAATTTATTTTTGTAATTATTCTTTGTTGGTACAATACCCTGCCATTTAGTTATAAATATTTAATTTATATAATTATCAAAAATACTTATGCATATATTTATTTTAACATTCATCTTTTTAAGCTCTTTTATGAACATATTTAAAGAGAATATTTCATAATTTATTTGAAGCCATTGCTGAAGGTTTGCTTAATATAAAATTTAGGAAAAATTAGTTCTTCCCATAAAATATTAGTAAGCCAGAATCAGTCGATTGTACCAACTTGACTATGAAATATCACAAATCTTAAATGCTTGTGCCAACTTCATAAGAAAGTCGATTAACCCAGTGTTCCGGGGTACAAAAAAGCATAAAAGAAAATATCGCATAATTATTGAGCGCGCTGTTCGTTTTGGCTCCAAGACAAACCGAGGGCAGTGGGTTAACGTGCGTGGCGCCCCCTGGCGTCAGCGTTAGCAACAACTGCGGCTGCTGCATTACAATTGAAGTTTGCGCATTTCGAGTTTTTGGTTTTTGGCTCAGTTAAAAACGTTGATTATTTTTATTTATTTGCAAGAAGAAACAACAAAACAAACCGCAAACCGGTTAACAGAGGCGCTGCTTTTGTGGGAGTACGAGTATTATTATTATTGTTATTGTTGTTTTTGTTGTTGTTTCTGAGTTCCGATTATGCAATGCGTCGTGTCGCCGCTCCAAAAACAAAATAAAATAAAACAAAACTAAATAAATTGTTGTGCAAACTGAAAGAGTGTGCAAAACTAAAACCAAATCTCGGCTGCTGCGCTCTGTGTTTTTTTTTCTGTTTTTGCACTGTGCTTGTAAGAAAACCCCACAACCCTCCGCACAAAACGAACACCCTCCCCTCCCCGACACACTACAATCAAATCAAAGCACACACTTACACACTCACACACACATTGACAATCTAGGCGCTTTAATCAGCAAACAAATTGGTTGACATGTTGGGCAAACGGCTGGAAAGGCAGCCGAAACATAACCTACAGGAGACTGATGGACTAATAAATACTCTGCAATCAATTTTCAATTTGTTTCTAAGGCTACACTGTACACTGAGCAAAAGAAGACTTAAAAAACAAATGATAAACCAATTTTTAATTTTCAAGAGATTTAAAAGAATAAATTTTTAAAGTTAATTTTAAGGGACTCTGTTTTCTAATTTTAAAAACATTTTAGATTTAGTAACCTTTAGTTGATTTTCTGTTTTTCAGTGTATTTTTGTGGCTCTAACAAGCTTATGCAAATAATTCCTCAATACGTCAATTACTGATATTTATTCTAGTAATACATTTTGTGATATGCTATTAAAAACTTTTTATATTTCGATTATTATTAAAAAGCTCATTAAAGTAACAAAATAAATTTCAATATTAATGTAAAACTTCATTCTGGAAACATCCAATCAGGTGGTTAATCGCTTAATGAATACCGCGCAAATCTCGAGTCAGTCGCTCTCTTTCCCTAGTTTTAATGAGTACAGGGTATCAAAAGAAAAACAACAGAAGCAGACACAAAGTAAAACCAAATCAGAAACTGAAATAGAATCGAAAACGAAGCAAATACTAAGCTGCTTTGCCTGTGCTTTGCTATGTTTTGCTCTGCTTTGCTTTGCCTTTTGAGCTGCGCCTACTTAACTGTTGCTGTTACTGTTGTTATTCTTGTTGTCGTCTTTGTTGTTTTTGTTTTTGTTCTTGTTGCTGTACTCGTATTAACAGCCTGCTCTTTAAATTGCCTATTTGGTGGGTTTGCCTTACTGTAGGATGGGTAGAGTGTGAGAAAGAGAAGGGTGACATATCTGAGTTGAGTTTTTGTGCGCTTGACCCTTTTAGCTTTTAGCGTCCATGGAAGAGCTTAGCGTTTGTGAAACAAAGAGAGACAGAAACAAAAAAGAGAGCAAGAATTTTAAAAAGCTGGGTAACTTTAACAGAAGCTTATCTGTTAGGCACGAAAGTGATGAGTGCCAAAATAAAGCTGCTTCCTCTTTTTCTTTTTTTTTTACCTTTTTAGACTTTTGGACTTTTGGACTATTTAATTGATTATTTTATTTATTTATTTTGGTATCTTAATTAAATTAAAAGAAGGATTAAAAGAAAAAAAATATATTGTTAATATATTTAACTTATTTTTACCAAAATGTTAGTATAAAATAAATTGTTTATATATTCAACTTATCTCTACCAAAATGTTAGTGTTAACATTAAATAAATACTCTTAAGCATTTAAACTAATTTTCTAATACAAATTTAATGGATAACCCAAATTTCTTTAAAAGATTCCTCAACAAATTTAATTTACATTTACATTTTAAATTATGAATTTCTATTTAATTATTCTGAATGTGGAATAGTCCCATTATATGTTTATATTCCGCATGAGGTAAAAAAAATCTTTGTAATCATAAGAGCATTTATTGTATATACTATATATATTTATGCTCACAAAATTTGCATTTAAATAAACAATGAAGCGACTGTTAAACCAGCTAAGCTGAACCGAAACTTACCAAAGTAAAGCAAAGCAAACCCAAAACCCGAACCAAACCCAACCCATTCAACGAACCAGAACGAGAAAGAGAACAAGTGCAACAGGCAGCCGGCTCAAAAACAGGTCAACAGCAGCAGCAACAACACCAACAACAACAATAACAATCAGCAACAGCTGCTGTCTGACAGCAAAGACAACAACCCAAAAAATACAAAAAAAAAAGAAGAAATATAAAAATAAACTCGTTGCACTCGACCAACTGCCACAGTCTCAATCTTCAGCTTCAGCTTTAGCTTCATCTTTGGATTTTCTGAGATTAAAGTTGGTCGCGTGTTGTCTTTTTACTCGTGACACGAGCACGAACTATCAATAAGTTAAGAAAGAATAAAAATGAAATTTAACAATTCGGGAAACACAAGTCATTTACAGTTTTACTTATAAATTAAGTGTTAATATTATTCTTCGGGTACTTTTTCGGGTTTGACTTTTCTAAGCTTCGAGTGAAGAAAGTTTAAGTCACGCACCCATCTCTACTCGGGTTCTGTTGCTCTTCAGTTCTCGTCTCGTTTGTGGCTGTTGCGCAACAAGTTAAGTCTGGGCTCTCTTTAAGGCCAAGACCAAAAAGTCAAACAACATGCGAGCAACGGTTTCAGCTGCTTCTTCAGCTTCTTCCTCTTCTTGTTGCTGGTGTTGCTGTTGCTGTTTATTCACTTGACTTCTAATGCACTCAAAGGAAATGAGGCTACCAGTAGCAACCGGCATTGGCAACGGCAACGGCAACAGGCAACAACCAACAGGCCACAGACAACCAACAACAAGCAGCGATAACACCGGTAACAAAGTATCAAACAACAACAACGGAAGCAAGTAGATTCTGTCGCTGACTCTGCCATGGGCGTAGCTAGCTTCTAAACTATAGAGAGGGGGCTCATCCCTTCAAAGAATACTATCAATATTCAAAAGATAATATAGAAAAAGAATTTAAAGTAAAAACAAAACGAATGGGAGGCAATTTAAATTAAATTAAAAATTACTTTTAGTAGAGTAAGATAAAAGAAATTATACTTGAAAATATGCTTATAATTCTCTATTTTCTGCTCAGAGAAAAAGCTGGGTTTGAATATTATATATGTAAATGTAAGGATGAGTGTGTCCTGGAGTGTTTGTCGGCAGTGAACCCTTTTACATTACTTTTGCACATACTTAATATATTATTTAGTGTTTTTTTATTCGAAACACGGTAGTACCCTTTCTCTCCTTTTTGTATGCCCATGGCTTCCGTTTTCTTTCTCATATGGAGTATCAGACCAGAAGTCAAGTCAAAAGTGCACTGGGATTATATTTGTAGCAGTTGCCTAAGAAGCAACAGGCACATGAGCTCCAAAGGGGGTCTGTGGAGTGGTTTTTAGCGCCCCCTTTGCACACCTATAAGCCCGATGTTTGGGCTCGTTATGTCTATAACGGATGTGCGAGAGTGTGCCACTATATACACATATACACATACATATATATATTCATACATATAAGAACGTGTGTGACTCTGAGTTAAGTTAAGCAGCTTTGACGTCTGCAAAAAGGTTTCGAGCGCATTTTACTTTTTAGGAAAACAGAGACGGAGTTATTGTGTGGATGGGGGGAGGGGGGTTATAAGAGCATGTCAGCTAAGTGTGGCATGCATGAGTTGCAGTGACTTCAAAGCCATTGAGTATGTTGCCTCAGACAATTGTCTGCAAATTGACATAAGAATGGAATTAGCTAACAGATAATAGGCCACATTTATTGCAGTTAACAGAACTGAACTACTGTTAAGGTCTTTAAGTGAAAAATTACTAGGAACTAATGAAATAATAAAAGAAATATGCTGCAAGAGTCAGTTTCAGAAAACAATATATTGTTAGGTGAACTGTCAAGTACTCTGAAAACAAAATCGTTCTTAGTTCTGATATGACTGATATTGTATTTATTGGGATTTCAGCGAATATTTTTCTTTCTATTCTTCTTTAACTATACAAATCTATTTAAAGATGAATATTTTTCAATATTTATTTAAAACAGAACTAAATATCATCAGGTTTCTAAGATCAATTGCAAGCTATTCTAAAAATAAATCTGAGCTAGTCTATTTTATCGTCTTCGTTTTTTTATATATCATACTTTGTATGAAAATATCTTTATAAAAATAATTAGTTAATCAAACCTAATTTGATTAATATTTTATTATTAAATTCTTATCCGCGAAGTTTGAGTACTTTGCCTTCTTCAAACTATTCCGATTCTGATTTCTTTCTTGACTTTAAATTCTTAAACTAATTCCTAGAAGTACTTTAATACAATTTATTTAAAAAAAAATCATTTTTGGTAAAGATAATTTTATTTTCTGAATTAGAAAATTTTAATTTAGCTTAGTTAACCTTGTTTTAAGTACTCAATTCGTCTTTATTAGTTAAGAAATGTATTTAAATAGAATTTTTACATATTTCTACGAATATAAATAAATAGAGAAAATAAGAAAGAACAGAAATGGCTGAGAATGTAATTAGTGTGAAATAAATGTTAATTGTGATAATAGAAAGCAATCAAAATACGAAGAAACTGCGAGTACTTACAGCATAATTAGAGCAAATAGCCTCAAGCAATATTATTTTACTTATGTGCTGTTTTAATTGTATCTTTACTGTGGCTGTTTGCCCCGTTTGGTTCCACTCAGGTATCAGTTTCAACGTCCGAAATCTTGTCCAGCAACAATTGCGAGTTGAATGAACTGTACAACACTTACCAACAGCAACAGTAACAGTAACAACAACAACAACAGCTAAAACAATAACAGCTGCCCTGCTCCGTAATCCCAAAGTTCACAGCAGCCAAAAAATAAAGAGAAAAAAACATCCAAGACAAAATGTGCGATCCGATCTGCCTGGGAACCTATTCAGCATTTTCATTTGCACACACGCAACACTCATTTATATTCATTCACGTTCATTCATGAATGTTCTACACCCGCTCGTAAAGCTCGACTCTCCTCGCTTCTTTAAGCTTTTTAATCGAATTGATGAAAACAAATTCACGGCGTCATGCTATATTTTTTTTATACCCTGTTTTTTTTATTATTTTTTTTAAGGTTTTATTAAATTAATTTTAGCAGAAAAAATTTGCAAATTATTTGCTTAATAACTGTAGGTTTTTGTGTATGATGTTGCTTTGTTTTTTAATTATTGTTTTTACCTTCAAAATATGCGAAAAAAAGCGAAAAGAAAAAAAAATAAAACCGTATTTTTTTGGGCAACGGCTTTGGTAAAACTTTTTAATTACATAGCTCAGCTTGCCCCGGGCACTCAGAGGTATGCTGCGAGGGGGTGTGGTCGGAAATGTTGCAGGATTCATGTGAGTTATTAAACTACTAACAGTACAAAATGAAAGGGGAAATTTTAAAAATAAACAAAACGAACTTGAAGATACACTAGAAGAGAGTTCTATACATATAAAAATGAATTTCAATAGAAAAATGATGCTTAGTTATAATGTATTGTTTAACATAACAGAGGTAAAAGGAAACCAATTACAAAGAATATTTAAAGATTCGTTAAACATTTCTTTTTTTTCTATTTAACTCAAAAGTGTTAAGTAAAAGTTACATCTCGCTTCCTCATAAGAATGCACCCACTGCATAGCTTAACAAAAGAAAGGAGAAACTAAAGATACTCTCGAAAATGGAAGAGCATTCGCATAAAACAACAACTAAATGTTTGTTTTGGTACGTGCCAAATGAAAATAAAACCCGTGAGCGAACAAATTTAATAAATATTAAATGAGTTTGTCATAAGCACACACACACATACACATAGAGAGAGATGGACTAAACCGAAAAACCCTTGTTCCAATTACAGGATGTGAAGGTCCTGGCTACAGCTGCAGCTTCAGTCAACGGGCTGCTGCCTGGTTTCGATAAGGTGCCACAACGAAAATACCTCTAAGCCATGCCCTAAAAACCACTCACAACCAACCGAGCAAATAAACACGCACTTACAGGCTTACAAGTCTTTAGACCGAGTCCCACCGACTGTCCCTCCCTCTGTCCGTTTCTCGAAATTCCACCACATACCCTAGACGACACATTCCGACATAAATAACATGTGACAAAATAAATGCCACTAAAGTAAAGGGCCCCAAAAGTCAACTCGAAGAAAAGGCGATGCACAGTGATCCAACGTGGCCAAAACTAAAAAATAAAAACTATTACATCAAAAATTTCCAAGATTATTGAGAATATTCATTCTGAGAATATTGCTGACTCTTTTTTTTTAAATTTAAAAATATAATGTGTCTGTCCTAATTACAAAAATAGTTTTCATTGCTCTCTGTCTAATATCGAAACACTGTGCGTCGTGTGCTGCGTGTCCTTGCGGCATGCAACAAATGCCAAACAAATCGATGTGCCCCCTCTTAAATACCGAAAAAATGTGATTATAAGCGTATAAAACTAAACCCCTCCTTGTTTCTGCCTTGTTTTTGTGCGTGTCTCAAAGTCCTAGTTTTGGGTCGTAGTCGCAACGGAACTTGTTGAATAAATAAGGAAATGAAAAGCCAACCAAAAACATAGAAAACTGTGACAGTCACAGGCTGATTGCTACACAGGAATTCCTGTGCCAGCCTCGGCTGCTCGATAGGTGGGTAGATGAGGTCCTTTAGAGCAGTTATGAGTAAACTTGTTAGCTTGTCCTTTAATGGAGCCTTCAAAGCGTGAAATGTCCGAATCATTTATAATGATGTTGATGATGATGATGATGATGTTTGCCTGGACAGGCTGGAAACTCTAATTGGTAGAAATGGCAGGAAGTGTTAGGCATCCAACTAGCTTTATGCACACTGAAAAAAATCAAGTACTTGAAATTCATCCAACCGTTCTCAGAAGTGGAATAAACTTGAAGTTTTTCAAATTTTTAAGAAAAATATATGAAATCTTTATTAAGATTTGATATTTTTAGACTCACATAAAGAGCAAACCAGGCTGTAATCTTAAACTACCATAATTATAGAATTCTGAATTGAAAACATGTTCATAAAATTATACTTTTAATCTTAATTACAGAGTGTTTTGCCTTTTTTTACTCTTTTAGAATGTAAAGTTTTTGTTTCTTTCATTATAACAGATGATATCTTGGAGGCAATCAAATTCAAAACTGTAAACTAAAGGAAATTATGTGTTTTCCTATGCAAAAGTTTCTCATTTAAAAATAAGAGAGTAGAAAATTGATGGAAACCCAACACTTCCTAACATTCATTAAGAACACTGTTCAAAGTTTCTCATTTATCAACTTAATCTTGTAGTGAAAATTTCTCATAAAAATAGTGAAGCCTACTTTTGGGTTGGCCTATTAATTCAATGCAAGAGCAGAAGAGAAAATGTTTTGAATCAATTAACTTTCTGTAGAATTCATTCTTAGGTGGCTGCATAAGCTTTTCTGCATATTTCAAGTACATTAAATCTTATTATTCCACTTAGTTATTAAAATTCTCTGCTCCATGGACATAAAAGTACGTGCTCAAAAATTCCCACAAAGATTACAAAATATTTACTCTGAGTGAAGTATGCCATGCCATGAGAATTGAACGAATAATACGATGTGAATATGGTTTGTATTTGCACAACATTCACACGACTGGCAAACAATAGAAGTTTGGGTACATTGGGTACACAATTCTTCTATAGAATTCTGTTTGCTCAATCTAATGGCCAGCATTCACTTTATAGCTGTCAAAAGAATCAAATACACACTCACACACCTTTGTTGGAAGTTGGCCATAATTGAAGAAGTTTTTTATAAAGTTTTTGGTAGAATTATGTACTTGGTACCCAGGGGAGCTACTCTATATGCGACTTGTTTTGCTACACAAATTAGATAAATTTTCTCCTCGTTGCGTATACGCCGTGCGTGCCATGCCTGCCTATGCGTGTCATTATTATTATGACTTTTATTATTATTATTATTATGATGCTCGGCTATTTTTGTGAGCTCGTTCTGCTCATATTTTAATACCAGCTTTTTAGTAGCAACTTTGACCTTGCCCAGTTAACTGGCCTCAATGCATCAATCCAAGCGTCGCTCTTGTTTGGTAACCCTGAATTGCCTGCAAGACTTTCATTGTCCTTGCCGTGAGACGTCTTTTGTTTTGGCTAACTTTATACCGAGTAGTAGAAATCTGAAAAGTGTCGAACGTAATTGAAAACAGAGTGTTGCATTCTTTTTTCCATTCACTGTGTCTACAGTGACTTATTGTGCTCAATATTTTTCATCCTTTCTTTGTCAGCTCAGCTGTCCTTATCGCATGTCCCCAAGAGCATTTGCATGCTGATTGCTTTTGCCGCATATGGAAGGGAATACTGCAATAGCTTTGCAACTGCAAAAAAAGTAAATATTGAGAAGAAAAGAAAGAAAGAACTAGTAAATACCGTGTATCCAGTTATAATTATGTTTTCTTCATAATCTATCAGAGATTAAAATAAGTTTTGGTTCTTTTTTCCATTGATTTGAAGGAAAAGAGAAATTTTTAATTTAAATATTTTCCAATATTTTCTAAAGAAATTAATTTGGAACTGTTATATAGATTCACATAAAGTTAATATACTCTCTTTTTTATGCCATTTGGAAAGGGTACGAGGTATGAAAAACTTATAAAACTTTTGCCAAGTGGAAACCGCTCGAAGCAGACAAGTTGCCAATGAAATTGCTTTTGCCTTTGCCCCCAGTGACAATGTCTAAGCGCTAAAAGCGCACAAATGTTGTGCAATTTGTTAGCCCTAAAGCTGGCCAACTATTGAATAACAAGTGCAAAGTTCTTGGTATCGTATAATATGCAGTAGAGAGCTGCTGGGAAGGACTCTGGAATATTATTGCGTCAAGCCAAATATGATTAGCATCATCAAGATTAGTTTGCAGAGGAATATTCGTAACAATTGCTTAAATAACGACCTTTGACAGCGCATACGCATAACTGTTTGAATGCTTGTTATATAAGCGAAGATAATGCGACTGTAGAAAGTTTGCCATTAGCAACAGGACTGTGGAAGGGCGATAAAGGTAACCATTCTTTGGAAGGACATGCAGGAAAAGCACACAACGAAAAACTGGGTGGAGAATTCAGGATGAAGAGAAACCAAAGGAATTCCACCTACAGACTCTGCCAAGTAACTTATCTACATGAAAATGGATTACATTTATATTTCAACAGAAATATTTTACTTCAGTGGTGGACCATAAAATGAATATTTGAAAAGTATACATCTCTTTCTTACTTTTGAGCTTTGGCCAAATTTACACTTCATAAAAATACAGCAATTTAGGGGAAGACTAGCTGAAAAGTTTTCCATTCCCCAGCAAGATAGTTTTCCCGGAATTTTATGGAGAATTCTCTGAAAATTGTCTTCATTAATATATAATTTTTTGATATAGAAGATACTCGTACTCTGCTATCCTCTATATCATTATGCAATCAATCAAGTTATCAGGGAAATGGACCTGTTTGCTTTTCGGTTATACACTCATCAGTTGCTCACAAAATAGCAACATATACAGGCATATTTTTGGATGTCGTGTTTTCCTCTAAACAGATTGTCTTGGCTATCAGGATAAGTCGCAGTTGGTGGCTGAAAAGAGACAAACAGTTGGAATGTTGTTGGTTGCATTGTCTGCAAGCTCTGGTCATAAATAACTTTGTTTGGGTTCGGTTCTCTGGCCAGGAAACACACCTTTTAGCCAAGTTGCAAACCGGAGGCAAAGCTAAAGGACTCCCGACTGCAGAAGGAACAACAACAAAGAGCAGCCCGCAATAAATCACACAATTGTCGCAGACTGTTTCTGCTGTTGTTTGCAGTTTGCTTTGGATTTTCCTTTTTCTTTTCCATTTTTTTTTTGTTTTTTTCATTTTTTATGGCAACTGGCATTGTTGTGACAGTTGTTGTTTTTATACCCTGTACCCATACGATGGGGAGAGAGAGTATAATAAGCTAGTGCGCAACTTATGTAACATTTATGGTCAGCCTCGATCGCAGTGACTTTTAAAACTGAATATGGTAGTGAACTGTTAAGCATTTTTACACCTGGGTACAGGATAATTCCAAGTCGTGCACGCTCGATTATTGTTGATTTTGTTGGTGTTCCTTTTGCTTCTGGCCAACGTCCTCCGCAAATCCTGTCATGCAAATTATGTTGATCCTTTTGTCCAAATGCAATGGCCTGGCACATATTTCTTTTATTGTAAACGCCCTTCCACGCTTCATTATTATTTTATTTATTTATCCTCGTATTTACAGCGGCATTTGTTTTGTTGCGGCCTCAAATTTTTATAGTTGCTTGTTCACTTCATATAAAAAATTCAGATGGCTGAAAATAAGAGGATATATAAAATGTGCGAGTCTTTTAAAGAGTATTTAACTCTGTGAAAATGTTTCAAATAGCTTTATAAGAGGTTTATAAAGAAGGCAAGCATTGGTAGTGTATTTTTTTATGAAGAAGAATAAATTTCATTATGTATAAAGCCGGAAATAAACCAAAGAAAAACTATGAATTAAAACTCTCATTAGTTTATTCCGATATATTAGTAATGTGGAGTAAAATATATATTAAAATGAAATATATTCTTGTTTTAGAATTGAAGATATGATTTAAGATTTAAATTTTTAAATAGATATGTCATGAATTAAATTATTATTAATCAGTATACCTAAACGTCTCTAATTCAAACTATTCAGCTTATTTCAAATTTGATTAAGTTTTAACAAATTACTATAATTATTATGTTGTAAGAATCTAGGAACAAATTAAATATTTTTGACACTTTATTTATTTAAATATATTTTGCTTTTTCCTTTTCAGAACTTTTTACAAATTGCGAAAAATCAAGAAGGAAAAATAAATCGAGTGAATTGAAATCGTAAGTAAAATTCTTAAAAAAAATCCACAGTAAATTGTGCTGTCAACAATATCAACAGAGAGAAAATCGTTGCCTAATGATTTGGGCTAACGGTGCGTATGATTGATATGCAAAACGTAAGCTCTTTTCCAAGAATTTGAAGCCAGCAGTATGCGTTACATTTTCATTTAGTACAGCATAACTAAGTACAATAACTTGTTTTAGACAGCATTGCAGTTCCAAGAAAATCGTGCAGATTTTCCAAATTGTTGGCTTAATTTAAAGCTGCACATTGTCAGAAATTTAATTAATTTATATGCCCAGGCTATTGTCTATTGTCCTGCGCACACGAAGGACATTCGGGCAGCTAGCTGCTTGTTGCATTCAGTTCAATTACAACGCCCACGACAGTAAATGAAATGGAATGTCCAACAAAGACTTTACATTAAACTAAATACACAAAGCTCCGTCCAATTCAGGATTATTCAAGGCTTCGTAGAGTCCTGCACTCTATCTCTGCTTTATTTCAATATTACAAAATAAAAGCTTGTTTTAGCTATTGAATTATCCCTAGAAGGGGAAGGCAAGGAATTTATAGTTTTATGCTGCATTTTTAGCCACAAAGCAATATGGTTTCAATGAGAATTTTGTGGTATATTTCAAATATTAAAATAATAGAAAAGGAAAGGACAGTTTGTACAATTGTAAATCTATTTCTAAAAGAGAATATTGAATTGTGAATGCTGAACTAATTAGAGATATATATTTTTGTTTGAGTTAATAGTGGTTATTTAATTAATTTTGTTGTGCTTCCAACAATGGCAGTAAAACACAAAAGCTGCCAACAATTTCAGCAAGCTAAGCTTCAATGAAATATTTTATGGATTGCTTCGCTTTTGGGAATAAGAATATAGTTTTTAAAATGAAAAATTGTTATATAAAATACACTATAAGTTTAGTAACTATAGAGTCCAATATTTGGAAGAAATTGATATATACTTTTACATATTCATTTAAAATAATTGCGGCCGTATTCCTCTAACATTTTTTGCCAGCAGTTCGGAGAAACCTTCCTGAGGAAATTAATATGGAGGTTTTATTAATAATTTTACAAGGTTTTTTTTATTTGTCAAAGTTTTAATATCAAAATCCAAATATTTCCATCAATTCTAGCTGCATGGTAAATATTTGCGCGCTGCTAGCTTCAATAAATGAATATAATATCTTGCAAACTTTTTTTTGAGTTATTTAGCCAGTGGCATTATTTAATGAAGCAACGAAATGCAACAAAGTTGCTGCCCCAAAGCTGCATGGACGAGGTTTATTATTTAAACGAGCAGAGGAAATTGTAGATGCAAATGCAAGTATTTATTTCCCTGTTAATGAGGCTCTGGCTGAACGTGTGATTAAGTTACCTTGTTAAGTTAGAGAAAGGAATGAAGTAATGAAGCAAAATAACATAGGATTTAATTTCAGTTTATAATTATATATAATTTCATGTCGAATGGTATGTTTCAATCGCGAGAATGGGAGTTGTTAAACAAGAAAACAACACCTAATTCATGAGAAGCCACAAAATTATAATTTGCATCTTTTGTTCTCAAGTTGCAGAGGGTAAAGGGTAAGGGCAGAGCCAAAAGGCCTCCAAGGATTAATGTATCATGCACAAAATATTACGCATACGCCGTGTGAAGCGCAGTCAAACTTCTAATTCAGTTATTGAGTTACAAGAAGCCGCGTTGGGTTGGAGTTGCGAGACTTGGAGATGAGCACACGACGTGAACGTGAGCGAAATCGAACAATACTGTAAATTGTTTAATTAAGTCTGCCATAAGTTTTATTTAATTAATTAAAATTGCTCTATTTTATCACTATTCTATAATTCAATAAAAGCTTTGCAATCGCCTTAAGTTGCAAAGATCCTGATTATGCTTGTCGTGATGGAAAATTCACTCACGAGGCGAACTCTAAAGGAAAGGGGCGTAATATGAGGTTGGGGGCGTGAATTCGATTGGATAACGCATGAATTATGCAAGTTGCAGGCAGTCGAAAATGTTTCTTGCGGCATCTGGACCACAAATTGAATTTATGCGCTGGAAACGATTTCATTTTGTGCGAAAGCGACATGACATCCAATTTATGCGCCACATGTTGCAGCTGCAAAAATTCCGCGCTCTCTAATTGTATCAGAGGAAAGGGCTTGAAGCGCTGTCGCCTTTAATATTTAATAGTACAAGAGTCCGTTTTATTTAGAAATAGCTTTATACCGTGTCTATGGGGCTATGCTTCCTTCCCAGAGGCTGATAAAATGACAGTGGGCCGTGCCAACTCATTTGACGCCCGACCGGGCAAAACGCTGCCCATTTCCGCAAATGTCCTTTTGCCAGGCTGAGCGAAACGTGAGAAATAAATTTTAAATGCAAAACGGAGGCCGTCCCACATGGCACTGATGCTCTGAGTGCGTATTATACCCATCAGTTGTATGGGGTATATGCAACTTTCAAAGGTCAAAATGAGTATAAATTTATTTGATTAAAACTTATTTTCCGTTTAACTAATAATCAAATTATTGCGGCTTGTCCAATGCGCATAAATTCGTATATAACTCACCTTTTAGTGGGTATTTAACTGTCGAACAAATTATTATCATGTTTGTTACTTGTTGAACTTGGCTGGGCTGCTATTCTGAAGGTAAAACATACGAAGGACATGGGCAGGGACATAGGACACGAAGACAGGCAGACAAAACACCGACGACGACGACGACGGCGACGCCGCATAAAAATCCATGACAAAATGTTACAGATTGGCCGTTGCCAAGAAGAAGGAGACACAGAAGTACAGAACCGCGGAGCGAGTGCCGGAACGGGAGCCGGAGCCGAAGCCGAGCTAGAGCCAGGCAAGGCTGTTAAACGAGCCCCGGGCAAAGCTGACTAAGAGACCAACACGCGAGTGAGACAGGTAAACACAGTGAGTGAGACAGAGATGGAGAGAGAGAGAGAGAAAGAGAGAGAGAGTGAAGAAGTGGAGTATTGGGGGCTGGATGGGTAAGAGAGATGGATAGCTAAAGCCCGGCACGCCTGCATATTTAATCCTGTTGATTTTTATTTGTTTTCATATAGCTGCTGTTGCTTCCGCTGCTGCTGCTGCTGCTGCTGCTGCTGCTACATGCTCTACTATTTTTATGGCTTTTTATCTGCCTGATGATTTTGCATGCTCTTTGTTGGCAGGCAGCAGCCCTGCGAAGGTCGTCCAGGCAGCAGATTACACTACATTTCTCAGGTCTGTGCGAATTATTCTGCTATTCACACTACCAGAATCATACACTAAGAAAAAAAGCCACTTTAGTTTGAGCGAAATTTCATCTTATTTAGCTTTATTCCATATTTTATTCCATAATAACCTTCTCTCCCTTCATAATGTGAATTCTCTTTGCTACTGTTGACAAATATATTTTTATTTGATTGAGTTCCAAATACAGAATTTACTCTCTTATTCGCTGAGTGTAGCATACACACGCCTCCATCCACCTCTCCCAGACTCTAGAGATTCGCATCTACCACAGCTAAGTAAGTTCCATTGCTGTTTACCTGCTATATTTGATCATTTTGTCAGGGAAAAAGGAGCGAGAGAGTGAGAGAGAAGCTCATCAACTGTGACAAGGTTGACATTTGCATTGGCCAGCCTAAGTTAGGTCGAAGGTCGTTGGGAATTTCGAGTTATGTCCCCATTACAAATTCATATGGACTATTCCAAATGAGCCGAGCAGGCGGCAGCTTTTCCAGTGCACAGCACTTAGGGTCATTTATTTTTGCATTTCCATTCGATTTGTCTTGAATTATAAATGGTACAGGCAGAAATATCTTCAATCGAGTGTCAAGGGCTTAACTACATTTATATCTAGCTATATATATATATATATTATATTATATATATATATTTGTTAAAAGCCACAAACAAAAAATAAATATTTCAAAGATTCCTGTGCATGGCATGCATGCAATGCAATGTGGCCTGTGAACTTGGCTTAAATCGATTAATGCGGGTCAGCTAAAAAAATAGCCAGCTTATCATAAAATATTTATTTCATAAACCATTCAATAACTTCAGCTGAACTCTGAACTCTTAAAGGTGTTAAAATCTAAAAATAATTGTCAAGCGGCAAATAAACTGATTCATTCTATGATGACATCAGACCCAAACGTGCTCAAAACATTTATTAAATAGTACCAAGGTCATTGAAAATAAAAAAGAAATAAAATAAATAAATGAATAAACAGTCACACAATTATTATTTCAATGCCGCAGAATATAAAGCAGAGTACTGCATTAAATAAAATCGCACCGAAAAACGATTTAAGTGAGGGGCTCTCATTAAAAACCAAACGCCGTAATCCGAAACACAATCCAAACAAGCGATGAACTCGGAACTAATAAAACGCACAAAAGGCGTGAGAAGAGTGAAAAACTGAGGGGAGAAATAGTTGAATGGCTAAGTGTGTTGGGTGGAGGGGAAGAGGGGAAAGGTTGGCAAAGTTGATAGCAAAGTTGGTGGCAAAGTTGGTGGCTTTTGTTTTTTTTTTTTGGCCCCAATGTGGCTAACCACAGCGGGTGAAGCGCATCTAATTGGAGCGTGTAAAACGACTACGCTGATCAATCAATTAATCAATCCATCAGGCACTCAGTCAATGCAGCAACGTTTATAGCTGATTGATTTATTCATGTAGTACGAGTATATCCAGTCAGTAGCCGACTAAGAAGTAAATCAACAAGGACCACCCAGTGGCCTAATAGGAAAGGCAGAACAGGTCTCGGAAATTAGAGTTTCCGGAAATTAAAATAAATTGGAAGTCAATTTGTTAGAGGGAGCCTTAAAAGTCTGATCATTTAATATAAGGACAGTCTTATTTAAGTATCAAATAGAATATATTATAATATCTCAATATGAACATCTCCAAAATACTTATATTTAGAGGAAGAAACCTTAATTATAATGTATATATAATTTGAAATCTTAAATTCAAGCTTAATACTAAAATATTGGTCGATTATTTACAAACTTTAATCCTATGAAAGAGGCTCTTGCTTTTAAAAGTAAAGTTCTTGAGTTAGTTAAAAGCAGCTAAATGTGCATTAAGCCAAGACTGAGATAGGCCAGATTAGGCTATAAAGTTGGCAACTAACCACACTTAAAATTGCAGCGCTTGCTACCCACATAGTATGCCTAGTTGTTGTTGTTGGTAGCAGCAGCAACAGGCCATAAAAGTTTGAGCTGAACATCATTATTATCAAGAGCATTATTATCGTCATCGTCATCGTCATCGTCATGTTAGTTAATCAAAATGCCATTTGCAGTGCTTGCGGCTATATTTATTTTGCCTTCCCCTTGGGGCGAAATTAACTTGAAAATTGTTGTAGCATTTGTGGTTCTCTTCTCTTTTCTTTTTTTTCTTTTGCCCCACAACACACAAATCGGCTTAAAGACGCGCCAAAGAATTCGCTTTCATGTCCACAACACGCTTTTTCTTTCATTACATTGCACTTGTTTTCTTTATTTATTTTTCTTTCCTTTTTTTTTGAGTAAAATTCTAAAATTACTTGACCGCAACAAAGCGCCAAATTGTGCCAAGTTGTTTTCTCCACTTACGACTCTACTATACTCGTATTACCTCTACCTACGTACATATTTCAGAGTCTGCTGTGTACTTAATCAGTTGAAAGCGTAGCCAAAGTTTGCCCTGATCACGTATACGCCCGGTATGACTGGCAGAATTGATTTACAATGCGAACTAAAAGCCAGGTAGCAGCAAATACGAGTCTAACTGAAATATTTGAAGCTATTCGCAAAGCATCTGGGAGTAGTCAGCTGCATTAAGTTGCTACAAAAAAATAAAATAAAAGGCAAAGGACCACACATAGACAAGCTCTGAAAAATGAGCTAATCAGACGAACTTTTCTAACAGATTAGAGAGCAAATGTGTTGCAAAATTGGGCTAGCCAAAATGTATCATCATCTGTAAAGCCACAGAGACCTTTTGTTAATATTTGGGACTAAAAGATGCAAACGAAAAGGATTCAAAAAGCACAAGTTGTGTTGGATTAATTCCTATTTAATCTATGTTAATATTCAGCTGAAGAAGCAGAAGGGAAGTTTTTGGGCGATGACTTAAATGTGGATTAATTTAGAATTTACAATTTATAGAGCACAATCAAATGATAAACGGGCTACAATATTCAAAACAAATAATGTTGGGCTAGGTATACTTTTTGTGTAATAATCAACTCTAATAAATTCAGAAGAAAAAAACGTAAAAACTTTAAAATATTATTAATCCATTAAAAAGTAAAGGATAAATATTTGGATTTGTATCGAATTTAAGCAAGAATGAATATTTTTTTAAGTCGGCAATAGATTAAAACAAATACACAAGTTAAAAACTTTGCTGTTAATTGAAACCCAGCATCACCACTGTAAACAGCCTTGGGAGCTTTTCCATTCGGTTTCTTTCAGCGACTTTATCAGCCACAAAAACCACAAAGTAAATTTGGATTTACAGCAGGCAAAACAATTTCACAACTCTGCTGAAAAATTTCACTTTTGCCGTTGACTGTCGTTTTTATTTTTAAATATTTGCACTTATTTTTTAGCGATTGTTGTGGCATTTTATTTATTTTTTTGGCAGTGTGCAGAACAATGGAAGCTGGAGCTGGCCATACTCGTATATCACCCAGTTTGGCTTTTAGACGCTTAAATTTGTTGCCATTTAGCGGGAATTGCAGTCGTTTGAAAGTAAAGCGTGTGTGGGCGTGGCAACCCACTGTCCAGGGAGTGGCTAAAACCAGGTGAACCACTGCACCACATTGCCAATATACATATAAGTGTATAAATATATATGTATATTCAACTGTCAAGCTGTGCTCCGTTATTTATGTCTGTACTTTTTCCCTTTTTGCCTTTCGAGCTGTCTAGCGATAACCACGTAGATTTGACATTACATCGATTGACTTTTGATATCTGTGATGGGGCTACTTAATAGATACCTAACTAGTTTACTGTCTCCTACAGCTGTGACCCATCAAATGGGGCATGGAAATGTGTTACTCATACGCCCCATTGAATATATTGTGTAGGGGTCTCACGTATTTGCTTTGATTACTTTTGTAATTGTAGTGCCCTGGGCAGTGCCATTAAATATTAAGGGTCAATTAGGACCTGAGAAACCAAAGAACATAAATTCAAATGGTCCCAGTATAAACAGAATAAATTAAAAATCAATGTTAATTGCTATAATCAAGTTAGTTTACTGCCTTCAATAGAAAAATAGTTTTTAAATGCTGATAATAATTAATAGTTTTTTAAAGTAGCAACATAACTTTTCCGGTATTCATTTTCAAATAAGAAAATATATCTGAAAGTATCAGTAATACCTAAAACTAGGTTTAAGTTTTTCATTCGAAAGATAAAACAACACTTTTTCAACTTAGAAAGTTAAATTCTCCAACCAATTTTGTTATTCACCACAAGTCGAATCGTTCTCTCTATGGAATATTATAGAAACTCATTTCTCGAGTCCTCGGCATAATACAAAGCAAATTAGACGCTCGTTTCTGACCATGGCCAAGAATTACATTGTTAAGAGCAAGACAACAATTGAGTGATTTTATTAGCTGTCCCTTAATTGCATTATAAATGGCTGGAACTGCTATTTTAAGCCAATTCAATTGTGGCCAACGCAGACAAAGTTGAGCCTGCACTTTATCAGAATCTATCTGGCCCTGACCGAATTGCAGCTAAACATTGAAGAATATTTCCATGTTTCGCCTGTGGCACTTGCTATGCCTGTTTGACGGCTCTAATTTTCTATAGCCTACTTTAAGGCGCTAGGACCAATTTCGTAAACCACAAGCCGCGTCTTTCCAGATTGTTCTGCTCGTCACGTAATACACGAAGGCAGCATTCATGTGGCAGGTGGAACAACTTCTTCTTGTCCTGGAAATGGGAAATCATTTTCTCTAGTTGTTTGTTGCTGCACGTACAAAAACCACTGCGGCAAGGATAAGACATGATTTTCTACAGTTTGTTCTGCTTTGCTTTTTCCTTTTTCGCCTTACTCCGCTGTTATTTTCCTTATTCTGCTGATAAGCTTTTTGTTTGCCACTCAGCTCTGCGATCTCCGCTTGTTGAAGGACCTGCTATTTGAGAGCTTAGGAAATGAGAGTAAATACCAGAAATGTGTATTATAAATATGTTTATTTAAATGCAATGATTAGCTGAAGAGTATTATGAGTTATGTTTAGCTTAGAGTTCATTGAGCTGCTATAAATAATACTTTGGCATGATTTCAATTCGTTGATTTTGTGAATTATATGCGTTTAATCGGCTATTATTTATATTTTATATTTATATAATTGAATATAATAAACATAATTAATAATTTATAATTGGTCGGTATTTGTATCTATCTGTATTTAGTAATTAAAAAAATAAAGTAAAATATATTAAAATAAAATTTATAAATTTTTTTAGCTTAACTATTTTATTAATAATGTTTAAATGAGATCCTCAAAAGTAGATGAAGTTAACTTTTAAGTATAATTAAAGGATGAAATTATTATTATGGTATTATTAATCGTATATCCATTTAGTCCTCACATCAAATATCTGCTTTCAACTTTACTAAATTTGATATATTTTAAATTTAAATTATTTCAATTAATTAAAACACAATTAAACTAATATTAAATCCTTTCATTCAATTCCCAAAAATATCTTAATTAACTAAAAAGGAGTAAAATTTAAGTCTTGTTGGAAACAGCCGCTTGAAATACTCACAATATTTTTTTCTTGGTAAAAAATATATTTTTCATATGCATGTTTTATGCATATAAAATCTTTATATATTATTATTCCTTTTATATAATATGGCTTATATATATATGTAAATATTTTTGCCAACAATGCAAATGTAAACCGCTTGTGAATATTTTAATTCACAGAAACAGGGAGGGAGAGAGGGAGAGAGAGGGGAAAGGGAGAGTATTAAAATACACGAAAGGCCAGACAGGTCAAAAGTCACTTTTGTGGTCAATTCTGAGAGTACTCTGGGTTATTTAAAGAATTTATAAGGTTTCATGTGCTGGCTGGGAGCAGTTATTCAGCTTAATTAATGATGTGTTTGTCTGTTTCCTTCTCTGTCTGTCTGCCTGTCTGTTTGTCTGTTTGTAGTCTGCTTTTAGGCGCGACTACGCATTGGGATTTATGCGTTAAACGTGATTTTGCACTGTTTTCGCTTGGCCATCAACCAACGTGGCCATCCCAAACAACTACTACCACTCCATTTTCTCTCTCTCTCTCTCTCTCTCTTAGCCTATATCTATCTCTGTCTCTACTCACGTGCATGCAGCTGCCCCATGGACATGGGGCAAAGCAGTTATGGCTCTTGCCTCTTTCATTTGTTTACCTTGACCACCAAAAACATGAAAGGACACGTTTAAATGCTGTTCAACAACATTTTTCTTTACTTTTTTGTTTTTGCTTGAAAGGGCTTGGCCCTGTCGTACATCATGGTCAAAATGTTAGCACAGACTCATGAATCATATATGAGATACCCTGGAATATTTGATGGTCTGCTCTCTTGTCTACCACAATATGAATATGAATAACTATGAATAGTTTGGAGCAACAAAAAATGTTATTTGTTTTAAGACGACAATATCTAACGCTGACTTATGCAAAATGTTTACATAATTCCCAAGCAAAATACAAATTAGTTATTCATATGATATGAGGACAACAACAATTGTGTTGCATTCGTTAGATTTTTAATTGAAAGGATTATATTCTTTGCATAATTAAAGGTCCTGTATCATTATAAGACGTAAGATTCCTACGTGAATCTTCCAAAATTGTTCAATAAAGCAATAATATTATGCTGCTCCGAAAAGAATGCTGAATTTAGTGGAGTTAAACTGGAAGGGATCGCCGAAACTTGGCTAGAAGCTAGAAGGGATTTTGAGTGTTAAAGAAATGTTTTTATCTAAAATATCCTTCAACAAAAAAACTTAAATTTGAATTTTCATTTTGTAATTTTCTTGCTCTGTCTATGTCAAAAAAATGCCTTTCACTTGTTGACCTCTGACCTCGTCCAAACACATTCTTTTCCGGGCTATTGTACAGCTGGAGTAGTATTTTTTATGTAACTTCTATTATTAGTTGGCCAGGTGATCCCGCTCCACTTGAATACTCATCTGATGTTGGTGGACAGGGTAGTTCTTTATGCAAAGCGTGGCGCGCTCTTAACTTTTATTGGCGGAACGTGACCGTAATAAGCCGCTTCACACGCAAAATATATGTATATTGGGAGTGGCAATACAAGAGTGCATTAAATATTTACTCAATCAATAACATATTTTGTTTTTTTTTTTTTTTTTTGAGCCACATAACAACTTCCTTTGAAGGAGCCGCGTTTCAATTACCTGCGCCAAGACGGAGGCGCAACCCAACCTTACTCAACCCAACCGAACTGAACTGAACTGTACTTTGTTTACTTTAAGGATATAGCGTCCTGTTCCCCCTTTCACTTTTCCCAAGAATTGCTCAAATTCTTGTTTTGGGAAATTCAGAAAATTTGTTTGAATTCACTTTGCTTGCAGCTAGTTTCATTGGTAAAATGCCAGGATATGAGCTATAAATTATATTCGTTAAAATCTTTAACAATTTTAAGCAGCATTTATTAAGTAAAAAATATCTTAGCAATGAAAGTATCTTTTTCTGTGCATTGCCAGCAAAATCACGAGCTTTAGTCAATCGATTAGGAGTTCGATTATCAAACATAACCCAAATGAAATGGCACATTTTTCCCAAATTTAAATGGAAATAATCCGTGTCAAGTTGGGACAGGACTTATATGATGAACTTAACAGATTACTTTGCAGTGACTCAACGCTCTAAAGCAGCTCTTATCATTTGTTTTTTTGAGTCCTCGAGCCTTGAACCGAAATTTTGAATAATTTATTAGAACTCCGGCAAAACACTTTTCATCTCATTTGTGACTTGCCACTGGATTGTTTATATGAGTTGTTGTTGCATGTTTTTGTTCAAATTATGCGTGAGTAGCTGAATTTGATTTCGAGTGCCCTTGTCTCCATCCCTCCTCGAGAAAACTCACTCGAAAGTCATCCACTTTGTCTGCCTGTGGCGTCAGCGTTATTATTTTTGGCCTTTTCCACATGGAGGGCTCTTAAAGCCTACAGCTAACATGCATATGCATATGTATAAGTTATTAGCAAAAACCAAAGCAGCGAAATTTCTCTAGAAATCAAATAAAACTACTTTTGGCTTAGAATTATTATTCAAAAGTACTTTGGAATTAGAGCTTTTTCTCCAGCCATCCTTAAGCTCCAAAAATTTGAGTACCAACAAAACAGATATTTTCGTGTGTTCTACAAGGTAATTTGGGTTTCATTGATTGAATCAAATCATTTATTTATCTTTTATTGAATTAGCGATTTGAATAAATTTGTGTATTAATTATTTGAGTGAGCTGCATTATAAATTTTAATGGTTTCTCTTGACTTAATTCAACAAATTCGATTAGCTTTGCTATTAAAAAGTTAGTTACATATTTATGCAACCTTAGACTAATTAAGCTTGTTTTACTGGTGTGATTTCCTGTGTTAATTGAAGCTTACTACGAGAAGATGGACTTACAGGACAGAATTTTTCTTTATTTTGATGTTTCTATATCAATTAAGTCTTTGAGTTTGAATATACCTGCAGCCAGGACTAACTAGACTCATTCAATAAGGGTTTGAGATACATAGAAGCCTCCTTTTGACTATGCAGCTACTGAGTATAGAATCAACACCTTTTGACATTCAAATTTACCTTAAAATAGCCCGGTTTTTGGCCAATGCTTTAACTTTAAACACTCTCAATTTGTAAATTAGTTCTCAGTACTAAACACATATCACATGCATAGCAGGAGATATTAATATAAGTCCCACACCCCACACATATTTAGATAGAAAGGGTTATCTAGTCAGCAATAACAATAATAATATTTCGCTCAACATGTGTCCTACTATTTTATGATTACATTCTGGGACTCACAGCGTGAGTACTATTCATAATATGAATCTATTCACCTGCTCTCAATTGGGTGCCCAACAACTGATTGAATACAATGCACCTTTCTCTGATTATTTTGATGAACAAAGGATAGAAAGGAACAAAATGACGGCACAGGAGGAATGTACAAAAGGGAAGTGTGCCAAAAAGGAACTGGGGAATAAGGCTATGGTATGTGAAGGGGAGAGAGAGAGAGAGAGCTGTTCATTTTATGTTCATTGAGTGTAGAGCAAGGAAAACTTGTTGTTTTTCAAGGCGTGGCAGTCCGTGCTTCAGCTAGGTGTTAAATTATATCATTAGGCTCTCTGTGCATAATTTAATTAAATTGGCCAGTGGCTCGCTCGCTCTTCTTGTGTCTTGTGCTGCCGTCTGTCCGCGGCATTGTTATTAAAATTTAATTAAAATGCTATCAAAAGCAACAGCTTGCTGAGCCACCGCATTCGTCAGCTCCAGCTCTCCGTTAACGCCAAATTGACTGCTCAACCGCTTGGCAATGACTTTATTACACCCACAAACAAATGACAATACGACAATACGACAACACGAAAATGCGAATATACAAGGATACATCACAGTCAGTCATATTCCACAATGGGAGAAAACAGCCCGTTGTGTGGTTAAAATCAATTGTTCTCAAAATGATTAACAAAGTTGAATAGTCACAATTAGAATAATGTAAAATAGGAAATACATATATATATATTGGCCAACTTATATATTTTAAAGAAGGATCATTCCTTAATGGATCCCAGAAATTCCTTTATCTAGAATACTACTATTTGGATTTTATATTCTTGCGAAGAATGAAGTCATTTTATATAGCGAACCAAAATAATACACAGAGAAATAATTGCCCACATTGTGCGGCAAAAGTCCTTTAACTTTAGTATCCTTGCGGCTCATTAAATTGACCACACACACACACGCACACTCAGGCATTCTGAGTATGCAAGTACAGAACCACTGACTACTGTGGAACTATTTAATTAATGTCAGAGCATTAAATGTGATTACGTCAAGCACATGAGGTGCAGTGGCAGCAGAGTCTCTCTAGCTGAAGCTGAAGCTGAAGCTGAGCAGTAATTTACAGTTCTGTAATTACAGTCTGAGAGTCATGTGATTAAATTGAAGTAAACACTAAAAGGCAACTACTTACCAGTCTCTCGTTTACTGCTAAGTCTATAATCTTCACGTCTCGCTCTCTAATTAAGTAACCAAAAAAAAAAAAAGGCTTAAGGCTTAGACAAACACTAGACAGTAGCTGGTAAAAGGCAACGAGTGAGCAAAGACAATTAATTAAACTTATTAAATAACTATCTAAACTGGGAAACGTATTGTCAAATTGTTAAAATTTATATTAAACATGAAGTAAAAGTCATCTAGACATGAGATGAAATTAATTAAAAGAAAGAAAACTATTTATTAGTCTCTAGTTCTCTCTCTTTCTTTCTGTGTCCTTCCTTTCTTTATCTTACACTCTATCTGTCTCTTTCTCTTTGAATCTGTCTCTATCTCTCTCTCTCTCTCTCTCTCTCTCTCACTCTCATTCTCTCTGTCTTTCCCCTCCTTTTTCTCAAACATGATCTGGGTTCCTATTTTTGTGTCTCTCTATCTCTCTCTCTATGTGTCCTTCCCTCCCTATATCTCCCCCTCTATCTGTCTCTCTTTCTGTGTTTCTTTATATCTTTCTCTCTCTCCTTATAGCTCTGTCTCTCTCTCAGAAAGAGATACTGTGTATTTTCCAATATTATTGAATATACAGATTTATATATAGTAAGAAATTCGATACTCACAGAGACAATAACAAATCAGTCTTTGAATCGAATTTTCATAATCTTGAATCCCTAAAATACATTTACAGAGATAAAGTAACTCACTTTGTATTGAAGCCCAATAAATATTTAATTTCCTTTTAGTTTCAACTATTTTGCGTGTTAAGACCCATATTAAGCTGGTACAAGAAATTCTTTAAAGCTGACTAAATTCAAAAATATTGGAAAAATGTAAGAAATGGTTAGACAAAATACCAAAGTAAGTCAGGCGAGTAAAAAAAGGGAAAAAGAATGAACAACAATGAGAAAAGAGAACCCGAGAACCGAGAACATTTTTAACATTTTCATTTAAAATAACTTTTAGCTTTAATTTGTGCAATTCATCAGCAAAAGAAAGCAGAACGCTGATACAGAGGAAGAGTGACTTAAGAACTTCCGTTTTGAACAAATAATGATGGTAAAAAATGCGAAGAAGGGGGCCTACAAGCCGGAGGGGAAGCAGGGCAGGAACTGGAACTGGAACTCAAACTGGGAATGCAGCTGAAGTGGGGCACATGCAATTGAAAACAATTAACAAATATTCCAAGAGCCAAGGCCAGAAACACGCAAGACTTTTGCTGCCTGCCTGCCTGAGTAAAGATTGGGATTGGAATTGCAATGGGTATCTGTTCTCTGGCTCTCCGGCTGTCTCATCAAATGAAAATTGCTGCCAATGGCTGGCTGACTGGCTGCCTGAGCAATGATCATCATCATCTTCCGAGCCAACTTGCAACTCGCAACTCATTCATCATTTTTAATTATGACAATTGCCTGTGATGCCTGCTCCTGCAGTCCATTTACTCCCTGGCTAAGCCTGGGAAATTCCTTTTTTTTTTTTTTTGTCTTGCTAAGAAAAGCTTGAGAAAATAATGCTGCTCACGTGCCTATTAGCTGTTAATGGCCCATTGCTCATAGAGCCAATTCAAGGGATTTTATGGCAGCTGCCGCCCTATTAGGAACTTCGATTTATAGCCACGCCGACAAGCTTGTTGAAGTACCTTCAATTACCACCTAATAACCTTTGATGCCTCGCCTTAATTAAGTTGCCAGCCAATTGGCAATTGGGCCAATACCCACCATTCCCGCAACTTTGTAAAATCTGTGGGAATATAAAAATTGCTTTTCAATTTTTGCCTTGTAATTAATTTAATTTAAAGGCTAATTTCAGAGCACTTTTTCAAATGAAAATTCATGCTACAAATTATATAGATTCTGACTCTCTTATTCTAGACATAATGGGATTAATATAAGAATTCTAATACACCCTGGAGTCAATCGCAAATAGATTATTGATATAAAGTCAGCTGGTTCCTACTCGAACTAAAACAAAAAAATTTTTTTTTTATACTTTAGAATGAAAGAAGATATATAATACTCAAAGGATTTTTAAAATCGGAAAAAGGAGTTTCTTCTTTATTTGGCCTTGTGTGAATATAAAATTTGTTTAATATTTTAACCACTGCAGATTACCGAATAATCCTTATAAATACATTCTTTTTTTTCTTGTTTAGCTAGTAAATTAAGCTGGCGCTCAATTAAATCGGATTTACTATTATTATACTCGCCATTTCCCATATTACATCATCATATGCCGGACAGACAGGCAGACAGAGATACAGACAGACAGACAGACAGTTGAGTTAATCTTCTTATCAGGCGGACACAAAAGTAATAAACTCATAAATGAAGGCTGTGCGTGAGGCAAAACTCATAAAATTATAATGGGTATTCTTATCGGGCCTAAACCGAAACAACGAGTATTGTTTCATCATGGGGCAAGTTGCAAGTTGAAATATTTCACTGCTTTGGCAATTACATAAAATATGCGGGCAAAAGGCCAACTAATTAAATCAAAATGCATATATATAAATTATAAATTATAATTATTGGAAGCCGCGTACAGAATGAGAGGCAATTGCATATATTAAATACGCAGAATGTCATTTTAATTCGAATTTAATGTAATATGCTAATAATTTCATTTGTTTTTCCCTTTTCTGCATAATTTTAATGTAATTTTCATGACATCTGCCGCATGTTATTCTCCAGAAATTCTGAAAATTTAATGCACAACATGAGTTACTCAAATTATTACTCCAAACATAAGCAAAATGTAATCAAACACTGCAAAAAAAATCACCTGATCAAAATTAATATAAATAGAAAAAAAATGTGCTTTAATTAAATTTCTTTTTAACCAAGGAACACTAAAATATTCTTTAAAATATCTATAATCTTCCTTAAAATAATATTATTATAATAAAATTTTCATGGCGAACTTTAGAATTATTTTTCTGAGTGCATCCTCCTCTGCTTGGCTAAGGTGCGCCCGTTGCCCAGGGCCAGCGTGTGGGCGTGTCACCTTGACAAATGTGCAGCCTCATGCGAACAACCCATTCGGAAGGGGCTCCAAGCGAAATGGCTACACCACAAGAGATGAGACCACACAGCCAGTGATTTCGTGACTTTTATTGTCACTGGCAAAGCTTTCTTTCGTGACTTTTACTTTACTCTCACTGTCAAAGCTTGCTCTTACTTTCTAATTTATATATATTTCGATTTAAATAAGTCCGATTCTAATAATAAGCTTAATCCAATGAAAACAATAAACTTTGCAACAATCTCAGTATAATAATTGTAATCATACTTATCTGACTTTAATGTGAGATGAAAGAGCTTTTTAAGCGACTTCAATGGCTGTGATAAAGTCACAGTTTGTTGTTGAAAGCTCAACATTTTCTTAGTTCTATAGTGTTGAGTGAGATGATTGATTAGGTTTATTAAATGTTATGAATAGCGCAAAACTTATTGAATCAAAAGAATTATTCTAGAGTTGCAGTTTGAGCTCAAGTCTTTTAGTTTTTATTCATTTTTGAGTGCAGTGATTGATACTTTTATTCAGACACAATTTTTTGGGCTTTAGCTTGAGCGCTACTATAAAATGCATTAAGAGCTTTAGAGTGCATCAATCAATGTGTCAATCATACAAGCTTAGCACTTGCCTTACAGTAATCACTAAAAGTTGACTGCACATTGCACAGTGCACAGTGCCACTGTGTGCAACAGTGCCTTCCATAATTGGATGTACCTCTCGTATATGTATTGGTAAATATTTGCTATTAATAAAACATACGCGACCGTTTTGTTTTTTTTGTGCATTTTCAGCAACGCTTTCGGGTCACGTTGGGCAGCCCAGTGGACATCAATCAAGCTGCAGCCCGTCTAGCGGATTGCAGGAGTAGCGCCCCATAGTACCCCTTCCTCATCCAAGCCAAATGTATGCCGGGCGGGCAACACAGTTCGCCAAGACCATCACCAGCATGGCATGCAGCATACAGAAGCAGCCTTCGCAGCCAGCCCCATCAGCTACCATGGCCATGACGGCCACAGCCACTGCTGTTGGCATTGGTGGTGGTGCTGGCGGCTTGAGCGGTGCCGGCACTGTACCCTCCACCCCCAAGGCCACAAAGACAGCGCAGCCACGCGGCTCATTGCCAACGGATGCTCACCAGCCGCCACTGGAATTTCAATGGCCACCGCCTTTGCCGGTGTCCAGTCACACAAGCAATTTGCGTTTGAACATGATGAACCAGGACCCAAAGGATTTACACACAGCCCGAGCCATCATTGAGGAGCTACGTTCCAAGGTCCGCTTTCAGACCGAGCACATCATGAAATGGCGCAAGGCGTACGCTATGCAGGTAATTCAAGACAGAATTGGCGTATCAAAAGTCCCTACAAGTTCAGGTTACTCAGTTTCCTGGAAAAGAATGAGTTAGTTAAGCAAATGGATCAATGTTTTATGAAATTATACTTATCGATAGTTAAGGAAAACATCGATAACTTTGATAAATTCGACTTCTTTATGAACAGTTTGCTTTTGCAAAATTAAAGTTTAAATTATTGGTTGAATATTTACTTTAATTAGGAAGGATAATTCCGAAGTATTTATACTAAAAGGAGGCTAATCGATCAAAAGGATATATGAACTTAAAATTAGACTAGTTTGATTTAAATTAAGATTATGGTTTATAATGCAATTCTCTCTTTGTCACAGGTGCAGCAACATTATCGCTATCAGAAGGAGAAATCGGATCAGATGAACTCGCTCACCTCGCAACTGCTGTTGCTCGAGTCCCGACTAAAGCGCAAACAGAAGCAAATCGCTAGCCTGCTGAGTCATCGTGAGGTCACCATACAACGTCAGCAGAAGATCATAGATACGCTTTCCACACGGCTGGTGGATCACGGTCTGGAGAGTATTGAGGCAAGCTATGCCAATGAGCTGGATTCCCTAAATGATTCCGATTCCGCTGTGGTGCTGGAGGATATTGATTCGGATAGCAACATGACGTTGGGTACGCGACGGAAGAGCAGTGGAGGACTGGGCGGCGGTTTGGGCGGTGATGGTATAACCATAGTGCGTTCCATATCGGATGCCATTGAGACAAATCTGAATAAATATGGAGCGGCCAGGCGCAATAATTGTTTTCTGCGTCGTCCGGATATACTGGAGACTGTTTACTCTGTAGAGGAGGATCCGGAACCCACTTCAGATGTGGCTGAGAAGCGTGACAAGTTTAAGAATCGCTCCGATAAGGCTCTCAGTTCCAGCTCCACAGAGGGACAAATTGACGGAGCCACGGCCAAAGACTCCACGCCAGAGAAAGCCAAAGAGGTGTCTATAGGACAGGCTATGCCAGTACCCCGACGCCAGCTGGGTGCAATGAAGCGCTCTCCCAGCCATGATTCACCTTGCACCACACTGAGCGTAAAGGTGCCACAGCTGCAACCTCAGCCGCCGGCGGATCAACTAAATGGCAAGTCCCAGGTGACCACCTACAATCGTGTCATGTCGAATCATCGCTCTGTAACAAAGCCCAAGGATGTCAAATACAAACGAATCAATAAGGCAAAGTCCAAGAGCCTCGAAGAGCTGCGCGGACGTCTCAAGAACCTGGTGGAACGTCCTGGAATCGATGCAGGCTATACAGCCGGCATGATGCCCCAGACGGCGCAGTCGTATGCGTGACACATGCCACAACCCGAGGAACAGAAGCCACAGCAGGAAAGTAGCCACAAAGCATCCTCGATTGCTCCGCCGCCAGCCGCGGGTAACTTCTCGGCCGGCCACACACCGGAACAGATGGAGACGCCTCAACGGCACAGCTTTCCTAAGCGTTCCTTGACGCTGCCCCGTATCCTTGTGCCGCAATCAACCGGTAGCGCCGGCGGGGGAGGAGGCAACGGCAGCGGCAGCGGCAGTGGCAGCGGCAGCGGCAGTGGCAGCGGCAGTGGCAGTAGTGGGCGTGGTGGTTTCTAGCAATTAAAGAAATTTTTCATACGCAATTGTGATAAAAAGTAAATACATATTTTTTTTTTCTCGTTCTCTCTCGCGATTGCCGTAGTCTCTTTTGTAACATTTGTTTCCTTAGCTGTTTTCCTTTTGAGAGAAAAAAAATGGCATTTAATATATAATTTAATTATTAGTTTAGTTTTTAACGAAAGGAACTGCATTTTAACTTTAACACTTAATATTATTTCACATGAATAAATATGAATAGTACTCATTGAGTGCTATTATGAATACACTAACAACACTCGCTTTTTTCTATTATTTCTCTATTTATACTTTGTCAACAAGAAGCGTATGAAAAATTTCAAAGAAAATACAAATTTGGAAAAGCTTGAAAGGGTCTTTTCGAGGACAATATAGAGCTGGAAAAATATCGAAAACATCGAACTTGCTCGATGGTATATCGATGTTTCGCACTGAAAATATCGAATATCCGCGGTGTTTTTCAGCTCTGGGACAATATGTGTGGAGTTGCGTAAGTATTTAATATATATTTATATATATATATATATATAATATATATAAATATAGTATTTATAATATTGTTGGGTGTCTGGGTGAAATATTTAGTAGGCTAGTAAATTTACAAAAGCTTATTTCTAAAAAAAGAATATAAATGTTTATCTAAATTAAGTATTTGTCTAAATAAAAAATGGCTTACATTTATAGGCTTAAGATATGTTTAAATAAAGTATAAGACAGTTCTAATCCAATTCTTTATAGCTAACTTTGATAAAAAAATAATAGTACTTTTTTAGTAGAGTACTGAATATTTGTCCAAGTCTTTCTTTGCTGTGTGTCAACCAAATTTTCTTCAAATTGGAACCATATCACAACAAAATTTATTTGGCTTACTCTATAAGCCAAGATTGAACACTAATTTTCAGACAATCCTAAAAGTAGGCAACACGTTTTTTCGTTGAATTTTAAACGAAATTGGAAACCAAGCCAGCCTTATATGATTTTTTAGGACCTATAAACAATAATTTCTTCAAAGATTATTACTTCAACGCCCTAAAAGTATTTAAATTAAAATTAATTTTTTTGAGCTTACACAACATATCCTTAAAACTGTTTTTTTTAACGACGATGTCTATCTTAATATCTAATTCATGATTCCCACACAAGAACTATATATATTTATAAGCTCTATTCCATGGACTGTCTTCTAGATAACAGAATTTATGTGAAAAGAGAGCTGTACGTGAAACTTTAGTAAAATATACTCGTACTGTATGCATAATACATATATTTTCATACTTAAATTGCGACTAACTATTTTTACATGCTGATTATATATGTAAATGACAAGCTCACTTAAATAATAACAAAATAAAATAAATAAATATAGATTAAATACAATTAGACAACTAAGAGAATATTTTCGTTGAATTTTTAAAAATTATTTTTAAAATTGTTATAAAACTTTGGAGCCTCGAGCTCTATAAAGTTAAAACGTCATGTGTACCTTGAAGCGATTGAAAATATATGTGGGGAAATACCATAAAAAATATAGAAATAAATAGCTGTATGTGTTAGGCGATAATTTTAAGTGAAATATTGCATATTTTGTGTATTTGTGAAAGCCTTAAATATCTATAATAAAATGGCTGAAATAATTCTCAACTAACCTAAGAACTAAGAACTAAAAGTACAATGCTCAAACGGTGTCAATATTACAATTCTATTAAAACAGATCTATATATATATCAACTGTTATTCCAGAGTATTTTCCTATAAATAAATGTACCTAAACATTGCTCTTGATGTTAAATGTAAAGCTCTAAAGATATGCATATACTATGATATACCCTGTACCTATGATCAAAAACGACGCAAAACCTTTCAAACTATTTTCCAATGAATATACATAGAAATATATTTGTGTTAGAACCGTAAAGTATTACCACAGTTATAAATACGTAATATCAGAGTCGTAAATCGACCTAAGAAATCCGATCAATTCCCTTGTCAATTTTGCACTCGATTTTCAATAAGTTTGTCAATGCGAGTTCAAAAACATTTTGAATGTATTTGATATACTCACAAGTAAAGCGTGTTATTCTGAATATAAAATTAGTGTGCTTGCTAAATAAGTAAAGCAAACTAAAAGTAAGTTAAACTAATAGTAATAAGAATTAAAATTACACAAGTCACCTAATTAACTAATTCAAATGCCAAAGAATTAAATAACCCTGAAAATATTCTTCATTTTATTCTTCATTTACTTAAGTATTTGATGTTCTCTTTCCTGTGGACTGATGCTCCACAATCTATACTTTCCGCATTTCTTTTTAAATCCATTTCAATATTATTTCGAATTACAGATCAAAAATTTCTCTATACTTTCCGCATTTCTTGTTAAACCCATTTCAATATTATTTCCAATTTCAGATTGAGCTTTCTCTATACTTTCCGCATTTCTTTTTAAATCCATTTCAATATTATTTCCAATTAAAAATTTAACTTTCTCTATGCTTTCCAATTACAGATCTGAACCTATTTCCTTAACTTATTTAAAAGCTTTTGTTTATTTCGGTAGAAATTATTCTCCACTTCTGTGCTAACTGACAAATATAGTTAAATATATAGTATTTAATACAATATATATATAACAAATTAATTTATATGTCTATGCTAAGCAAATATATATTACTCTATTCGTAAATTAACTTATAATTCGACTAGTATAAATACTCGTAATTGATATATTAGATGTGTAATATCCTCGTCTAATTGTGTATATAGAGAATTCGATATATTTATTGGCCGCGCTAAATTCCTTTTCTAGTTAGACTTATTAACTATTTATTATAAATTTAAAATATGGAAATTTTGCTCATTTTACAAATAAAACATATTTTTAATTTTTGCTTTGCTGAAGTGCTTAAAAGCTAAACCTAACTTAAAAACTGAATAACCGCCCACACATAGAAACGAGAGCTGAGCTGAAACAGAGCTTTTTAAGCAAATAGCACAGCTGAAATTTAAACAAAGCTTTTTAAGCCAACAGTTCAGCTTTCAGTTGAATGTGTGATTGTTTTTAATTCATTCATGAGGAGTAAAAGCTTAAATAAATAAAGTCCAATGTCTCAGCTAAACTTTTTCAATAGTCAGAAAAGCTTTCAGATGAGAGTGTAATTATCTTTGAGCTTGAACTTATGGGATTCGAAACACTTTCCCTCTTCTCGTGATGCTGAACGGAACAAGGTTGTGGCTCAGTGTGCTTATCAGCAGCGGGCTTATCTGCCTGGTAAGCTACCTCATATTTATTTCACATATCTATAGATTTGTCTAATCAATTTGTTTAATTCTAGAATTTAGGTGATGTAAATTCCACAACTGTCAATCCCGTAACTGCATTGACAGTGCAAAATATTGATCGTCTCTACAGTCAAGTGCTGCTAACCAGCATAAATAACTCTCGAGAAGTGCTGAGTCATCTGAATGATACCAATGCTATCGATAAGGAATACTTTACCGAATTGGATCGGACTATCGATACTGATGATTACTACAGCACTGCATACTTCATATTTGTTTTGATACACAGTTCATTGTTTGATCCGGAAACACCCGACAAACTTTTGCTGGAAATAGTGCCAGCCGAGAAAATTACTATTCGCAATTTTTTCGCCAAAGTTCACATGGAATTACATAAATATTTAACAGCTACGCATCAAATAAAATCGGATTTAATGAGGAACATAACGAGATATAAAGGTGAAACTGGAAATCGGATTCTATTATCCTACATTGAATTCCCAGAAAAACTACAAAACCAAATTCCGGAACTGCAGCTGATGGATTATATGAAGCAGGCGAGAGGCTTAGTCGCAGGCATTGCCCAAGGGATCCAAAGTATCTTAAAATGAGATTATATGAGAGATGCTTTACCATAATAATTTCCATTTTAAGCTGATCAAATTAGATTTTAAATACCAATTATAGCTGTTAGATAACCGAAACTGTAGAATTTGTGTACTTCTAGGTGAATATATTTGTTTGATCAACTTTTGATGGGTAATTAATACAACTATATAAACTTTCAATATAAAATATGATCTATATAAAAGTAGCTAGCACTTTCAAGTGTCGCCTCCCACTTTGATTGAGCATATATATATATTGAGTATATATATTTCGAAAAGTCTGATGCCTGCAATATTGCCTATCGTATATATGAATATATTTCTATTTATGCCTTGTCATTTAGCTAAAGCGTTTTCTTCTGTTAACAATAAAATCATCAAAACACGCAAGGCCTAACTAATTTGCTAAGCAAACATTTTGATAGTTGTGTGAATCGTTTAATATTATCGATGCCTATTTCATTAAATTTACATATACTGAATAATCGGGCGTCAGTTTGCATGTTAATTTCAATTAATTAAGCGAAATGCATTTAAAGTCGAGAATTCTTGACTAGAAAGGGCACAGTAGACTCATTATTATAATTATTATTATTATTTTTAATCATTCAATTTGAAATTTTTGCATACTTTATGGCGCACAGCTTGTACTTACCCTCGTTCTATTCAAAGCTGTTTCTTATATTTTCTACAAGGTTAAATATAGTTTCTTAAATTATTTCATATTATATAATTTTTGTTTATTATTTTTTCAATTTATTGGCGACAAAAACTTGATGACAATACAGGTATACAGAAAGCGACAAAATAAACTGGAAGACTCTAGTTGTTTTAGTCACTCAAAGGGGTATAAAACTCATATAGATGAATAGGCTGCATCGCATCGTCGTCCAGATTAATAATATTCATCATACATTATGAAACTATAATACCCGCTTAGAAGGCTCCAGTTCTAGTTCGACTCTCAAGGAAGTAAGGCTCACACAGGTGGACAGATAGACAGATGGACGGACGAATGTTGTGGCTATTGACCGTGATGAAGAGTATATGCAGAGATGTTCTGTCCGTTCCATATACATGCACATATTTAATATACCTTTTATCTATCTTTAGTGAATACAGAGTATTCACTGCTCAACTAATTTATAGGCCTCGGCATGGACCTCTCTCAGCGTGAGCTCATACTGCTGCAGTACTGTTCTTACTGCCCGGAGTGTGGGCATTAGCAGCTCCTCTTCACTAATCTTGTCCAGGTACTTTATCTCCAGGGCCTCCAGTTGAGCTCTTAGTTCACTGCAGCTACGTCTCAGAGATCTTAAATGACGTTGCACGTGCCGCTGGGTGCAATGAGAGCCCAGAGGGCGGCACTGTTCGACAAAGGTTACAAAATTTATACCCATTTGCTCTAAACTCTGTATCCATAAACTAACATCTTCATTAAACTGTTGCGTTTTTAGCTGCTCCTCCTGTCTCATAAGCTTACGCAATTCCCAAAAGCTTTCACGACTGGATAGCGCATTTCCAATCTGAAGTTTAGAGATAAGTTAATATATGTTTTCCTTATTGGAATGCATGCAACATACGCCCAATACGACAATTAATATGATGAGTATTCGTTTGCACAGCATTTGAATTGTAAGCTCTTATCACGCCAAGGGATTTAAATATACAGATTATAGGCTACCAGTTCCCAGTAATCCCATGATTAGTTTAATCAGCCGGAGAAAAGGTCACGCGTAGAACGCATTAAAGGCTTATAAGAGGCAACCTAATCTGTGAGAGCGCCACATAGTATCTTATAGATCTTACAACCGTTTGGAATCATGTGGAGTTACGTGTTTTTCTTTGCTGTCCTGCAGTACGCGGTACGATCTAATAAATATTAAACTAAATAATCAAGGAATTTCCATTACTGAAATCCGTTTAAATTAATTCCGTAACCTCATCTTTTAAGTGGACTATTAAAGCTGTATGTATTCTTAATCAACAGGATCGACAGAATAAAAACTCAAACAGCCAGGAAGGACAACAATTTTGATACCTGTTTAGCATAGGCAGATAAAGTTTATTTCGAATTTTTCTAACCTTTCCAAAGGAGTAGAATCGTCTTGGGTTCCAGAAAACTACGATCGGTCACTTTTGGTTTTTTTTAAAATCGCCTAAAAATACTGATTAGAAAAAAAGGATTAATTTCGTTTTCATTTTTACTCAGCTACAACGAAGAACTCATAAATCAAACCCAACAGTGAAAAGAATTATAGTAAACATGAAGAAAACGAGTTTCTCAAAAATAAAAATATGCATATTTCATTTCGGATCATCAATCCGAAAATATTTATTTAGAAATTCAAATTTAAAATAAAGAAATTCCAATACTCAATCACGGGCCATGTGTGCGCAAGTTCAAATAAAACAACCAATTTTTTTTTTATTGTAAGGTTGACAGCAATGTTCCAATATTTAAAAAAAAGAAGCAAAACAAAGAAAAAAGTAAGAACGTTTAAAGTAGAAAATGCTTGACTATCACATACTCTATAGGGAAGGTTTAATGTACTTACGGAACTCAAAGTTTGCAGTATCTAACTGAACTGATGACTTAGACCAAGAATATATATATATTTTATAGGGATAAAGGTTTTTCTGTATCCTGTGAACAAACTTTATATACTGTTTTTTAGCCATTCGCACTGGGTACAAAGTATTAACGTCATCCAATACTGCCCGAGGCGGAACTTGGCTTGTTTGCTTAGCTGACTCAACGAGCTCTCCACTCAGAGAGCTTAGCAGTCAAAAAATATCACAAGAATTCACACATATTTATGAATAATATGAAAGTTAAGATACAAAAAAAAAAAGAAAAGACAAAAATAAATTAAACGAATATCGTAGATGCGGATATTTCAATTCCACAGAATTCCACTAAATATAAAAAAGTAGACTTAGGTAAAAAAGAGAAAGGAAAATGTCTTTTTTGAACTTTTTTTTCTTATCCGTTCAGCAATTCTACTTTAATGAATTTCATAATTTTTTCTTACAGTGTGCTAGTCCGATTCTGCCCTGTTCCCAACTAGAATCTTATATTAGCAGAGAATTCAATACATTTACCAGGGAAGCAGTTTTAGAAGGTGCCAAGCTGCTGCACCGTGTTCTTGATGATGCCCAACAATTCGCTGAAAGTGATATCTTATCTATTGATAGAGAAGCTTTGGAAGCTTTTACTAAATTTATAGACCGTATTGAGAAGTCGGATGATTCTGAAGAACTTGAGGAGCTCGTGTATGAGTTATCAGAGCTTTTAGGCTTAGAGGAAGTGAGCCTAGAACTGGATGATCCAGATGATTTTCTGCGCAAGATTTTGCATCAGCATGGATTCGAAGAATTTGAGCGCAATTTAGTGACGATGGGAACTGCTATGTTGAAGCGAATTGAAATCCACATTGAAGCTTATCTAAAGAAAATGCAAGGATTTGCCGTGAAGAGCTCTGCACTGTCTGAATGGTTAAAGGCATTCAAAAAGGAGGAGGATTTCGAAATGAAAATGATGCTTTTTTCCGAGATATTTGAGAATATTCATTGTGCTTACTAAGTATTGAGTTATTATATATTAAATAAAGAACTTTTGAATCAGTTTAATAACTTTTGATTTATTTCCGTCTAATATAAGTTAATCTCTGATTGATTTTGACCTTATGTGAATAAATGCGGAATACACTCTGATTATGCGGCGATAACGATTTTAAATCAAGTCGTTCACTTAATGTTTTATATTTTTCAAAACATTTCCCACTGCGTCTGTGCTTATTTTTCATCAAATCATTTCTAAAATAAATTACCAGAGTTCTTTACGTTAAAAATTTCGATTAGTAATGCCGTGACCTAGGCGAGAATCGAATACATTCTGTTCAAACTGTGGAGGTCCATTGCCATCCGAACTATACCTATATGATTCCGAGCGATAGAAGTTGTTTGATGGACCAAAATCAGAGCCAGAGAAGCCACGATTATTTATAAACGGATCCGGAAATACGTTGCCTGACGATATTAAAGGTATCTAAAATAGTATAGAAATAGAGAGTATTCCAAGAGAAAGTTTTGACTTAAATCACTTACTGTCTGACTGGTCCTTGAAGGGCCAAATCGTGAGCCACTGAAGCCAGAACTACCAAAGCCGACAGGACCAAAGCTGCTACTACGAAAAGTGGTCGGTCCAGTTACAGTAAATGTACGGGTACCGCCAGTATTAAACGGTTGATCAAAATTAACCTGTCAAATGATATAGTAATATTAATACTGCATAACTATCGAGACTACTATCGCAGAATGCGATTAAAAACAGCCTCACTATAAACAATTTTAATTATTTAAGTTATAGATTGATGATAAATTATTAATAAATACAATAAAAATCCAATTATTTAACGATATTTCAATTTAAAGCACATAATAATTACACATATAGCTTACCGTTCTGAATCCAGGTTTGTAGGAAGGGCCGTAATCTTCATTTGAGCCAGACTCTGATACAGGGCGAGCCACTGCACTAGATTGCTGTAAAAGAGAAAGCAATATTTATAATGTATATATAGATATATATATATAGATGATTACAATGATCGAACACTCACCTCATTGAAACTCTGGTCATTGGTTTCTGGTGCTGGAGTTGCTGCACTATTTTTATTACTCTTCAGAGACGTAAACATGTTCGAGGGAATATTACGTGTGTCGCGCTGAACTCGCAACTGAGGAAGAGAATCTGATATAAAATATCATAATTACCGAATAGAAATATTACTTACCTTCACATCTGAGGCACTTTGACATAGCTATAAAGTTTTTAATATTTTAATATAAATTAAACATTTTAAAGACACTCTAACAGTAGCGACTCACCTCCGCTCCAATGAGCAGTAAACTCAACAGGGCGATATGAGGCAACATCTCCGAACCGATCTGTAGACAGACGTCTCAATCAATGGACAGCTTCCAGCAATATGACGAGCTCAGATGGCATGTAGCATCTATTAAAATAATATGAGAGAAGAGCCAAGAGAACTTGTTTGACTGGAAATACGCAAGGTGAGAGAACACGAGTATTCTCCGTATTCTTGGGGGTTATCAGCAGTGTGAGAGAACGGGAAAAGCCATAAAAACACGACTTGTAAATTAAAGAAATATTATACTATGTTACTGTATTTCTTTATTTATTATTATTTGTTTACACGATTAATTTTTAATTGAGTTTTTATTCATAATTAGAACCTATAGCCATAGGGAGACCCGTAGCCGCGTGCGGGGCTCGCATATGGATAGTTAGTGGGAGGAAATGGACGTCGTTGGATTAAATAAACAGGAGGATAACCAAAGGGAGGATAATCAAGCTTTGTATCTTTCTCTTCTGGCGTGGCTGGCGTCTTATCTGGCTCATCGGACTTGAGTGGCGTCTTAGCAAGTTCATCCGTCGTGGTTGTTTGGTCAGTCTTGGTTTCATCATCGAGATTTAAAGGTTTACCGTAGGGTATACCAGCTGGAAAGTCTGGAAACTGAGGACGAAATTCAGGTAATCCGTAGGGTGAGTAAGGTGGTCTTAGAATCGGGTAACTGGGATACGGATAGTCTTGGCCGGGCTTAGGTGTGCTCTTAGATCCGGCTTCAGGTTCAGGATAAAACGGTGTGTGCACTAGACCAGGATGAGGATACGGATATGGATATCTTTGTGGAAACTGATGTGGATACGGATAGTTTAGTGTTTGTGGATGAGGCAATGTTGGTTTCTTTGTTGTTGTAGTAGTGGTAGTAGTAGTGCTAGAAGTAGTAGTAGGTGTGCTTTCTTCTGGCGGAGCAATTGTAGTTTCCTTTAGTGCTTCACTAGTGTTCATTATTCCCAAGCCTTCATCGAGTATTTTGAGTCCTTCGTCGGGTTTTGCGGTAGCTTGTGTCTCATCCGCAATATCGGGTTGAGTCGTACTTAAATTCGGTTCTACCGTAGATGAATAATACTGATCATCCAATGTTTCCACATCACCGATATAATCATGGCTATGAGCCAAGTTAGAATTAAAGCTGATAGCCAATATCTAAGGGTAATCCAAGAAACGGATCACTTTAGTTACAAATAGTCCCAACAGAAAGGAAAATAATACTCACTTGACTGAGTAGCAGTAGCTTGATATACATCTTGTCTTGATCTCGCTGCAACTGGCTAGCAAACTGAGCTGGCTTTGGTTTTTATAGTCGCTGGCAGCGCTGCCTACTAATGCAAACCGACAATTAAATATTATTTCCATTAATTAATCGACTCACTGACAAAACGTACTAAGATGTAAAACCCATCCAAAGTCTATGTGTCAGCACTGGCAATGCCAACTGGGAGTTTTTCCCTGGAAGTGCGTTCAGAACTGTAGCATATCAGGAGAGTCTCGGTCATAAAATCTGATGAGGGCTTTCTAATCAATTAAAACTGGAACTCCTCATTGATTGGGGCAGTATAAAAGTGGCATTACCCGAGCTACGGCTGCTTTTTAAAGGTCAGACCACAGCAGATATGGCAAAAACCCAGCTGGTAAGTTGTTGCTGCAACAATCAAAGGATATACCCTGGAATTTTCATCATTTAAATAATAAGATTTGCATTAACTAAATTGAGCAAAACCAAGAAAAGAAACGCTATCTTCGGCGGGCCGAAGATTATAAACACTCGCAAACTAGATTGTCCCTATGGCAGCTATATAATATAGGAAAATCCAACTTGTAAATTTCATTAAGATACTTTGAGGAACAAAGAAGCTTCCAATTCAGCAATTTTAAACGGATTGTTCGCAGGAACAGGTTGGTTCCATCTAATTTGTGAACTTCATTAAAATATCTTACAAATATGTTTTCCTTGGAACAACTTCGTAACTGATTGTTCCTATGGCAGCTATATGATAAAGCTGTCCGATCCGGCCGGTTCTGAAATATGTGCTACCTGTAAGAAAAAGACGACTAAACCCCAAAGCTTATCTACCCAGCTATTTTATTTATTGTAGCAATTTAAAGCAGGGCTATATTTACCTATTTCTACATAAATTTAATCAGAAATTATTATTGTGAAACCTTTTCCTTGCAGTTTACTTTGCTTTTCTTGCTGGTTTCATCCGTTTATGCTGGTGACACAGAAGAAGTAGTAGGAGTTCCAGGCGCACCAACAACTCCAGACCCAGCAGCAGCAACTCCAGACGCAGCAGCAACTCCAGACGCAGCAGCAACTCCAGACGCAGCAGCAACTCCAGACCCAGCAGCAACTCCAGACGCAGCAGCAACGCCAGATGCAGCAGCAACTCCAGACGCGGCAGCAACTCCAGATGCAACAGCAACGCCAGGTGCAGCAGGAGCTGCAGACGCAGCAGTAACTCCAGACGCAGCAGCAAGTTCAGATGCTGCAGCAGGTTCAAACGCCACAGTAACCCCAGGTAAAGATTGCACAACAAATCCATATGGAAATTTCACAGAAATTACATATGCTGGTTTTATTTTAATATATAGCAGCAACTCCAGATGCTGCTGCAACACCAGATAATGCTACTACCACAAATGAACCAGAAATGGAGGAAACAATATCAACCGGCCTAATCGATTTGATGACATATACACCTCCTACGGCAGATGAGAATGGCGGAGATGCCTTTGTGAGTCCAGGTGCTCACATGGGTCGTGGAAAACATGTCAAGGCACACGACGGCTTTCATAATATCAAAAAGGAACGCCTCTGGGCACACTGGAATGATGCCTTTGAGACAACCGATGCGACATAGATCTAAATGGTCCTGAACCGTTCCATTTCTGTGATGCATGGAGGACAGCATATCCGATCCCATAAAGAATACAAGACGAGTTTATATAGCTTTGGCTTTAAGTGGCTATTTCTCGCATGCCCAAACCGAACTTTCTTCATTACGTTAGAATAAGGTTGAATAAAAATTATAAATACACCCTGTATACAGCGAGAAAAATACATTTTTATTTGATAATACACCAGGGGCCAGGACTAATGTAATTAGTGAGAGCCCCACAAACAGAGCTATAGACAGTCATAATTAGTTTTGCCGTTAGTTATGCCGACATGCACCTGGTGGGTAAGCTGTAGTTGCGGGAGGAATATTCTGAATATAGTTGATAACAGTTTCTTGATTTCAGTTCCTTTTCCAGCTCTTTGTGCTGATGTTGGCGTTGGGCATGGCCGAACCAAAGGTTATTCATCCTGTTGCAGAGGCTCACGATAGGTTTCATAATTTGGAAGGGAAACCAGGCTATAGAAATTGGCTAGTTCACACTAAGCACAGCTACAACGCGAATAGTTAATAACCTATTTTTCTTTTAAATGCATAAAATAAATAAATAATTAAAAAGCTTTTATTCAACTGCATGCGATCTTCATGCTCTACTACGAGTCTATATTGTTTGCTAAATAAATGCAAAAAATAAATAAAGTTGAAATATTAACAACCTTCTCACATCTTTCAATATAAATATATATTTTAAATAATGGAATTCACTCAGAGTTAACTCCCACGAATCATTAATAAAACGGATTAAAAGCGTAACTCCAATAGGAATGACTTTGAAATGCTGTGGGGATTCATTGGAGTTTTCTATATTTAAACAAAACCATTAAATTTTAAATAAACTTGGGCTAAAATTTGTTATTAGCCAAGAAATACATCTCCTGAAATTTCTGTGTATCATTTAAAAAAACCTTTTTACGAATAGCATCTAAATTTGCCCTAAAAAGATTTTTCACAACCCACAGTAAAGCAAATAGAAGTCAATTAGTCACATCCAATGGATTATGGAACGCTGTGAAAGCAGCTATTAAAAGGAATCATTAGACGCAATCTCTATAAAGTTATTTTATAACTGAAACTTCACGGATCTACAACGGATAACTAACTTCACATGCTGCAAAAATTATTGATCCTTGCTTGCCTGATCTGTGTGCAACTCTGTAATGTTAATGGAGGGAGGAAGACTACTGATCACAGTCCAAACGATCGGCCGCGTCACATACGTCCACACAATATGCATAAGGAGCCGTATAAGGGCTACGATTTGTACAAAGGCTGGATTTAAGTGGTTCCAGAAAGCTGCAGTCCTCTACTGAAATTAACTGAAGAATGAACTTCAAGTGGAAGGTTACAAATGGGAATTTGCTAAAATAACTTTTCTAAGTCATGTGAAATATACTAAAGAGATGTTACAATATTGTTGCTTCTTTTATTGGTAGGCTATCTATCCGGACTGTCATGGAAATCCCTTCTAACTGAAATCCAATTCAGTTGCTAATCTCTTTGTATCAGGAAACTGTTTTCGGTTAGTTGAAAAGGTTCCGTGTTTTGTCGAAATTCAGATTCGATTACTGGTTATTACCTGATACAAAAAAAGAGTAAAATACAGCTTAGGTCTTCAGTTTGGCAGCGGCCAGAACTTTAATTTCAACTAGAGTTTCTTGTTGCTTGGTATCGCCACTTAAACATAGACGTCGCCTGACTTTTTACTTAATTACTGTTCACACACAACTACAACATCGAATTGGAACTGCTGCTGTCGGTTGGGGTGTCGCTTAGTTCTTCCACTTGTTGTTCTCGTAGTCCCACTTGGAGGTCAAACCGGTCACAGGGTTAATCTCCAAGTCGATCATACGCTTCAGCTGCGCCTTCTGGTGCTCCTCATCGAAGGTAATTGGCAGCTCATCATAGACTATAGAAATACAGAAAAGAATTATAATTAAAGCAAAGTCAAAATGGGCTTATTATATTATAGTAAACCGATTTTACAGGTTATATTTTAGCACAGGCTCGCAGCTTTATTAGTTCCACTTACCGAACAGATTCATCAGCACGGCAATCCAGATGGCGGCGGCGGTGAAGAGGAGGCCAATGCCCAGATGCATTTTCCATTCGCCAGTTCCGGCTTGAACCTCGGCAATGGTCTGACAGAAGCTAGCACGGTACAGAGCCTTGATCTCCTGTGGGCTCAGTTTCTTCCAGTCGCCCTGCTCCTTGGTGCGCAGTGCATTGATCTCATTGTTGGCCTCACGGAAGCGCACAGCTGGCATGGGATAATCAGTGCGATCGGCATAGCAGGCAGTTCCGTTCCAGCCGTAGCCAACGATCTCGCGTTTGCCAATCTTGTCCAGCGTGTGGATGGAGGCAACGCTGCCCACCTGAGCGTTGCGTGGCAACTGAGCGGCCAGCTGACGGAGCACAGCGTTATTGATTAGTCTGAGTGCCATAGTTTCAGAGCTGCAACAGAAGGGAGAGTTTTTTGTTAGCATAAGATAAAGTTGCGAATACCAATAAATTACACTGGTCACCAAAATTTTAGTTGCAGACCAACTGATAAGTCTTAACTAAATAACATATAAGGATGTAGTTTTTATATTTCACCGATTTTTTTATAAAACGGATTATTTTCTTTCTTCGAATATTCTAAAATATCTGTTTTTTGTTTGTTTTTGGTTCAAAATAATGTTCTTTAAGTTACAAAATTTAAACTTTGCCGAATTTGTTCGTATTTTAAGTTTAAGCCAATAATCTAGGTATAATAGAATTCTATAGCTAGTTTTTATCTTCCCTATCAGTACTCGGGAACTAAATATAAATATAGCAAATTTTATATACATATATAATTTATCATATGTATATACAATTTTTCATATTTATATTTTTACATAAAAAAGTTAATATTTATATAATTTATATTTAAATAAAAATTTTACATCTATTAACAGTTGCTTAACAGAAACAAAATTTATGTTGACTAGTGTTATTTGCATCAGGGGAAGCGGAGCAAGAGCTGTGACGCATATAAGGTTATGTAACACCCGAGTAGTCTACGTGCAGCGTTTAATCACAAGTTTGATCAATGATTAAAGTATCTTTGGGGATTAAAGCTACTTATTTAATTATTAAATGCTTATTTTGCACGCCTCCAGCGCATAATTTAGCCATTTTTCATGGGACTCGTGCAACTTGGGCAGCGGCTGTTGTGTAATCGAAAACTTTTTTTGCAGGCATTTAACAGACTCTGTTAGCGTTCACAGACACCCGCTGTTGAGGTCAATTGTAAGCACTTAATTACTTTATAACGTATTTATGCAATAATTAACAGAAAATGCAGCGTTAACCTTTATTTTAAACACAATATCACAATTACCAATTCTGATGTCGGCCACGGTTTATTCTGGTAGAGTTTATCGAACAAGTTCGATTGTATATTTCTCACTGAACTAAATGAACGAACTGGGTTCATAACCGTCGTTCCAGTAACTCGTTTGATCGAACAGATGTTTTTGTGAACCACCATGCTAACATTCTGCTGCCCTGTTATTAACAGAGAGCGGGAAATATGTATGTCATTTGAGATTGAAAATAAAAAATAATCACAAAATACAGTCAAGATGCGCAAGGACTTTCATTCTTTTCGCTTAGTGACAGGAGCTGATGTACTTTTTTATTATTATTATTATTATTTCGTATATTTATTCGTAAAAATATTTATTTAAATATAGAACAGCGGAATCCTACCCGCGTATATGAATGATTCTATCCTTTTAAGGGAAGACTGAGGTACATTGTTAGTACCACGATTATATCTGTTTTGTGTCGCATTGAAAATATTGTCAACAAGTTGTTCCAATTCTTCAATAAGGATTTGATTCCTTTCAGAAATGTCCCTTGATTGTACGCTCTTAACACTCTGTAACTAAATCAGAATGAGAAAGATTTCTTGATTAATTTTGTTAATCACAATCTGAAAATCGAATGGAACCATAATTAATATTTTATTCGAATTTAAAGAGTGGGAATTGATTGAATTCGGTTCGCTTTGAAAACGTACCAAAAGAGCCAAAGAAAACAGCACCAAGAAATGCATTTATATGAATGACTTTTCAAAATAAACATTCACTTTTATATGCTTCTGTCAGAGCATTATCAGTTATTAATACAGAAATGCAAGGAAACTGATTAGAATCATGATCATGCATATTTTAAATCGGTCCACTATGTGATGACTGCAGACCCAAGGAATATCAATCTAAACGGTGATGCCTCAAAGTAGACACTAAAACTTATATTTAGTTAATTGTGTAAAATGAATGTATTCTGCTTATCAATAGATGGCGCTTTATGTATCACCATGTTATCTAATTTCGTTCCTATATAATGTACAACAAGCTTCAGCTGCCAATAAGATAACAGAAACATTATTCAGAATAAATAAATAAATAAATCTAAAAAACTTAGAAATATATATTCAATTTTAAATTGAATTGAATTTTTTCAATAAACAATCACAGCGATGCCCATTTATTTTTTATGCCCAAAAGAAGGCAATAAAATTAAAATTCTGTTAGTTTTTATAGATTAATAGACGCTACTTTAAGTATTGTCTTATTAAAAATGTTTTGTTTTATACCCTATAACGGTTATGGGGAGAAAGGATTTAGTGAATGTCCTTTCGCCAGTCGATAGCCCGTGTGAATACTTATCGTTTGAGAAAGAACTTGTAAGGATCCACAAGGACATGGCCGAGTTGTAGTCTTTTTATCTATACAAAAAAGGCCAGTTTCCTCAACTCCCAGGAGGATTTTCGTCCTTTTTTTATATATCCTGATCTGGCAGGATACTGACTATCTGATGCCCAAAGGACATCTCGACAGTCCTGCGAATGGCTGAGTTACAGATTAGTTTCTAATTTCAATGTTAACATTTAACATTTGGATTGTTAACCAACATTAGCACTTAACATTTAAACTCTTAACATAACATTATTCAGCTTGCTACAAAATTTTGGTCGCATAGAGATTTCGTTAAAAATTAAAAATTGGGAAGTCAAAAGTCGAAAATTGGTGGCAGGGAGTACCAGGCGAACAGCAATCAGCAGCAACCTGACAAAAATTTAAAATTTTAGCCCACCCGTCCTAAAAGTATGCAATGCAATGAATATTGTCAGTTAAATTTTTAAATATTGCTGCCTTTGTTAACTTGTAAATTTGTTATTAACAAGGACATAACTTCCATAAATCATTACGGATTTTGATGCGGCTACCCGCGTTCTACTCGTAAGGACCAACTCTATCGATTGGCATTCAAGGATATAGGGGTCATCTAAGGATCATCGACTTGAAAAATTTCAGTCGGGATGCGCGAAAAAACGGTGCGAAAACACAAAATCCAGGATAACTCAAGAACTACAAGGACGATTTGAATGTCCTTTGGCCAGAAGATTGCCCTTATGAATACTTACCGTTTGAGACAGGACTCGTGAGGATGGGCAAGGACATTACAGAGTAATAGCTATTTTTCTGTGTACATAAAAGTCCTTTTTTCTCAGCTCGCTGAAGGATTTTCGTCCTTTTTAATACATATCCTGATCGGGCAGGATACGGACGATCTGGTAGCCAAAGGACATCATGATAGTCCTTAAAATGGCTGAGCTACAGGGGATTTCCTAATTTTAGGACTTTTTTCCTATGCTACCCCCTTAAAAACTTTTCAAGTGCATTTTTTGATAGAAAAATAGCTGTAACTTGACCAAATCGTTGCGCATTTGATCAGAATTGGTGTTGTTAGAATCGTAATGACGAAAGCTATCGATTGGCATTCAAGGATGTATGGGTCATCTAAGGATCATCGACTTAAAATATTTTAGTCTAGATGCGCAAGTAAATATACCAGAATCTATTTTTTTTTAAACTAAAGAAACAAATAACTTAAACGGCGATGCCTAAAAGTATGCATACAAATTTGTATTCAGTTAGTGTTTGCTGTCTTCTGTTCATTAATAGATGGAGCTTTATGTATTGTTTTATTAAAAATGATGTGTTTTAAACCTTACGATGGATGGAGGAAGCATTTCCGGCACATAAGGAAAATATATTATTTTCAACAGGGTGGTTGTATCGGTTCTGTATAAAATCGAACTACTATAAACAATTAAAACCGAAAATAACCATTTGATAAGTCCCTTTGTTCTACCAGCTAAGAGCAACAAAAAAATAAAAATAGAAACAGTTGATATCAAATATTTTATTTTATATTTATTTGATTATAATATCTCATAAATGTACACACATTTAAATTAGACAGAGACAGGACACATAAGTTGATATATTGAATATTAATTTTAATATTTTAGCTGTTAGTTTTTTTTTAACTGTTGTTCTTTTGCTTTTTTGGGGTTAGGATTTGTTGTGCTTGTTAATTTTACTATTTGTTAGGGGAGCATTCATCCATTAAGGATTTTTGATTTTAGGATTTACGTATATTATTTCGCATATATGCTGCTGTGGTAAGCGCTGTATGGCATAATAAATTGTTTAAATAGTTTATGTTTGTTTTTTTTTCTTTTTATAAATATGCAATATGTTTGTAACAATATTTAATGATAATTATGCAAATAATTAAACTAAAGTGAAAGCTTTTTCCTTTAAATGTACACATTTTGTAAATTGGTAGTAGCAAAAACTTATGGCTACATTTACAATAGATTTTCCCTCTTCTTTTCTTTTCTTTTTCGCCTTTCCGATTTCGCCAGGGCTGTGGTATAAAAAGTTGATACCGCCGTACAATTTGTTACTTAAATATAATTTGGGGATTTTTGGTTTTTATATACAAAAAAGTGTGTTTTAGCAATTGTTTAACATTTAATGTTGGGTTTTCTTTTCTCAATTTCTTTTTTGATTTGTTTTTTTTTTCGAGCTGCGTTGGTCACCAAGTTATTATGGATAGATTACAGTGTATGAGAAGGTTAGAGCCAAAAAACTATCGATATTACTATCGGCTTGTAATTTAAAAGTTATTTATATTTCGATTTGTTACACCAAAAAATGGGATTCAGTTTTTGGGGAAGGTTTTCATGGGTTTTTTCACTAAATCGATAGTAATACCGATAGTTTTGTGGATCTAAAATATGTGTGAATTAATATTTTGTTATTTTTTTTTTCTTTGGGCAATTTGCATTTTTAACAAGTGCGCTAAAAAGTGCAATCAACGTTTACGGATGGTGGATAGAGCAAGAGGATAATAATGATTGATAGGTCGATAACAGAGACCAAAATAAAAGTGGTTTATATATTAAAATTATCATAAAAACACCTTTTTTTAAAAAAGTATTAAATTTAGATTAAAATAATTATTTTTTAATATTTATTTTAGCACTTTTCGTTGCTAACCTCGGATTTTTATAAGCAAAATGAAGAGCTAAGGCTTAGCTCAGATAGTTAAGATAGATATCAAATAAAAAGTTTTAAAAATGTTTTCTAAAATGAATATTTCGAAATATTCCCCTACATAAGACGATAAAAAAGAGATCTTTTATTTTGGTCCCTGATATTTTAGATGGATAGTTTGATAGATGCAAATGGAAACCTCTTGGAACTGCTTAAGAACTTGTTCGCGAAAGTAGTGCAAGAAATTTCATTTGTGTGTAGGTGAGTGTAGACGAGTGTAGGTGAGTGTAGAGTTGATAGGTTTCCATAAAACACTCAGTGGCAACGCATAAATTTGGCATGTAAGAAGTTATTGTTGAGTCAGGAGGAGCAGAAGAATGTCTACTCCGCGCCCGCAGAGCTGTCTGGTGTGATATTGGAATCCAGACTGGCACAGTCGGATTCCTGATCCTGGGCCTCCGAGTAGTTGGCTGCCTCCTGCAGTCGCATCAGCATGTTTAGCTGTAGGATTAAAAAGGAGTCTTAAAAAAAAACCATTTAAAAAGATTAAGCAAATCCTTACCAAAGGATCCTGTTGCTCGCCATTGCTCAGTGCCACGCCCTCTAGGCCAACATCCTCCGCATTGATTTGACGCAGAGGCGGCACAGAGTCCGGTCCATATGGCCAGGGATATGAGTTGCGTATAAAGGCAGAGGGATCATTCCAGGCTCCACCGCGTCGCCCATATAGCTGTACGCCCTCTCGCACCGCTTCGATGAGATAGGGCGACAAATGATAGTTCCAAATGTCTGTGAACCACACCTGAGAATCCTTCAGATCCAGCGGACAAGAGAGAAACAGACGGGGTCCAATGGTCACATCACTGGAGCTGTGCACCTCAAGAAAGCGATTGATGTGCTGCCACACCGATGGCAACCAGGCCAGCACTGCGGCCAGCTCCGGCTGGGAATGCTGCGTCTGCAGCTCCAGCTGGAACAGACGACGGCGCAAGAAACGACCCAGAAATCCTTTGACTGGCTCCATGTGATTCGCCGTCAGCACCTGAAGAAAGGAATTAAAAAATATATTTTACTTGGAGGTCAGAGCAGAAATCATATCATTTGTCCCAGATTTGCCCTATCCGGAAACAATTACCAATTATTTTGAAGGGGTATTAAATGGTAACTCACCCAGCGGAAATTATGATGCAGCTGCAGATTGGTGGTGTTGCAGGTGGCCTGCGACATGGTGCCAATGATGCAGGGTAATTTGGTTGCTGGGCCGGCACTGAGCAGGCAGGAGAAGACATCGCCCAGCGCTGAGGCATGATGCAAGTTGTCCAGAATGATCACAGATGGCAGCTCCGAGACGCCATTCGCAATGGCAGCCTGCTCGGCAATGTGGCCCAGATATTGTCGCAGATCCTTTGACGTCTTGTGGTCAACACTGCAAACCAGAAATTATTAATTGATAAAGGACGATCCGGCTAAGATACACTAATTGATACTTACTTGAATGTGGCAATGGCCTCCGATGGATTGCCGCGACCTGCGCGTGCTACCAGAAACTCAGCGAGTCGTCTGGCCAGATAGGATTTGCCAGTGCCGCTGGGTCCGCAGAGGATCAGGCGACGATGTTCGGTGAGCAGACTGATATATCGATGGACAATGCTGCGTGGTATGAGGCTATCAAAGGCCAGACTGCCCACACCCTGTAAACAGATGTAGAGGGTCTTCACATTGCCCACAATATAGCCACAGGGTAGGAGCTCGGGGAAACCCATTTCAGGACCACGTTTAGCCTCGCCCAGATGATACGATGTGATGGAATCTGTGTTGAGTCCCAGATTAGTGCCAGGATCAATGCGTGCCACATAATCCTTGAAGGTTTTGCGCACAATGTAGTCCAGATTCTGCCAGGTTGTCTTGCCCGAGATGTAGGTGCAGGCAATGATAAATTCATTGGAATTGGCGGAGCTGAAAGCAATCGCTGCTTGCCTCTCGCCCTGCTGCTGCTGTTGAGCCTGTGCCTCCGCTTCGTGGCTGGCTATGATGGCGCCATTGGCATAGAAATCATCCAATTCAAGCAGCTCCTCACAGTATTTGGCAAAGGATTCGGGTTGTCCCAAATAGCAGGCAATGGCAATTTTCTTGCCATCGCAAATATCGGGCATCTCCTCCACAGCGCTGCTGGGTAAATGATGAACCGGACTGCTGAGCTGTGCCCCCTCCAATGCCGGTGGCGGTGGCGTCAGATCAATGTGTGTATTAGGGCTGAGGGGAGGTGCTGCACTGGGAGCTGGTGGTGGTGGTGGCTCTGCAGCAGGCACCTCCTCTTCCAGCTCCTCGGTTAGACGCGGCGGCAGCTCCATGGGCGGCCGTGAATTGCCATCGGCCAGGGAGTAGCGACGTGAGACATCCGAACCAGCACCGCCACCGGCACCACCCAGCGATCCATTCGGACTGATGGCCTGACCCAAGCTCGCCTCTGAACCGGCCAGCGAACGTGTGGTTACCAGTTTCTGGAGACGCTCATTGTTCTGCTTGAGGGACATCATCTCCGCACGCATTTTATTCATCATATCCTTGAGACTCTCTAGCTGTGAGGCCGAGCTGAGCGCCTCCAGACGTATGTCTGTCAGCACCAGATCCTTTTCACGCAGCTGCTTCTTGAGCTCATCCACTATTTGCTGATCCTCCTGTTCAATGGCATCTATGGGCTTGGCATTATCAATCAATGTGACCGTCTTGGCCGGACTGCTTTGCTTGCTTGAGGCACTGCCCACTGGCAACGGTGGTGCTGGCTGTGTGGCCAAGGCGGCCAGGCCCAGTGGCTCTCCTTGATTGTGTCCATTATGAAGTGGCGTCTTGTTGGAGCTATGCTCATGATGGTGTCCCACATGGCGACTAGTTTTCGAGATCTTGGCATTACGGGAGAATGCCTTGGTAAAGCTGCTTCGCAGCCAACCCTTCTTCTTGTTCGCCTTGTTCTTATCCTGTGCCGCCGAACAGCCCGAACTAATCGAGTTCAAGGAGCACATGGAATCTGTACTGTGCTGGCGTTGCATGCCCAATCCAACAGTCTGACCCATTCCTAAAGCATTTCCATTTCCATTCGTACGCGGATTACTGTTGTTGCCTGCTGTTGGTACTTGAGGTGGCTTCTGCTGCAGCATTAGCTCATTCTGGGTCTGACCCTGCGTCTGGACGCCCATGCTCTGCATATGCGCCGTAGTCAGACCCGCCTGTATTGACTGCTTCCTCAAGAGCTCTATCGTCTGCCTCATGTCCGTCAATTCACCATCCTTTCGCTCTGCCGTCGCCGTCAGCTGCTGCAGCCGATTGGTCATGTTCGAGAGCGACTGCTCAAAAGCGGACACCACATGCGCCTGCAAATAAAGAAAATGGGGGAAAACATTATTAAAATGGGAATAGTTTGCTTTTAACTCAACAGTAGGAGCTTCCTTCCTAGCTCCTTAATTACTCTCAATTTCCATATAATAATTGGAAAGTTTAATTGTGTTGACAGTTTTGTAATCCTCTCCAAGGAGTAGCTTCCTGAGCTCTAACTATAGCCTGTAGTTTTCTTAATAGTATCAAATCGAACCAAATGTCTGCTAACCGGTTCAAGAACTTATGCCAAAACCCCTCCAATATTTTTGTAGTTTTACCAACTGCATGGAATACTTTCAGCCTCGATAATTTATCATCCGAATTGTAGGTTCTGCCTGCTGCACGTCTCAATCGTGCCTGGCATTTTAAGCCCTGTTTGTTATGCAAGTTGCTCCTCCACAACAACAACATCAGCAACACCAACAACAACAATATTGACAAAAGAACAACAATTGCTGCTGGCTGCTTGCTGCTTGCTGCTGTCTGGACTGTCACAGATGACTCATGGCTCATGACTGAGCCTCTAAGCGCAGCTTTTGAAACTTTTTTAAAAACTTGCTTGCTGCACTTTTACTCCCCCAATCCCGAATTCGAGTCTCCACTGTCCAGACACCTGTGCCATAAACAAGCATTAGAGAACCTTCGGGCTGCAGGCAACTCCTCAACTTCTCGCCAGGCACACAGCACAAGGCACAAGTTCATGAAAAGCCGTCGTGGAATATTTTTATGATGCGACGTGACCGACGCGCGCTGTGGTTGCCGAAGGGTCAACGCAGGCACTGCACAGTGGTGCGAGTAGTGACAAGTAGAGGAACAATTTAGTTGAACTTCCAAGATATTTCTGCTGTTTTATTTGGTATTTAAAGTGAGTGGGTGTCTGTTTACAGCCCAAAATTGAGTCAATTAACTTGTCCTAAATAGTCAATAATTAATTTTGGTTTAACTTATGTCTGCTTAGACTCTTGAAATCAGTTTTTAGGCAACACATTAATGATATATAATTAATATTACAATATAATTAAAGATTCTTCTAAGTGTTCAATTCATAGACTTCTATTCCTGCTATAAATTTTAGGGCCTTCTTCTACTTCTTTCTCGCCTTAGTAAATTCACTTATTTAATTTGATTTTTGGTTCAGTTCTTCGCAGACTCGTTGCACTGTGCGCTAGCAGAACGCATTTTGTCATCAAGTTGTAGCACTTTGCAAACTGACAGAAGCTTATCAGAGACATAGACAAAAACTCCGAGAAGAACCCTGAATCCGAATCCGAGTAACTGCATCAAGCTAATGAGCGCCATTAGAGTCGCTGTAGAAGACAGAAGTGACTCAGACCGGAAGTTGTAATTGCAATTTGCTGACCCAAACGTGAGTCAATGCCTAAAAGAAGCATAAACGGAAGTTAAATAAGTTGCAGAAGGGCAACTTAAGCTACAACGAAATGCATAATGAACTCAACTCTCAACTGATTTCCATAGCTTGAGCTGCATTCAAGAGTAATTGACTTACAACATTGAATGCCTTCATTTATCATCATTCAATTGATGGGCCTTCATAGTTGAAAAGTACTTCACACAAAGAGAAAAAGTAGAAAAAAATAGAAAGTTCAGCCTAAAGGGACTTCAACTTGAATTTCAACTGGAAAAGTTTGAAACGGGCTTTAAGATATCAGAAGTTAAATATTATAAATAAATATTACTTAAATAAATAAACAAAAGTAGTGGAAACCGATAGAACCGCAGGCCTCTGCCAGGCATCTCTTGGATAAAAGAAGTTAGGAATGTTCGCTTTTTTTATAGCAAAAAATGTTGTTTTTTTAATTAAGTAATTATTTAAAAATTTGCATTATTAATTATTTAATTTCTACAATAATAGAATATAAATAAAATGACTTTAGTTTTCAACACATAAATTGGAAGCTGCTTTCAGTTTATGTTAGATTTAGATTTTTATTTGAAGTTCAGATAATTTCGTAATTTTTATGGTACAATTTATAGACAATTCTTTTTGTTCTAAAGAAAAAAGAATTTCATTGTTTATGGCATCGAAAATAACGTGAAAAAAGCAATGAAAACTGAAACTATCTCTGAGACAGTTTATAGACAATTCCTCGCGTTTGATTATATCTTTTGATCTCGAAATTAAAAAACTGGCAAGGTTACAATAAATTCTAATATCTTTGAATGAATTAATACTACTAATTTATACTCTCTGTCGCTGGCGTTGAGCATTTACATTTAATTAACCTGCGCAGATTAACGTTTAATTAACTAACATTAGCATTGGCATGCAGTCAGTTCATTGGAAGAGATATTAGATAGACTCTCCTATGAATGAATGATATCATCCCAGTTACCAGTTTATCGATTACTCGTTACGCCCCGTTTTTAAATTAATAAACAAATAGGAAGACTTTGGATTTAGCTAAAAAACAAAGTAAAGCTGACTGTTAGCTATTAAAACAATCATCGGAAAGTAAGTAACTCCGCGTTACGTGCTTATGTTTCGTTTATTGATAAACATCTAACACGTTTCACATTTTAATTTGCGTGCCGCTTATGCAAATTAAGCCAGGTCGACACGCTCAATGGCAGAAGAAAAAACAACAAAATAGTAAGAAAAAAAATAGCAACAACTTGTGGCTTATTAAATGAGAAATAAGTCAACAAAAGTACAATAAACAGCAACAAAAACTGTTGACCAGTTCAAGATAACTCGACGCTTACAGAGTTCAAGGACGCTGTTCAAATTGCCCGCTGACCTGAGCTTATTTTTTGTTTGTAGCTATACCCTGTAAGCTTTATAGACAATAGAAATGGTTTAATGTGCTAAAAACTATTAGAATAAACATTCTTTTATTTAGAACATTAATTGCTGAAAGACAAGCAGGGCTAATACGATTTTAATCTTCCTATTTCTTGGCTACAATCTCAGCACAAAAATATGTCCAATTTAATATTAAATATTCATCCATTTAAGATGTTCCCAAGATCCTTAATTTCATATTGATATTAATTAGGCAATTCATTCATTCGAAATTTTTGCTGTAGGGTAACAGGGTAGTTCATCACTTTGCAGTACTCGCAGAATACTTCAACTTGCTTTTTTACTGCTTCGCCTCTCAGTCAGTTGATTGGCAATTTCTTTACTTCACCCGCGCCCCGCCCTCAACTGAATACAATTAAATTGTTAGATAATTCAATTTTAATTGCTGAGCCCAAATTTGCTGCAAGTTGGCAAATTGCCAGTGAAAATTTCTATAAAAGTCAACTGAATGTTTGGTTAACCAGGGCTGCATTTATTTCATTTTTATGTGTATCCTGGTTAACCGCGCTTTTCATTGTGTTGTGGCTCTATCATGTGGCATTGTCACGTTACTCATACGCACCGTAATCAATTTTTATGCGAGCCCCGCTACGTGAGTCGGCTGCACAAATGTTTTGGCACAAATAATGTGAAAAGTTGGCCCAAAGCTGGGGAGTTGAGAACTTGGGAGAACTTGGCATTTAGCCCCAAAAGGGTTATCTAGGATCCTTTGAGAAATGTACGTGGTTTTTAATTTGATGCTGTTGATTGTAATGTGCTTCGTGCGGTTTGAACATAATAAGGGAGAAATGTAGATAAGCAGCAGGGGGGCGGGCATTTTATTACTTGTTTGAAGCACGTTTTGCGAAGCGTAAAATATAATTTAATTAGTCTGGTAACGCCAACGAGAGGGCCACTCAACATTTCTGGCAAGTTGCCTAATTTAAGGATAATTTGAAAAGTGCAAAGCAAAAAATGAGAATATAAGCTAAAGTTAGAGATTTCAGGGACAGAGCTAACGAAAAGAAAATCTAGCCTAATTTAAAAAGAGTTAAAGTAGATTCAACCTTGTTGCTCTATTTTAAAATTTAACTAACTTGAGAATTCTAAATAGCTTTTAATGTTATGATCTGCATTTCGGTCGATTTTGAATAGTTTTCGAATGAATTTAATTTCGTTACTTTGACAAATCTTCCAGTTTTTCATGTTAGGAAAAATTTTGTGAATAATGAGAAGAGAATAATCACTTCAAAGTCTCTAGTCTCCTTAAATGGAAAATATAAATTATATATATAATAAATTTTGACAAAATGAAGTGCATCTCCTCTATACTAATCAAAAAGAAATAAGTGCTGTGCTGAAACTTAAATACAATTTTATATAGGGAATCTATTCACACATTTCCTGCCTACTGTTTTTGAAATCCAATCGGAGAGAAAATGTTCGATTAACTTAAACTAATTAACTAATTAATTGAAATAAAAACTATACATTTATTTCCTTCACTAATTACAACCACTTTCCATTCCCATCCTTTCTCTAATTACTGTCTTAGCCTAGAAGCTACATGGGAAATTTTCTAAAGAAACTTTACCTTTCTTTATCTTTTACTAAAATAGTACTAATAATGACAGCAAATAAATATAAAAGAAACTTTAAACAAAAACGTAAAACAAAGAAAAGGGAAACAATAAAATAAAATAAATGGCAGGGCAGCTGCTTCAAAAATCAACAACATTTACAACGAACACAAGAGAGGCAAACATTTTCGCAACTTTTACAGTGACTGCTAAGCTACAAAGTTGCTCTCAAACTGTTGTCTGCAGTGTTGCCGATGCAGTTGTATTTGCAATTTCAGTTGTTGTTGTTGTTGCTGTACTTCATTAACACAGCGCTGGCAGCGAAGCGTAGAGAAAGGCGTTCTGCCTCGATGGACAAAGCTAACTAAAAGGGAGTGGAAGAGCTAGAGGAGAAGAGAAGAGCAAAAGAGAGTGAAAGAAGCAGCAGAAAAAAGAGTACATTTTGCAGGGTTCCATATGCTAAATGCCTCCAGTAGAAGCAACAGCAGCAGCAACAACAAAAATTGCCAACTTTAATTTGACTGTCAAAGTTGCTGGTGCGGGGGTTGTTGCTGCTGCTGCTGATGCTGCTGTGGCTGGCGGAGTTGAATTTATTGCTTGCAATTTGCAGACAGCACACAACAAAGTTCAAGTTCAATGGCAGCGAAACTAACAGCAACTTGCCAACATTGCTTTTTGGTCAGCAACTTGCAACAGCAACTGTTGCTGATAGTGCTCATATCAGCTTTAGATAACAGTTAACTATTGATAAGACGGTGGCCTTCGATTAGCTTTACAGTTACTTAGGCTCGGTAAGTAGGTCGTAGCTGCTATTTCAGCAGCAAGAGCAACAGCAACACCAACTCATGTTGCTGGCGTGCATAAATCATGTTGCAAGAGTCAAAGACAGGAACAAGCACTCGACAATTGTTACAGACATCGGCTGGCTGCCATGTGTTGTCACTGTGTTCAGTGACATCTACATGCAACGTAGGCGTGTGCACTTTGACCTTTTCAAATGATTTATTTCTGAGCAACGGCAACAACAACAACAACAACAGCAACAGCAACTGCAACTGCAACTGCAGCAGCAACACTTGACATTTGTTTGCTTCACACACGAAACGCAGCTGTGTGTGAGAGCAAAAGAATTGTAACAATTTTCTGTTCTGACGCCTGATTTATTATTTATATATGTGGGCGTTTTAGGGCGTGGCAGCTGCAATTGGAAATTTTGTTGTACAATTTAGTGCCCCAAGGCCAGTGAAAGTTTGGCAGCCACTGGTGCCTTGTGCACCAGCGCATAATTAATGATTAATGAAGGTCACGTGCTCAAACCAGTTGCAAATTTTAATTTGCTGCAGGTTTTCTTATTATTTTTATATTTTGGCTGCTTAAACTGGGAAAATGTGCAGAGGTCTGATGACTTTGACCTCAACATGAATACTTCCTTCTTCATATAAATGATTGATTTTTTCGATGCCACACAGATGATGACCTGCCTGATATAAAAGTAAATTGTGGGAACAGAATCTCCGAGTTTTATTGCTTGAAAATTAAATGTATACATTTTTATAGAGAAATATGCTAGCCAAACTATTGATTAAACAATTTATATATACTAGAGGTTTATCATGGCAAAAATAATTGACTTTAACTAGAGGTTAAAGTTGGTGATAAGAATAACTTCATCAAAAGAAAGCACTTTTGAAGCAATTATAAAACAATCTAATCCAGAATAAAATATAATATTAATTTGTGGAAAATTGGCGTGCAAATCAAAATCGTTTTTCTTATACCCAGAATCAATCAGATAATTTGAGACCCTGTAAATTTATAATCTGTTTCTTAAATATCTTCTGTGCTTATTAACCAATCGTTTCTAATAAATTTAATGATATATAGGAACTTTTAGTATGTATATATAATGTTTCCGTTTCTTAAAGTCCCTAGAATCGATCGGTTTATCCAGACAGAGTGCTATTGGATCCTGAACAAATATAAGTAAACTCTATGGGATCGAAAAGGCCTCCCATAATTTTGCACACTTACTACTCTTCTTAGCCAATGGGGTTCAAAGTATAAAAAGAAAGCATAAACAAAATCATAAAGAAATTTGCCGTCATTTAAGTAGCACATTAAACTGTCGTTCTAATAAATAAAGTCTGTATAAATTTTTAGCTGGCTAACTGCAATAGGGTAATCTAAAAATATATAATCGCAAGTTGTGAGTGCATTAGATAAGATAAAACCGCTGCTTGAATTAATTCTGGAAATTGTGGGCTGATGCTTATCGCCGCAACGCTTATCAAAACTATATTTGGGTTGCTAGGTTCTCTGAAGGCCTTTTCTGATGAATTTTAAAAAAGATTGAGCTGAAAAAGTTAAGTTATTAACTCCCTCCTATTTTCTACTAATCGAGTAATATATTAATCAGCTTTGAACAGCTTTAAATAAAAAGAAAAAACTCTCAGCTTTTGTTTAATTAAAATTTTATCAAATTATTTGCGTAAATTGGCTGAATCTGTGGCATTTTAATTACAAAGTTATACACCCATATCACTCGTATATCTTAATTTTCCACTCAATGATTTGCTGCTTTGTTGGTAACTCCCAGAATTCTTTTGCCTTATCCCTGTGTTATTCCCTGGCCAATTCCCAATTCGAAGACCCAAAGCTGATCATAACACAGCTGCCGCCTTATTCGAGTAATAAACTGATTAACAAACTAATCCAATGCGATTGTTTACGACTGAAATGGCTAAATGTATATGGGTATAAGTCTCTCTCTGTGCAAAAGAAGCGACATGCGCATCGTTGCCACTTGGATGGGTTCGAGCATTGGGGCTTATCGAGGATCCCAAGCCGTGGGGCAGGCACAAAAATAGCAAATCATCATTAAGATCTTGTGCAGAGACGGGAGGGGGAGACTGAGGTGAAGTGAGAGAAACGGCACCACAGACACATTGGACCCACACGGGACCAAGCCACAGATTCAACCAATTTCTTTGATCTCCAGCCGCTTCACAGAGCAAACAGATACTGCAACAGAGTCTGGACAGTGGCTGGAGAAAGACAAAGATTGCAGAGTGCAGTTTTGATTATTTACACAAAGATTCTTTGCAGTTCTTCAATTCCCATCTCTGGCTATAATACTGAAAATTTGTGGGTTGCTTGGCATTGCACAAATTTGCTATTTGGCTAATAGATACACAGAGAAAAATTATTACCAAATATTTGATACCTATCTGATCTTCCTCTAGATGAAAAGAGAGTTCAAGTGGATATTTTTGAGATCTAATATGTTCTACTTTTTCTCTCAGTATAACTTACGATACCCCCAAGTGGGCATTAAATTGATTTGAGCACTGGAACTTACCTGCAAGTAAAGAGAAAAAAAGAGATTGTAAGTTTCAGCTGCAATTTATATATAAAGTAGACATAGAGTGCAAATTACAGAATATAGGATTGGACTTGCCCAATAGTTTTTGAGAAGGTAATTGCCAGTAAATAGCAAGATAAGCGTTATTTGGCTAAAAGATTTAAGTGATTTCCTAAATAGCTTTCAACCTGCCTAAGCAGGCGATTAAATTGGAGGAAAGTAAGTTCAGATAACAGACTTAAGTCTCTGCTATATACCCAAGACACAAACCTATTTTATAAATTAATAGTAATATTTAAGAAAAAAATAATATTATAAGGATTCTATAACAAATCTATTAATTATAATTATAGGCTAGGTTATAACAGCTGTGATGAAGATGCACTTAGGCATTTTTGGCTTATACTCAGTAATAATACAACCTTAATAAACTGTTCTAATATATATAACACTTTTTCAAGCGATCTTTATAGTTTTCTCTGCAAGTTTTCATCATGTTAGACATCCATTTATAGCTAATACTCTACTTAAGGAAATCCATTAAGAACTCTTAAGCTGCCTTTCGATTATACACCCCCAAAACAACATTACAGTTTCCACTTATAAAACTCTTACCCTGCCCCATAAAAGAAGCCCTTCAAACCCCTCCATGAATTGTATTTTTATATTTCTCTGGCAGTGACACGATCAGTTTTTTTTTCGTTTTTATTGATTATTCGATTTCAAGACCGGAAGCCACAAGACACACGTTCAGGATAACAACAAAAAGTAATGTTTTGTCGTTTTTTATTTGTTTTGATATTTGTGTGTGAGTGTGCTTAACTTAAAATAAAACTCATGAAGATGCAGAAGATGCTCAGAACTGAGAACTCAGTTTTACAGTCCAGCAACCAGTTTTCAACAAGATGATTTTACTTTAAAATTGAAATCGACTGTGCAGCAATACATTGTCTTCTTTCTTATACCCTGTACACCAATGGGTTAAGGGGTAGTTTACTTAATATACTTATTTACAAACTCTTTATGTGATGATAGACTTATAAAAGTACAGGAGCTGCTGATATATGAGTATTAATTTTCTCGCAATTAGTTTGAATATCAAAGAAATGCAATATTTTTTTCCAGGCTTTGTTTTCTCTAGAGAAATTAAACAACATTATTATAATCGATCTGTTTTTGGTTCAAGAATAATTGGTTCATGTATTGGCTATCATTGGTTTAGCTTAATCTCTCTGCAAATTTGCTAAATTAACAAGAAACATGAAAATAAAATTACATAATAATATATACAAATATTACCATATTTTTTGTATACTAACTTTCTTTTAAATAATTCATTGAAGTTCCTGAATATATGAAGGTTTAATTGAAGATATCTTAAGACCCGTTTTTTGACACCTTTTGCGCCTGACTTGATCTGCTTCAAAACCAGTTTGCAGCTTTTTTCTAAATACTCAAGCTAAGCCTACATTTAATTTTCTATACAGGGTAGCTACTCGTCAGTCACAAGAGCCTTGCTTTGTTTGTTTTCTTTTGTTTTTCTTTTATCAAACAAGACTCAGAGGAGCAGTCGCAGTCGCAGTCGCAGTCGCGTCGCAGTTGTTTTTCAGTTTCTTATTCAGTTTGTTTGTCCTTTGTTTGTTTTTGTTTTGATTCTGGTTTACTTTTTATGCTTTTTGTTTGAGTTTTCGTTCGCTCTGCGCTGATTTCCTTGGGGAGACCGTCAAACAGATGCATTCGTCCTGTGCCCCTTGAACAGCTTCATCAGCAATCCAATACTGCAAGTCTTTGTCTCTATTAAAAAGTGCTCGGAAACGAGTTTTAGAAGCCACAGGCTTCTGACTGAGAACGGGTTTCAAAGACTATTTTTGTATTTCTTTTTTCTTTTTCCTTTTTTTATTTTTTTTTGGGCTAAAACACCTGTGTGACTCTATGAACTGAGCTCTTGCACGTGCCCCCGTTTACCCGGGCGACAGTCAAATAAATATTTATGAATAAAGTAGATACAAATTGCATTTGTCATAAATTAAAAAACTATGCGCCCCCTGCTGCCAGCTGCAGAATAAAAAACAAAAAGGAATTTAAAAACCATGTTAAAAAAAGATACTGAATACCAAATAACAGCGCATAGATCAGGTGTTGCTGTCATGTTGCTTTTGACAAAAACAAGCCGCCAAAAAAACCGCCAAATCTACAGAGAAGAAAGAGAGAGCAAAAGTCAAGCAGTATATCAGTCAGTCAGTCAGTCAGTCAGTCATTGAGCTCTCAGTAGGTCGCTTTGAGGCAGCCGCTGGCCAGGCAATTATAACGAGTACAGAGAAGAAAAAATAGTCATTTAATAGCATCCATTTAGACGAAATTCCATTTTTTACCATTAATTTGCCTCATTCGTCACCAAATGTCCTTTTTTCTTCAACATTAATTTCATGTGAGTGAAAAGTAGAATTTAAACAGTTTTAAAATATCGAATAGTTTGTGTAATCATTATCAATTTGTTTGGAGTAAATACTTCTAGATGATTGTAGCAAAGTCAGTTCAGTCTTTTAGTGTATCTATGAGATACATCTTGAATATTGCAGTTGCCGTTAGTTTTAACTAACAAAATTTGCAATTAGTTTCTTTAAGTTGGATTGAAGGCAATTAAAACTGATCTCTCATACAGCTGCTAGTTTTTTCAGTGTATCTATGAGATACAGATATATCTTGTGTATTGCATGTGCAGGCAGTAAGTCAGCAGCTTGTCCACAATCGCCACATCTCGTTTATCAAACTGAAATTGTTTTAATAAGCGATGCCAAAAGATAAAAGCTAACGAGTTACTTAAGGCCAGCCAAGCTCGCCAACTGCAAATGTGCCTCCTCCAATCCCCTTCTCTTGCCAATTTGTTGGCATTTTGTCAGCTCTTTGACGTTGTCTACAGATTTTATTAATTATGCATGGCGCTACTTAACAGATACAAACTCATTTACCCGTATTATAAACGAGTATCTCTTGGAAACTAGAGCAAAGTTTGTATTCAGTGGTAGAAGAACTGTTATGGCAGTAGAACTAAAACAGAAGTTGGATTGGTCAGAAGACACTGAAGAGGTTTTAAACATGTTAATTAAAATGGAATATAAGATGAATTATTATTAGAAAATTAAACTAAAAGTAACTTTTAAAATACCTATAATAACAAATACCATATAATAACAAGATCTAAGTCTCTACATAAAAGATAAAGAAAAGTCACAGTGATGAACGAAAAGTTAAATCAACTATATTTTATTTTAAGCTAAAAATTAAAAATTTATTGGAAAATAATTGAAAAATGTCTGGAAAACTGAATAGCAAAAATTGTGGTATAAAGTAATTCTAATTTGGCAATGAGCTATATAAAATATATTGACACATTGGAGAGGTAATCAGGCTTAGAAGCTGTAGTTAAAACCCAACAATTTTTTAAAATATGGTTAAAATATTTATAAAGTAGAAATTCAGTTTTATTTCCTGTGCAATTTGTCTATTATTTATCAGGAAAATTCCCAGAATTGACAATTAATTGAATCATTTAATTCAATGAATTTCTTACCCAATGCTACCTTTGTAAAATGACTGATACGCCCTGTAAAAACCACTGAATAATCAAAATCACATCAATCAGCTGTAAAGTTTCGTATTGGTGACTGATGGTGGTGGCATGTGTTGATAATTGCCAAATATGTAAATTTTCATAAAATAAAATTGAATGAAAACAATTAAAGGCAATCAGCAATTTGACATTCAACTTGTTGAACTCTTTGAACTGCTGAAATCAGCTTAATAGAGCACAATGCTGCCCAAACTGTAATTATGATCGAGTATTCGTGATTGTTTCACACGCCCGCAAAACTCTGGCCAAAACTACCGAACAATTTCACTTTTCATTTTGGTATCGAGTTGCCAACACTCTTGACAGCTGTTGAACTCCTCTCCGAGGCTCCTCACAGCTCCTCAGTTTCTCGGCTGCTCATAAATAAACATGAAAAACGCTTTAAAAGTTGATGGCGTTGGTTAAGCCTAAAAAACGGCTTTAAAAACGCGCCAAAAAAAAGGTATATTAAATATACTCGACAGGCGGCTAGCGGCATTAATGGTAACTTTATTTGTTTTGAAAGTTGACATTGATTGGACCCACAATTGGTGACAGACTTGTTTGGTGTCTGCCAGTTTTTACAGGGTATCGAGGGAAAGAGATATCAATGGTCGTCTTCAATAACATATCTTTCTTTTTACAGAGTATCAAAAGACTTATCAATAGATATCTTCAATAAGTTATCATAGTTTTTACAGGGTATCAAAAGAGATACCAATAGATATCTCCAATAACTTATCGATAATAGAATAATAAAAATATTCTAAATTAAACTTAAAATACCTATTTACTGATAAGATAAATAAATAAATATTGCAAAAAGATATCAGAAATATGTTGAAAAAATAAGAATATCAACTAAAGTTGTGCAAGTTTTTATTGAATTTATGAATAGACTTTTAATATTTATAATAATATTAAAAATTAAAAGTAACTTAAGATATTTTTAAAGATAAGATAAAGTAGTATCAAAATAAGATAGGAAATCTTTTTGTTTAAGAATTCAAAGGGTTTCCAGAGTGGCCAATAACATCGCATAATAATCGGAAAACAATGTGTAGAAATTATTTTTTATCCATCTATTTCTTAATCAGGCAATCATAAGGCTGAAACTAACTACCCGAGATATGCCTTTTGTATAGGGCATTTTGCCAGCTGCAGGCTGCAGGCAGCAGACAGCAGGCAGCAGCTGAGCCTGAATCAAAGCTGATTTCTTCGTGGTCAACATATCAATTACATGTTCTTCGAATCGGGTCATCAGTTTTGGACATGACCAACAACAGCAACATCTGTTGCCGGCAAAAAACGGATGCAGGATTAAAATCAGCAGAGACACCACCCAGCGCTGCCCAAACTGTAATCTGCAATACGTGAGCCAAAGCCTCGACTAAATAATATCCAAGATGTTTGCTCATTTATTTAATATGCTGTAGTGCTCTGGCCCAAAGGCAACGAAGCTCATGCAACTTTTATTAAATCAATCAGTGGGCAGCGCGTCTCGTCTCGTCTCGTCTCCACTCAGCTTGTCTAACGGCGACTGACAGTCAACAGTGACTACCAGCAGTATGAGAGTATCCAGCAATGAGCAACAGTGACTGCCAAGCGGACTCGCATAGCTTTACCTTATGTGCCGCCTTGCATTTGTAATGCCAAAGCCGGATGAGGAATGCTCGTACATTCGACTTAAAGACAAGAGACAAGGAACAAGGAACATGCCACATAGCATAACTGTAAGCGAAACTGCTGCATTTCTCTCTGCCCGTGGCATGCCTCAGTTGCAGTTGCAGATGTGGCAACTTTGTATGGACAGCAGAGACCTAAAGCACATAGAATGCAATAAATCAAAGACTAAATTTAATCAAGATTATTTGCTATCGATACAACGAAAAATCGATAACAGCAGATGTGAATAATCCTACAAATCAAAATGCTAACTTAACAAGTAGATAAAAGCTGTTATGGATAATGATTCTTGGCGATAAATTATCATATCATGGCATACTTGAATAGATATCATTCGGCGTAGTAAAGTATATCGACAACATACATCAATTGACTAAGTGCGATAGCAAATATCGATGGTTATCGAAAACAGACTTAGAGTAAATTTCTTCACCTGTTCATTAAGCTGGGGCGATGAAGGCAATGTCAATGCAACTCCTCCTCCCAAGCTGACGCCACTTATAGGCGGACACGACTGGCGCTTAAAGTCCCGCCGAATGGCCAATTCGTACCAGGGTATTAGGGGCTTACTCCGCAATGTGGTCTGACAGCCGATCTTAAAGTCTAGCGGATCCATATATTCCGGTGCCATGCGATTTAAATCGCTGACTGCCGCCTCCGCCGAGGCGTATATATTGCCCGCCGACTTGTGATTACCCTGATGCGCCCAATGGGCAGACATGTCCAGCATGGAGCCCACAGGAACATCGAGACTGCGATGCAGGCCAGCTCCCATGCTCTTGACCCTCATATGACCTAGGGTATGATAGCGTCTATCCACTTGGCTGGGCAGCATAGGCATGGCACTTGGCACCACGAGCAGCTCATCCTGATCAATGGTGGCTAGGCTTTGGCTAGTATAGGAGCGTTCCAGCAGCTCGGTACTGTTGCTACGCTGTGTCACAATGGGCAACTCGTAGAGATTAAGGCGTCGGGTGGTTGGTGGCCGCGTGGGCGTGGCATATATCTTTGGCTTGGCATAAAGGCTTTCGCGACGCACAGGCGCCGGCGGTGGCAAGCCTGTAGGCGACAGCTGCGCCTCCTGCAACGACAGAGTCATGGGTCGCCGCCGGCTGCCCGTCGAGCTGACCGAATTATGTCGCAGTGTTGCCCGTCTGGCATCCCGTTCCTGCATGTCAAAATTTAGCTTAGGCAACGGTGAGTAGCAGACACGCTCAGAGCTATCGTAAGAGCTACGCAATCCACTGTCCAGCCGCCGCTTAGGACTCTCTGGCGCAGTATAGAGAAATATGTGCTCCTCCTCGCCAGCCGTGTTATAGTCCGGCGTTTTGGGTGTGGCGCTGCTCTGCAGCGAGTCCAAAGAGAAACGTGAATTCTTTTTGACGCTCTGATAATCACAGGGCATAGAACCGCCGCCCGAGGAACTCGATGCATCCGACAAGGGGCGAAATCCGGAACCAACCGCTGCTGTCGATGTTGTTGTGGCACTTGCATAGATCGGCTCCAAATCGCCTATGGTGGGCGTACGCACGGGCTTAGCACGCGCATAAATCTCCTCCGCTCCGCCCGAGGAGCACTGACTGTAGTTGCTCTTCAGCGAAACAGTACGCTGACGCTGACTGCACTGCCGCTGCTGTTGCTGTCGCAGCTCATGCGGCTGTGCAGCTGCAGCCGCCTCGGTGACCTCAGCAGCGCGTATGGAGCGGGAACGGGTCAAACCTCGGGCTCGTATCGTGGCATAGCCATCATAGAGCGGCGAGGGCGGTGGTCGGTTACTGGCGCTAGCCGTAGACATTTTTTATATATATTTTTTTTTTAAGGATTACGTGGCGCCCTCTTTTGGGGCTAACTACAATTAATTTGTTTTGTGAACTTTGATTTTTTATAATATTTTCATGTTGATTTTTTTCACTTGAGTTCGTGAAGCGAGTGGAGTTCGCTCGTTTTGATTTTTCATAAGATTTTCATTGTTGAATTTTTCGTCGATCTTTCACTTGGTGCACATTGATTAATTGCTGCAACATTCGAATTGAGGGTTATCATTTATAATCTACGCTGGGGGTCCACCACAGCCCCAGACAGCCGCATGCTTATTGCTACGATCACTCGGATTGTTGGAATCGCTTTAAACTAAAACTGCATCAATCATTCTTAATTGAAGAGCTCTCTGCTTGAAGTTGTAACTTCTCTGTCGTGCATTGAACTTGCCACGCCCAATTTAAGAATCTGCCCAAAAGGCCAAGAGGCAGCTATTTGTTTAATATCGAAGCATAAGCGTCTCATTAACGCCTAATTAGCAGCCATTTCACATGACTGACTCTCTATCTGTCTGTCTGTTTGTCTAACTGAGATTTTGATTGACAGCCCCCAAAAATGGCCAACAATAGAGCGCGTCTAATGGATCTGACGACGACTTGTCGAATTTCTGTTGTGAATGGCACGTTTTAAAGCATGTAAAAAGGGCTAAAAATGGCTTTAAACCAGTTTCAAGGTTGTTCAAAAAAAAAAGTGTAAAGTGATCTATTGCAACCTTTACGGGAAAAGATTTTGACAAAGCTACAAGCTACGCTATTAAATAACGCTCCAGTGGTTCAAGTTCAAAACAATTCACACCTCGAAAAATATGAATTAAAGCGAGCTAGACGTGAAGTTTGCATAAGGCTTAAAATCAACCACAATTCGAAAACCTGTTAAGCAATATAAATCAATTGTTAAGCACAGAATAAATCAAATTAGCCATCGTAGTGGAAAATAAAATCAATCTAAGTGTTACTCCTTTTTTGTCATTGAACAATAAGACGGAATCTATTATGCGTTCAATTGTTTTTAAGTCTTTGTTTATTGAAAAGCAGAATTATATTGAGACAAGTTTTAGATGACGAAACAGTTTATGAGCGAGTGCAGCTGGAATTGTCAGAGCTGTAATTTTAATAACTCCATTGAAGCTGAGCATTTTTTACAGTCACAATAATTAAAATTGCGGTTTATTAGAACTCAAACGGAGAGAAACCAAGACAAGAGATAGAGGATAGAGATGTGTGAAGTCCACGCCATGAACTGCAATCAAAACAATTACAGCCAATTCACGCAGTGCTATAAAAACACAACAACTTGTTGGAGTTTGATGAGGAGAAGTACGGGGGAATACCAGAGAGAGAGAGAGAGAGAGAGAGAGAGACAGAGAGAGGACGGACAGCACACAAAGTTGCCTGGAGGCAGCACAATAAAAAACAATGGAAGAAGGGGAAATCGTATGTTGATGACATTAGAAAATTGTTATTTATTGCATTTCCAAGCTGTTATTGTTGTTGCTGTTGCACAACAGCATGAGTCAGGCTAGTCGTTTAGCAAAGTCAGTTTGTTTCGCAATGAATGGTTCCAGTGCCACAAACAGAAACAGAACCAGAACCGAACCAGAAACAGAACCAGAACTAAAACTACAAACAGAAAGAGAACTGAAGTCCGCTTTCAAGTGTCAACGACTGGAGTCAAACTAACAAACCAATTGACAGAGACAACTTGTGGCATGAACTGTTTTTGCTGTAGCACATGGCATCAACATAGCCTTACTTATAGATACTCAAACGATATGTTTTAAGTGCCCGTTCTGTCAGTCCAAGTGTCAAGCAGTTGATAAAACTAAAACTCATAAAGTTGGCATGTGACGGGGCGGTTTAAGCTGCAGGCAGAATTTTAGAGGAGCAGAACCAGGAAGTGTTTTAGGCTTGAGAAGGCTGTGAGTTTTGTGGGGCAAAGACAACAAAGTTTCCAGCCAAATGATTTGCATAATATACCCCAACGATCTGCCCACTAAACGCACTATAACTTTCCGCTTGATATATAGTATAAAATTGCCTAGACTAGCTAACTTTAACTAATAATTACCCAATATTTATTGGGTTACAAGTTTGCTTTCTTCAACTTGTATAATCTAATTAAAAGAGTGTCCCAGATATAATAAAGATAACTTGCCAATCTATTTATATAATTAAATAGTTTCAAATTCATTAAATTTTCAGGCAACAAAATGTGCCTCAATGTTGCAGTGGTAGTTGGACAAGCACTGTGCTGCATTATGTGATAGCTGCAACACAAAAGTTGAGCTATCGCAATGCGGCAGCTTGTTTAATTTATGGCTTAGTCAAATTTGTACAAAAAATAATAGAAGTACAACAAATAGCTAATTTTGTCGCATTGTGTGAGTCACGTAGTGAGTGCAGTTTGAGTAGCGCTGCATATCAAACCTTGCATTGATTAAATAAATCACATATAAATCAAATTAATTTTTTTTTTGGCTGCAACGCCTGCCTGTCAATATTTTGTACAAAAAAAAACCTGAATAATCTAACTCAAGGCAAAATCTCTGACAAAAACAAAAATTGCGAATTGCAAAATTCGACATTTCAAAGTGAAAAAGTGAATTTTAATGTGGCACGTAGGCGTCTAATTGTTTTGCATTTTGCATTTTTAGCTTGATTGTTTATTCTGCTAATGGAATGTTTATTGTGCTGCAAAAATGTTGCACTTTAATACTCGATTTCAGGCAAATGTCAAGCAATTGAACCGCTGCCTAACTTTCGCTAACGACAGTTTGACAGCCACTGGGAGAAGCAGAGGTAGAGACCCACAGGCTTATCTCAGACGTCTGTCTAGGTTTTTGTGCTTTTTCCTGTGGGCTGCTGGCTGCTGCTGCTGCAGAGGGTCTGAAAGTCTAGACGACGTAGCTGCTTATCAGCTGAGTGAAATCTCGCAAGGAAATTGCCATAATTTTTTTGAGCAAAAAATATAAAATAATAATAGAAAGAGAAATAGAAATAAAAGTCAAATCAACCAACGCATAAAATGGCAGACAGACGTTTCGGTGTGCTCAATTGATTAATGTATTCAGGAAATGAAATGAATTATAGTCTCTGACGATTAAAGCGCGAATATTTAACATGTGTTCTCAGCTCTCATCTGGTAAAGACTACCAGAGCGAATTATCATAGCACTCAGCTTGCTGACTGTTAATCAGCTCATAATCCCAGCATGTCAAACTGTTGACAAAATGCGCAACAATCAAGCAAAAAAACTAAATTTATTGTTCGCAACTGTGTCAACTTCCAAAAAAATTGAAATAAAAACAGCGAAAAAAAATGGAATTCTAAAAATTCAATGTCAAAACTGGTTGAAAAATAAGGCAGAAAATACGCAAAACTAATCAAAGTGAGGCTGTCAACTGCATTGCTAAGTAGCTTTTTGTCAGGCATCGGGCAGAGGCGCTGGTTGCGAGAGGATGTCAACAGCTACCCTCAAGGTTGGCCCCAAGTGCTGAAATTTGGAGTTTTTCTGTATGAATTGCGCAGATTTATTAGCTGTCTATTTGAATTTATGAATAATAACACAAAAGTGAATTATTATTTTTTTCTTATGATCTAATACTGCGCCATTAGAAATCATTGGAGTTGTTTGGCAGAAACTTTGCGTATAAAATTAAAACCAGTTTGAAATGGGTAAGCTGATATAAAAAACTATGTAAGCTAAAACCATAATAATAAAAAAATAGAAAACAAACTCTCCTAAAATATAGGCATTATAAATCTCTTGGGACATTTCAGAGAAGCATTTTTTATTACATGTAAAACTATATAAGCTTAGCCACAATAAAAAAATATAAAACAAACTATCTTAAAATAAAGGAAATTTTTTTAAGGCTTAACAAATCTCTTGAGACATTTCTCAAGAGCATTTTTCTATTGGGATTGGAGTTATTATTTGACATTACACATATCCAGCCTAGTTAAAACCCGGAACCGGAAAGAGAAAAACTATTTCAAGCGTTCATCACACCTTTCACTAAGCCTGTAAATATGTATCGTCAAGGCGAATCATAGACCTTTCCGTTCTGGTTTATCTCAGATCACAGTTTTGTATCTAACGCAATCACACTGAGGTCTTATGAAGTCATTGGTACCAAACATACTACAAACCTGACAAATAAATATATAAAAATATACTCGTGAAAACACTTGTAAATGCCACAACAACACGCAACTCAAGAGTGTATCTGGTTTTTTTTTGTTCCAGTCATTAGAGGATTTTAATTGGGTCGAGTTGTTATTTCAATTTGGATGCGGACACTTTTTTGCTCCCGTTGCTGCCTGTAGCAGTGCTCAGAGCTAATGTTAGTATAATTATTGAGGTGTGTACGACAGATGCGACAGCCAAATAACAAAAAAGAGTATTTTTCTTTGAAGAAATATACAGAAATAACATGACATCATGGTAAAACAATAAATATTTTCATGCACGTCATAAAGGCTTTTTATTGTTTATTTATAGTTTTAATTTTTAGAAAATGCATGATTTTTTATTTTTCTTCAGCAGTTTGGGCTTATCACAGAGCCTTTATCGCTCTAAGAATTCATAAATTAATGCATAATATTTATGTATTTATACAAAAATAAAAAAATGGTTAAAAAAACGGAACCCAAAGGGCGCGCCAGTGACCACAAAACATTTTAGCGACCCAAAAAAAAAAATTTTGTTTCTATAAGAGATTTTTTATTGAGTAGCGAACTGCATTAATTAGGCACGAAACCTGCTTTGAGAAGCCGAGGTTTGAGTATTGACTTTGTTTACTTTCATACTCTTTTTTGAGGGTATTTTAATTGTGTCTCAGAATATGACAAAAATTATACATATTCTGTGCGAATTTTTTTACATTTCTTAGGTAAGTTGTTTCAGCATACAAAAACCTATTTATTGCAGGAAAAATATATCTTGTAACTGGTTAGTTCGGAGAACTGCATTATATTAGCAAAGAGTATGAAGCTACTGAAGCCTTAGAAACTATCTGTTCCAAATAAAGTTGTCATTTGGAAAAATTGTCTGCTTTTCCACATATCTCGATACTAGATACAAAATGAAAATTCTCTTATGAGTTCTCCAAGCTCAAAACTACTATTTTGCTTATCTTCATTTTTGGAGATGAAAATAGAAGTATTAAGCTCGCGAAGAACCGGATTATTTATTTATTTATATAATAAAAGAAACCACCACTCAAGTGTTTGTGCTAAATGAAAGGGTATTCAAATCTTCGACACACTCAAAATAGTTATTCTTTCTTGTTTTTTTTTTCCCGTGAATTAAGCGGGTGGAAGTTTCAGAGAAAATATAAAAAAGAAGTAAGCTTATACGACGTCAAGCCGTTTCTTAATAACCCCCGAGATCCAAATCGAGAGCGAGATCGGGATCGAGATGAAGGCTGGGCACTTCCTCAAGTGGCCGACGACGACGCACTTGACAGCAAACTCGTCCAGCAAATGAAAAATTATAAACAATTGAGTCTAATTTAAGTTTAGAGCTTTCATTCTCTGCCTCTGTGGATGTAGATGTAACAACATTAGCCATGTAACTCGAGCCCAAAGAGCTTGCAACAGAGAAAAAAGTGAAGGGGCAGAAAGAAAAATAAAAAGAAAAAAAATACAACTCTTAAGTATTCTCCTAGTACGTCAAAGCTGGGGGATTGTGCATTACGTATATGGTATATGGCATATTATATTGCATACAAGTTTACATAGCGTATGGCTAATTTAATGCATTTAATTAAAGGCCAGCCCATTGTGCATGGAAGATGCTGTCATGCAATTGAATTGCGCTGTAAATGTACTCGTATCTTGAGGATTGCAAATGGGGCTAATAAAATATGTTGATGCTGAATTATTAGTTGATTTAACTGCACTGCTTTAATCTAAAAGTCCAGAAATAGCTCATAACCTGTAAAGCTTTCAATTGAAGCTAGTTTTTAGAGATGCGCATGTGTCTTGACCGTGAGTATCGTTTGCGTGATGGTGGATTAAAATCAACTAATAGAAAATCTGTGTTGAAAACCTCAACTCTCATAACTCTAAGATACCACAAGCCCTTCAGAGACTCCCTTGACACCCTGTTGTTAAGTGTTTTTAGGAAAAGAGTTTTTCGTCTTAAAAGAAAAGCCACTCATGATCAACTATTGAAGAACCACTTTCGATGGCAAACTTATTAACTTTCCATCGCATCAAGATACATATTTGATTTACAATATCGAGAAACACGCATTTTGAGCAGACAGGTATGAGAAATGCTCAGAGGAAATCAGACGAGATGCAAGATATCAGCACATACATCAATCTGTCAGACAGTGTTAATCGTGTAAAAAGCATCTATTGAGTGGCAAATAAACATGTGAAAATAGAAAATACTTATAGATAGAAAAAGCTAAAAAAACAAAAAGTTCGCTTTCATTTGAGGCAAACACAAAATTTGCATACTTGGATACTAAGGCAATAAGCCGAATAGTTGTACTGCGAGTAGCTACTGCTGGTCAAGGGGAAGTACGAGTAAAACAAAAATAGGTCCAAGCAATCTAATCAAATCGAAGGCGAGTTGGAAACGAATTCGAATTCGAATCGGAATCGAATCATCGTCTGTATACAAATCACGTCAGCAAACAATTTATCAACGAGTCGTCGTAGGTGCGTAGTCTGAATACTCGAAAACTCAAATTGAAGATAATGAATGCAACTCGAAATTGATGGGTTTGCATGCTGATAAGCCTCCTGCCGCAGTGCCCAGTTCTTCAGGGGGAAGAAGAGATTTGAGTTGAGTTCCACTCGAGTTGCAGTAATTACAACTGCCAGACGACGGTCGACTTTTGTTGGGAATATGTATTCACCCGCATCCACAGTTCACCCGCCATCAAAGTCAGCGCGTCCACTTGACGGACAACAACAGAAATTATTATATCTGAGTATAGAATATGTTTATATATATATAGCATATATATATGTATGAATTTGTGCTGCACCAGCCGCAGCTCTCAACATGCTGTCAGGCAACAATCACTCGAATCTTGTGCATGTTGCATGCAACATTGCCTCAATGTCCCCTCCATGGTTTTTGTTGATTATGCTGATGAGTTTTTTGGGTCGTCTCGTCGCTGGGGCGCTCTGTCATATCAGCAGCCCCATCTTGCAACGTGGGCAATAATAATAATGAAAAACTTTTTTTCTCTCCTTTTTACTCATTTTTTTTTTCTCCTTTTTTTCTGTATTTTTCTCTCTCAATGCCTTTTTTCGGCCATGCATTTCGGGTAAGTGCTTAGACCCGGCATGGGGTTAAGAGGTCAGAGACTCCTCTGTTTATGTTTCTTTAACATGCGCCTTGCATTGGACGGTGGCATTAATAGCAAACAATAACAATAATAACCGAAACAGAAACAGAAACAACAACAGAAATAACTGAAAAAACAGCTGGTGCTAGGATTAAGGTGCCCGAGATGCCATTGTAGCCACCATTGACAGAGCTGAAAGAGTTTCCAGCGAGCGAAGAGGCATTAGCAATAGGCAAAAGGAGCTTTAATACAGAGCTGACACACTCATTTTTTAGCATTCTCTTAATAATCCTTATGCTTCTCGGCTAATAACTGAGAAAGGAACATTCTCTTTATAATCTCCAGGGATTTCGACTAAAGTAAAGAGTCATCGGCTAAGAAGCCTCTGATTGTTTCCTGTGAATAATTAGTAAATAGCCCTACTCTGCTTCCATCATTCTCCTAACAATCTCAATAATTTCCCAGAGTTTTCCACCCATAATAATTGTCCAAACGAAGCAGTTAAAATTAAACGAGAAGATCGTCTTGCAAGTTTTCAAGTAGACACGCCCATCGCCCAGGAAAATTGTCGTAAATTAATCAACGACAACAAGCTGAAGATGAGAAACGTTCCAGAGATAATGTGGCATAATGATAATTAAATTTTTAAGACAAAACTAAAATAAAGCGACTTCCCAAGAAACTCTGCAGCAGAATGGAAAATGGAAAAGACGTAGATAAGAGCAGAGGGCTGTGTGCTGGTCTGACATTTCCCTGGAAGTGGCCGAGCTCAAGAAATAGAGCATAAAATTGCTGCTCTCAATGGGTTGTACGTGGTCCGCCTTTGTATCTGGTCCGCTTGCAACTAAGCAACAGAATACTTATTAGAATGGAGGAATGGAGGAGCACATAATAGTAGGAGAAGCAATCAAAGCAGCTGCACTTCAATCTTCAATCTTCTATGTGCAACCAGTTGCAAGAGTATCAGACTATTACTCGCAGTTCCAGCTGATTAATGATTTGTTGCTGGGCGCGGAGACTTCACTTCACTTGAACCTTTTCAGAGGCATCTGCAATCAGCTTTGTCATTTTTTTAAACGTCAAGTCAGTCCCTTTTTAAAGGTGCGACTCCCTCCCTGGCTTCGGCATTCTATAAAGTCGACAAAGCCGCAGATAATGGTTGTTTATTGAGTGCCAAAGTGCGACGACGAGAAGGACGGCTGCAACGCAATGTTGCAGTGGCAGCTGCAGTAGCAACATGTTGCTGGAGTAGGGGCTAGAGCAGGCCACCAATTAGTCAACCTGGTAAAGGTGCAACCTTGAATTGCTTGAACGGCTAATTAGTGTAATGCAACAGGGAAAACATAGCAAACGAGTTGCAGTCCTTAATGTAATTATTATATCAGATGTGCTTGACTTCCTTCTATTATTCGTCCTGCCATTCATTTCTCCAGGGATTGAAAGCATTATCTTATTGCTTTGAGAAATGCTTAGATTCATTGACTCTTTGATGGAATAGCAGTCATTCAATTAGACTTAGTTTTCCACCATTTTCCTGGTACTAGAAATGATTGGAAAATATTCAATGAGCTCTCTTAGTCCTACTGTTCATGCTAAAAGGAATTTGTAAAGCAGGACTCTCTTTTTATCATCGGTAATCGGATGGATGGAATAGTATGTAAAAAGATGTTTTAAAGGTAAGACTCTATATCTTCTTATAACTCCATCTATAATGATATAAACCTTCTTCTAAAGGCGAACAATTGGCTAATAAGCACTCCAGAAATTTTGTTTTCTGGCTCTAATTGTTGGCCAAGAACTTTTCATTTATAACTTTTTAATAACACATTTCCATATTTCCACTTGGGATGCTTTCAAATGTAACTAATTTGCTCCATTTAATTATGTTTTATTCCATTTTTCTTTCATTTCCTAACGCCATTCTCTCACATCAATTATGATTCTCTATTATGTTTTTATTTCTTTTTCTCTGACTAATTAACATTTCCTTTGCCCAAAAAAGAAATATTGAAATATTGTCCGTCTGGCTGTCGCCGGTTTTCCGTCAATTAAACACACAACCCAAGACGCTGCCGCCACATACAAAATTTCCCAAGCTTCACCATTCACCATTGACAACCCTTTGAGGAGCAGGTAAAACCCAATAAAACCCAATAAAACCGAATAAAACCGAATATTCCAATACCCAAGGAAGACAGCTATAGCCATGCGCCAGGGATTTGTCGCTGCTTACGGGTCATTAGCCCCGTCGCACAGTAGCAGCCCTCACAACCCTGGGCGGAGCCGGAGATTCGGGTATGGATTTGGGTTCGACAATTGAGCCTCATAAAATTTGCCTATTAATTAAGTGCCGCCAGTCGCTCCGCATATTTTTCTTTTCTGTTGATATTTCTAAGGTGTCGGGTAGACCCGACTCCCATGTTTGTACGTTTCTCTGTTGGGTATAGCCAAATATTTACATAGCATTTACAGGGCGGACAAACAGAGGAATGCAAAACACTCCACAGCTGTCCGGCAGACTGTTTGGCTCCATTGAGGCGACGGATGCGAAGGTCTGTCTATCAATGTACTTGGAGGCACCAGTTCTAAGTTATTCGAGTTGACATGCATTTTTAATACCCTGCTTTTTTGTCAGACTATGAAGAGTTACAGCGTCGATTCGACTATCGAATGCTTCTCCTTCTATCATTGACTTGTGAATGATAAGCAACTTTATTTTGATTTGTAAAAACATTAATAAAAAAGTGTACTACTCAATGAAACGCTCGTTTATTTATTGAAACATCGATAAAATATTGAGTACTTTATGTAAATGGATGGAGAAAACGTGACATGTTGACAACTTTTTTCATTCGTGTGGAAGGATGGAAAAGTCTGCCTTTATTAGATTAATTTCCCATAAATAACACCCTAGGATTCATAAATTTTGCTTCAGTTTGTTTACAGGGTATTTCATAGTCGAGACTAACATGATTCTTACTTGTTTATTTTGCCTCTCTAACTCTTCCGAATGGCAAATAAAATGACAGCAAACAAAAGCTGACAGGCTGTGACTGCGACTGTGACTGTGACTGTGATGCGGAGCCGAGAAAGTCAATCAATGAAAATTGCTTTGGAAAATTCAAGTAAAACTGTGCGGCTCACTTTAAAGGAAGCGAGAAAACAGAGGAAAAACTTAAAAGCAATTGATATAAATGTCAGTGTTTTGCAGCTATAAGGAAATCAGCTCTTAATATGCGTGATAAATGAAGCATATGCGAAAATTGCACGTGAAATTCAAAGGAAAATATGAAAAACACTCGCGTCTGATTAGAAATTCACATCAACATCAAAGTTAACGCCTTGGCTATTAAAAGTGAATTTCGAATTTTCTTCGCATAATTTTCAAGGAAAATCAATCTTCATCAAGACGCGACGATACACAAAATTAATTGCAATATTTTCCAATTAAAATACTTGAAGTTCACAGTGTTCAAATATTATTTATTATTCAGAGACACAAAAAAAAGACGCATAAATCTCTCTTGGAATCTTCCCTAAAATTCCAAGCAGTCGCCGAGGCGCCAAACTCTAATAAGAAATTGTTTGAGAGTTGAGTGAGGGATAGGGACAGGGACAGAGACAGGAACAGGAACAGGATATGAGGGTGACGCTGAGAACTTCCAAAATTTCATTTAATTGATCGCACGCAACACGCGAGAGGGTGAACGAAACTGGAGATGGAGAGATGAAAGCGAGAGCTCTGCCGGGGAGGGTGATGGAAGTTCTGCACCTCCTTTTTTTAGGTACAGGACTAAAATACACACACACACACAGAGACACAGCTGCCTCGGGCCTGGGCACACACATGTGTTGCGAGGGTGCCGGAAATTTTCGACTGTACAGTCAGACCTAATTTGATTATTTTCGTTTTTATTTTGTTTGTTTTATTTTAGGATTTGTTTCTTTTTTTTTTGCTGTGATATATTGGCCTGTCACGGGCTTTGGGCTGCCATTAGCGAAAAATAAATACAAAATACACAAACAAAATGCATTGGGAACTGTATGGGATGCGACTGCTGGATGAGCAGGTAGCCTCCAAAAAGAAAAAAAAAGAAAAAAAGAAACTGCAAGTGAACCGCACTCTCCACTGGGGCATATAAAACTTTACAATTCGCTCTGAATGGAACAGACAATTCCCTTTATTATTCCAATCATGCAATTTGTGTGCTGCCTGCTCCGAGCTGGGATCTGGTTTTTACTAGTCTTCGTTCTCCGGGTTGATGGCCATAAAGATACGAGTAGTACGACATTTAAGGCGGGCTATAACAATAGGTAGCCAGAGATATGCGATCTTTATTACTAAACTAAAGTTTTGGGAAATTTAATTTCGAATTTCGAAATTCGGAAAACTAATTCTCACTGTGCCCCCTCCTAAGCCACTGGCCTGCAGCGCCTCTTCCTCTGTTTCTACTCGTATTTTGATGCACCCTTTCGGCTACACATGGAACAATTTGCCCCGCTCATTTCGACATGCTTCATTAAACAATTTGCCATTGTTGCACTTTTTTTTTTCAAACATTCGCAATATGTTGGTGTCTCTTACCCTCCCTCCCGCTCTCTCTCTCGCTCTCTCCCTCTCTCTGTGTGCCTCTGTTTAATTTGTTGCTGTTTTGTGAGAAACAATAACTGCGTTTTATTATGACAACCCCATCAAACCCCGACTCGGTTTTCGGTTTTCCCTTTTCCCACTATTTCAGCTTATGTTGCAGATTTTCCTGTTCCATTAACTATTTTAATGGTATTGTAGCATTTTAGTATGTTGATTGTGTAACTTTAGTCGAGTCACTCTGGAGTCACACCCGGTATTATTAATATTATACGGGGTATATACAGGGTATTGGATACCTTACCCATGAATACTGCTACCTTATAATATCTAGAAAAGCTGTGAAATCTAAAGAATCCAGATATTCTGATAATATGAAATATAATATAGGGGATACTGGATACCCTAGCGAATTATATATACAGAATACTTGATATCCTATTCATACAACATACTGACTACTAAATACCCTAGCATTTATTATTATGTATGATATATTCGAGATATGTAGCGCGGGAACTGCCCATATTATATGATAAATATCAATGAAAGCTCGTTAAGCGAGTGAGGGAAAACCTTTATTATGATCTATATAGGGTATATATAGCATAGAAACTCCCGATATAATAAAAATATACAATATGCTCCAGCAAGGACGTTCATACGTTCTCCATATTACATGGGCTACAGTCGAAACTTCCTTTATTATGGGATAAATACGGAATCCAGGATACCCTAGCAATGAGCATACGTTGGGGGCACGAGGGGAGGTTCCCCTTTTCAATACAGTTGAAACACTGTTAAGCACACTTTGTATTTATTTAATATTATTTAATTTTCCACTGTGCTTAACAGCTTCCGCATCGCAAATGTTGCCGCAACATGAAGTTTGTTTATTTTTTTTTGTATCTCTTTTTTTAAGGCAACTTTGTTGTTATCTTTTTGTGTCACATACAACAGATAAAATATATATATTTTTTTTTATATTTGAAATATATTTTTTATTTATTTTTTGGGGCACGTTTTCGGTTTTGTTAACTGACCAGCTGAACTTTACACTGCATTCAACTCAGAACTCAGAGCGAATTCAGCGACCGGTTTGGCATTAAATTTATTTTTTTTTTCTTCTTTTCGTTTCGTATTTTTATTATTTTCGTTGTTTTTGTTTGCTACATAAAACAAACACACACACACACACACTCTCACACACACAGTGAGGAACACGTTTTAATTTATTTATAGATTTAAGCTTTAAAAAAATATGCCCATTGAACCTTTCTTCAAATCAGTTGGTCACACACTTCAGTAATCAGTTAAATAAATAAACAACAGCAACAAACACGACGATCGCGTTTAACGCTTGCGCAGCATGACTACGAGATACTCTGTAATTTATGGCGCTCAAGCAAAGCGACGCGCACACGTCTTCCTCGGCGAGAAGTTGACGCAGTACTAACATGTTGAGCAAGATCAGTTGTGAGAGCGCTCAGAGAGAGAGGGAGAGCGAGTGCCAGAGATGAGAGCGTGACATTGTCAGCAACCATGTTCTTAGCTAGTAGAGACTCGCGTGCATCACTAGCACGAGAGAGAGAGAAAGAGAGCGAATGTTGCTAACGATCAGCAACACTTCCAAAGTGCGTTAGCAACATGTTGTTTCTGACGCTGTGCGTATGAGTACCGACGTCTGCCGCATCAAATGCGAAACTGAATATGACACACTCGATGCCCAAATCCTTTGGCAACAACTCCAGCGGCCTGCTGCGACGCCGACGCCGACGCCGACGCGACGTCAACGTCAGCAGCGGCGGCTATGCGGCGACGTCGGCGGCGCCGGCGACAAAACAAATAACAGCATCAACACGGAAAAGCAGTAAATTGATGGCGGAAGCGGCAAGGGAAAAAAGTGAGACAAAGTATGGCAGCTATGATACCCTATACATATTTGGATTAAGCATAGGTTATACCAAGCTGAAAACAGTGATCAAATGTATGCAGTCAAAGTTAAAAAAATACAAGAAAATGCTCATATTTATATTCATAAGAAATTTAAAATACTAGAAATCCATTTAAAATTTGAGAAATCTCTAAGCTTGGAATTTTTTATAAAAATCTTAATTTAAGATGTTTAACAGAAGAAATTTTTTCAAGAAATATTTCAAATTTATATATTGTGATTATATTATTATAGAGTCTTAAAATTATCTTTGGCTTATTGAAAATATAATGGAATATCAAATTTGAATCGATATGGATTGTTCTTTTTTTAATATAATAAATGTGTTGCAAAGAATTTTAATATTAAAAATAATTTGACCCACAGAGTTTGAATAAATTGAAAGTATCTCGAAAAAATAGAAGTATATAATAAAATTTTAATTATTTATCAATGGAAGAAAATAACTCTTAAATTCTTTCAAGAAAACCAAGTATAAAAGCTTATACTGTAGATCGGTAATTTTTTTATATTTAAGGGATGTTTCGCAACCTTTTTAATAGCCCTATAAAAGATACCCTATAGTCAGGTAACCTCAATTAATTGACTTATCCATAATAATAGTTCAGCTGTCTCAAATTTCAAAACAAACGTAAGTCACCTTACGTCCTAACCCAATGCCCTATAGGACATCGCGAAGAAAGCATACCCCGATTGTGTGCAGTGTGTTGTGTGTTGCCACAGGAGCTGAGCTGCGCCATAGACTGTGGCGGGGCAGCTGGCGCCAAAACGGCGGCACTGCCAGCGTCGCCGTTGACGTTGACGTTGACGTCGCTGTCGTCTACCCCATCGACTCCGTTTTTATTTAGATGTGTTGGCAAAACTATTCAGCAGAGAGGAAAAAAAAGTTACAGACGCAGTTTCCTGTAAAGGACGTTGGCAATGAAGTTGCGCAGAAGAGCAAAGAAAAAAAATTGCAAATTTGTGTTTTGTACTTAGCAGTCGGACAGTCAAAGGACCTTAGGGGAAAAATGTGGCTCGCAGTCGCCTTTAGAGATGGACGCGTGATACAAAGCGAAATTGTTACTATTTTATGTTTCCTAAATTATTTGAAATATGAAATTTATCTAATTAATATAAATCAACTTTTCAATTGTTTCTTTAAACGAACAGTATTTTTCTTTGAGTGTAATATGTAGCAACTATTTGTCGATTAAAAATATTGAAAATATTCACTTTTTTATCTATTTTGAAAAATGATTCTGCTTTGAATATATCTGAATATCCATTATGAAATCTACGTAATCGAATTTTAATATATTTTTTTGACATCTACATTATTTTTTTATTGTGTCACGAAGCAAAACACGTCACGTACCCATCGCTAGTCGCTGTTTGTCCTGGCGTCACTTATTTTTAGCGCGAGACGCTGCGGCGCCAAAGCCAGCGACAATTTCCAACCGAAAATCGCGATTAAGGATGCGCAAGGGAAAAAAATATCTCCATAATAAAGTTGTAAAAACTTTGGGGTTTGTTTAACAAGTCAAAAGGAAAAGAGAAAGAGAGGGAGAGAGAGAGAGAAAGAGAGAGAGAGAGAGAGAGAGAGAGGGAAAGAAAGAGACTGGGAACTGGCGCTACTTAAAAAATGATTGATTATCTTAAATTGAGACGCGGTTGGCCATCTCCTAACTTAACCTCGGCCTCGACATTTGCCAAGGAACCCATTTGGCAGCCAAAATAAATATATATATACATACATATACATATAAAGATATATATATATATATTTTTGTTCATTTCGAATGCCAACAGATTTGCTTTGACTGACTTTATGGCTCTGTGTATAGACAAGTATTTTTGCCAACTCATGTGAAATGCGTGGGATTGCAATATGTACGAGTATTTTTACTCGCTAGAGCCGGAGTATTGGAGCTTTGGCCAGAAGTCATTGACTGGCACAAGTTAAGCGTTTTAGCCCGACTTATTGGCATAGTTATAAACGATATGGGTTATTAGCAAAAACGCCAGAATGCCAATTGATTTGTGAAGGCTGAATGCTTGCTTGGATTAGGGCTTCCAAATGGGATAGCTGGAGTACAATTACTTAGGGATTTCAACAAACAGAAATAATAATAAAACCTGACAAAATAAAATATTGAAATAAAAAGTTTTCAATCTAATTTTATGATTGAGCCATTTGTTTTGTATTCTGAATAAAATTATTCGTCTTAAAAAAGAGAGAAACGTAGCTTAGAATGTGGAAGTGAAATCTCCCTAGTTACAATTCCTCTAAATTTTATATGAAAAACTGAAATCGAATTGAAATGAACAAAATGAGCAAAATAAATAGATTTATAATAGATCGAAAACGCTTTAGTTGTTAAATAGAATTTATATGGAGAATATAACCTCTCGTAGCACAGACAGACATTTCTAAGGGATTTGTTAGGATATAAGTCTAAAATACTTGGTAAAATATTATTTTTCTATTCAAGAAACTCTTTTCCCTCATTTAACTCTTCAATAATATAATACTATTTATGCTTTAACATTTTGAATTATCCCAGCAAATTAGCTTCAACAATTTTAGGATATTAAAATGTTATTCTCTTGTTTTCGTTCATATGAGCCGATATCAACCAAGAATAGGAAATTCTGACATCAATTTAAAGTAAATCAAAAGTTCAAATATTGAAATTAGCCAAATTCCATTAACTAATAAACTATATTTTGTACATACCAAGCCCAGAATTGTTTTTCTTTCTCATAACTAGATTCAATTCAAGAGATCAACAAAAAGCACTTACCTAAAAGTAAAAGAAAGAAAAGAAAAGAAAAGAAATAGAATAGTTTTCATTAGTAAGTGAGACAATAGATTGGTTAAGGCACACAAACAAAAGCTTAAATAATTTATGGCTTATACACATAGAGAAATAATCAGTCGTAATACGTAAATTTGCAGCTGTCACTCAAAATTTCAGCAGCAGCCGCCCATTTAAAGGCCATTAAATTGTTTGTATGGCTCAGTCCAATATGAATAGAATATGGCACATGCCCCCAGAACTCAAGTACTTCTTCTACGAATTTATGGGTCGTAGTTCCAAATATTGTTTACGACTTCCAGTTCTCCCTTGAAGTGGCACAAATATTGACAAGCGAATTGTCTTTAATCCCAAATCAATTAAAATCATCTCTAGAAAAATCATCTTTTTATACCCTGAAGCTAATGGAATGGCCAGAAAGAGTATGCCAAGTTTGTGTCTGTACAAATGTATGTACTAGACACAAGGAAGCATCTCTTTATAAAGTATATGATATTTGTGCGTCCGATCTCAGAGAATTTGGTATATATGTAGCTATATACCATAGATAAATCTGTTTTGTTTGACTTTCAAGAATAACCTCTCGCTCCATCGAAAATTAACAGATATTTTAATGAAAATAAACGTCTACTTTGGTTGAAAAGCTATTCATCTATGATAAAAGTTTGAGGATCGAATTAAAGATATATTTCATACTTTTTCATTGGACAGAATCAGTCATTGTAATTCTCCTAGAATTTATATAAACTTAAGGCCTCACTACAGAGTATCTGCTAGTCGTGCACACTTGACTATGCCGTCACTTTAGTTGCTGAATCCGCTCTTTGCGAATCATCTGCTTTTAGTGCTCGGATTTGGCGCTTGAGTTGATCGTCTCATAGTTTTATGATTCTTTGCCTTATCGCAAGGGTTATGAGTATGTAGGGAGCGGAGAGGAGAGGAGAGGAGGAACAGCCTCTATCTTAATGCTCTTACATTGGCACTCACGAGAGTTTATTTGTGTTTGGATCTGGTGTGTGACCATCGGTCACTTGGGTCAATTTGGAGTGCGTGATAAATGGGCGCGTTGCGTGGCTCGAGACCCGATTAACTTGGGCCTTGCCTCTGGCTATGTTTATAGTGTTGTCTGTTGTTGTTGTTGTTGTTATTATTATTGTAGCTGTGGCAGTCCTTTAATATTTATGGTCAGTGATAAGATTGCTCAATTGGGGTTTCTGTTTCTATTGCTGTTGCTGTTGCTGTGTTTAAAGTTGATGTAGGTTGCAAGTTTCATAAGCTTCTTTATGCCACAGATTTTTATTTATTTCTATTTTCTATATTTATTTTTTTTTTTTTTTTTTTTTTTTTGCGAGCGTGCCATTAAGCTAAGCCAGTTATTAAAGGAACGGAGAGTGCTTTTGGCAGTTAAAAGCCATAGAAAGTTGTGGAGAGAGCTACGTGTTGGCGACACAAATGACAAGTTGAGATACATTAAATTCTAAGCTTAATGTAAAGAAGAGCTTCAACTTAGAGCTGGGATCTAATAGGTAAAGCATCAAAAGGAACATTTTAAGATTATTTGAAATAAGGAAAAAATGAGAGCAACATTTTTGGTATCTTTTACTTGGCATAATTGGAATCGCTAGCAAATTTTAGGCATGAGATAATTTCTTTAGTTTTACAACTTTTCTCGAATATTAATTTTTCTCTTGTTTTTACACTAAACAATTTGTTGTAATCCAAATCATCTTTAAAATTCTGCTTAACTTTTAATAAAGTTTTTAACAAAGTTATCTAAGAAAGTATCTTCCTATCTTTATACAATTTTATTTTCATACTCTTAAAATTTCCATTTAATGCACAAAATATGAATATAAAATTCCAGCGCAGTTTCATTTTTATCTTCAACTAACCAGAACTACTTTTATTCAATTTAATTAAGCCATTAAATTAAATGGTGGGCGTGGTCTCTCTGCCAACTTGTCCAATTCAAACCGTTGACTTTCAGACAGCATAAAGAGAAAGAAAACTGCTCAAATGTTGCACAATTCCAACTTGAAGTTTGCAAGTTTCCAATGAGGATTCTTTCAACGCGAGACATATGAAGGATGATAAAAGTTCATTGTTTTAATGCAATCGCTGTTTGTATTTGAAAACTTTTTAATTGGCCATTTGATGATGATTTCCCTCGTATTTTCCACACCAGCTCAAAATTCAATTTCGCCTTCCGGCCCTTAACGAGCCTGAGGTTCGATTGTGCGGCGCTTAATTAATTTCTGCTATGAGTAATAGCATCATAAATGCCAATCCATCTCTCTATCTAGGCCCTCTTCCTCTCCCTTTCTCTTCTCAGTCTGTCAGCAGTTTTGTGGTATATTGGCATATTATTTGCTATTGGCTTTTTTATTGACAGACGTCGTGCAATTTCACTTTGCGGTCGCATAGAGTCTCAGTACCTCCCCAAAACCCCCTTTTTTGCCCCAGCAATTGTCAATTGTCTGACTTCGTTTTGTCAGTTTTTCATATGGTATGCTGTCAAGGGCGTAGCCAGGATATTACAAGGGGGAATTCTTTCACGAACTCCATCAATTGCAGCTTATTATACACTTTCGCAGTGCATTACAACTTTGATAGAGGAGCTGCCATAGCAGCAATCGCTACAATTTCCTAATGATTATTCTAGTCTGGAGATAATCTTTTCTTACAAGTTTCAGTTATAATTATTTTTAGCATAATTATATACCTTTAATTCTTGAAATAAAACTAGAAAACTTTAACATAAAAAAGGTTAGCACCCCTTTAGCTACTCCTGTGGATTCTATGGCTGAAAATTTGTGGAGCACAAGGTATGCAGTCGAAAATAATGCAAGTTAAGTGTAAATAATAAATAAATTGAATATAAACAAAATTACTCTGAAGAATAAAATACAGATTAACTCAATTGACTGACTAGTTGATAGCCAGGAATACTGAAGAACATTAGTTGAATAACTGTGGGACTGAGTGTGGCAACGCTGCTGAGCTAACCCACCACAGCTCAGCAAATATATCGGAATTTGTGAATATGAATCCCAACTTGAAAATGAGACATTTTTACTAGTTAAAAAAAGCGAATTATAAATGTTGATTTCTGTAGCTTTTGTGGTCCCTGAAAAGGACACGCACGCACATATAACCAAAGGTTTATGACTAACTTATTTTCTACTCATTTAAAAAAAAAAAACTCCACTGAGAAACTACTGACTAAAAGCTGAACATATAACCCAAATAATTTCAAATGCATATTTCAGAAGATGCCTGTTAACAGAGCTCTAGAGTGATTACAAAGTTGTAAGACTTCAATGAAATTGTAGCACATACTAACTATAGCTATAAGTATCAATGTAACTGCACTTTGAGGCCACCAGAGTCGACCCATTTGGGGCTACCTACATAAATTCTCAGCAAGAGATATCTGTGGCGCATCTTGTGCATCTTCTCGGCAGCCCGCACCAAAACAAGAACTCAGGCAATGCCATAATAAGAGCAAAAGCTGCCAGACATAACTTCATTGCAATTATTCTCTAATTTCTGACTTTGTCTTAGATAAAAACGCATTTCATTGCACTTTTATGGCAGCTGCTATGCAGCATTGGAGGGGAGAGTGTGGGCGGAGTTGGTCGGAAAGTTATAGCAAAGTTTCGTTTGGTTCGTTTGGCTCTACTTAGTGAGCAGAAATGACATTTTTCACACTTGACTGAACTCTCTCGCATGCGACTCGACGACTGAGGGCAAAATCTCTTTTTCTTTTACTGCGGAAATTGGTAAAAGTTTGGAGAAGGCAGCAATAAATAAGACCGTCGCTCGAATCCATCAAATAACCGTAAGGCTAACAATTTACACGTACGCCTTGACCTTGAGACGACGAGCAGGGGGGCCTTTAACACCTACACCACCAACCGCCAGACAAGACGGGACAGATTTATGTTGTCTGGAGAAATGTCTAATATGTCTGGTTGCTGGCCTCGATAAATTTGATGGCCCCTCAGTGAATGTGAAAGGGGCAGCTATAAAATACTTTATGGCATTACAAAATGTATAATAAAAGAAATTGCCCTGCCCCGGCTTCAGCAACGTCTATGTCTGCCCTCCCCCTCTCCAAGGGAAACGCAATTTAAAGTTTATTTTATTTGTAGCCTGATGAAAATAGTTGACGAGTTATTTGAGATATGCACAAACTACAGCTACACAACTACTCAACTACAATAAAAAAATCAACTTATGCTCACATCCAGACAATTTATTCTTTCTTTTTTTATTCTTTTCTTTTTCCGAGCACCGCCTGAAAGTAGGCAAAAGTTTTCACCCATCGAGCAGTACATTTGTCTGACTGCTACGGAAGTTTATCAGACTTTTGCGTGACTTTTGCTGACAACTTGAGCCACACACAGAAGCATCGGAGACACGTTGGCAGGAAAACAGTGCTGCCAAGTTATATCAAATAAATTTAGAAGAACAGCAATAATACGAAAAAATTCATAATTTTGAAATTCATTCATATTTTCATATTCGAAGTTTCGCAAAGTTTGATTTTCTGTGGAATTGAAATAAAAACCTTGCCTTTTGCCTTGCTTATATAATATGACAATGTCTCTTCGCCATATAACAAATAAAAGCCAGATCTGGCGAGAAAAACGCTAAGTTGGCCGCACTAATAAGATGAGTTTGGGTAAAATATGAGAAAAGGAAACTTGGCGTAAAAGTTGCTCAGAGCTTTGACAAAAATGCGACTTGACGGCGTCGCCGATAAGCGAACTGAATGAATTCTGAAGTATGTCGACAGCTACAGCCGTCGATAAGGAAAAGCTAAGACCAGAGAGAGACATATATATGTATATATATATATAGGTAGGTATTTACCGAGCTATGCTGCTACAATTTAAAGCACAACAGCAGCAGCCGCAACATTGTTATGCCATTTTTACGGTGGCAATTGCATTCTTGAGCAGCGCCCCAAAGTAGGCAATGAAATTGCGCAAAATTCTGCGACAGCTGCACCGAGTGTTGCAGCCTTTTGGTTGTTGCACGAAATGAATTATGCCCCTGGCAATTGGCCAAGTTTGTGGTCAGTGCAGTGTTGAGAATCTGTTATTTATATACTCGAGATAAGTTCTATTGAATTAATGTAATTATATAATAATAAAGCAAGTCCTTAATTTTTTACAATTGAATTTTGTTGGCGCTTTAACTTGTACTGAAGTCGATGGGATTTTAATAAATAAAGTTTGAAGCTATCACTCATATGTTATTCACCATACTTATTTACTCAGTAGTTCTACGAAAACAAATTCACCTCCCAAAGAAGTCTCCTTCTGTGCATAATTTATCGTGGGATTACACCTAACAGCAGTTTAAATGCACTCAACTGTACTTTTGGAACTCACTACTCAAAAAGTGTTGTCTACAATTCACGGGATAAATTTGGCATTTATTCAAGAGGTTTGCAAGTTCGCTACTCACATTGGTTGACAGCTGGCTGCTCAGGCTGAGCACCTGTTCCCGTGCATCCTGCAGTTCCCGCTTCAGTCTGCGTATCTCATGCGCCTGTCGCTCCTCCGCCGAACCGTACAACGAGCTGCCGCCCGATAGCAAAGATGCTGCACTGCCATGAACTGAAAATAATATATGCGTATATGAAACAGTATATTGGTAAGGGAAATAGTGTATAAATTGTTTCTTGTTTTACAAAACGAGTAAAGAATTCGTTGCTTATTTTGGTGTAGATTTCAATCTATTTTCGCTCATCACACTTACCTTCATCATTTTTCTTAGGATATGTCAGACGATGCGATGCATTGACGCTGCCGCTGCCGCAGCCGTGTGCCGCCAGTGCTGCAGCCGCCGCTGCTGTGACATGTGTGGGCGACAATGCGGACGCAGCGGATGCAAATGGTCCACGGTTTAATGGGGTAGGCGAGGTGGGTTGGCTCCAGGCCACAGCAGCCGCGTTGCCGACTACATTTCCCGCCTGGGCAGCCTGAGCAGCTTGAGCCTGAGCCTGGGCCACAGCGGCGGCCATTTGGGCACTAAGCACTCCATTCGTTCCGACTGGCAGACAGTAGTAGGGCTCTATTTCCACATCACCGCCACGGCTCAGCATCGAGGGATACATTTTCTCCGATTTGGTGGATCTGTCAGTAATTGAAGGAAAATTCTCATTAGTTTTGTTCCTCTGCTGGCTAGTGCCAAAATTTAAATAAGTTTCAAGAGAAATATAAAGCGGATGTGGATTTCTAGCAGTGTTTGCATAAACATTAAGTTAAAAACATTAATATTAAAAATCAAAATCAATAAGAGGACTCAAAAAATGGAAGTTTTCTCGTTTGGTAGTTTTTCTCCTCATTTATTAATTGATGTTGAAAGAAAAGTAGAAGGAACGCAGGTTCTTAAAAATGATTCAACTTGTGATTTCTGCGCTATAATATATAATACAATTAATTATCCAATAGACGAGAGGTGTTCTTGAATTAAGTAGAAACTTGCTTTAAAGAGTTTTGAAACAATGAATTTTTAGGCTTAATACTGTTCACAATAAATCCTTGTTTTTTGATTGATTTTGTTGAACGGAATGTGGAATCGAAAACATCATTACTTATGTATTCTATCAGAACTATTAAATATTAATATAAGATCTCAATTTTAATTAAAACTGGTCAAAGAAATTCTCTATCAAAATCATTTTACAGAGCTTAAATATGAACAGTATTATTATTCCGGCCTTTACAATAATAAGCTGTCAACAGCACTTAAAACAATTAAAAGTAAATTAAAAGCTTTGTCGCATAAAAGGCTTTAATTTAAACAATACATATTGTAAATGAATTACTCGAATATGAAAATTGACTTTTGCCATAAACCATAAATTAATTTATCAGAGATGCTCATTATAAAGATGCTATTAATGCAGTTTATTATTAATTGCAATGCTGAAGCTGCCTCAGCTGCAAACCGAAATTCTATAGTCTCTCTGCAGACACACAGATCACATTTTGCCGCATGGCTGGTTGTTGTTGTGCTGTGTGTGGTGGGTGTGGTGCGTGCGGTGGGTGTGAGTTGTTAGCCAGACGCTTGCAAATTTCCGTTGTGGCTTTGCAGTTTATTAGGCCAATCTGCACACGAACACTGCATATTTTCAGGCGTTGCTTCAAATTTCCGTTCAATTTTGTCAGCGTCAACGCTGTCAATTTGACAGAGTGTCTGCCTGAATGTTTGTGTGCCATAGAGATGAGAGTAGTCAGCTATTTTCAGCACGTACATGAACTACATATAATACATTCATTCATACTTCCAATCATTATCGAAAATAAATTGATTTCAATTCTATAATTCGATTGGTTAAATCACCCAATTTACTCCTGACCGTTCATGGTGGATTTCGCGAATGGCTGGTAGGTTTTTAACTTTTGTTTTCTTGCTGATTTACAATGATGTTTATATTTTATTTGTTAAGCGTTTTTATAGCTGTTTTTGAATAAAATTTGTAGGAATATTTAAATTCAAATTCAAAATGCTTTAAGTTTTCTCCCCAAAATGGATCGTGTCACGATTAAAGAACTACATGCTGGCAGCTCTAGTATGGTCTCTGCTGATATGGGTACTATAGCCGTGGGATTCGGAGATGTTCATGCTGACAAATTGTCATAAAGCTTAGAAGTTGACCGCACAGAAAAACCAAGAAGAAGGGGTTAGACGGGCGACAAATTGGGCAAGGATTGAAGTTGAGGCTGGACAACAACTGTAGGAATCTGTGCTGTTTATTTTGGGGGATGAAGAGCTGTTCGTACTTGGCTGATAACTGACATTAATGGCATTTCGCATGCAAATCTAATATTATGTATACGTCATGTGGGCTTTCGTATAGACAAGCTAACCCTGTTTGCATTTGGTACGCTTCAGGGCGTTTGCTTTACGCTCTACGGGATTTGTGCATTACTCTGGTCTGGTGTAAAATTTGATAACAAGCCACCGAAACTGGTTTCTGGTTATTCCCCTGTTCCCCACTGTTCTTGGCCCTGTTCTTGAACCTGCCCCTTTCATTTGCCACTTCCCTTTGCATAATTGATGCATTGAAAGCAAGAGTGTGGCAAGCAAATTAGTTAGCAAGGAAGCAGATGCGGTTCAACTAGATAGGAGAAGAGAACGGGAGAGAGAACCTAATATATATAGATATTATTTCTTTCCTCTGTCAAAAGGATACTTTAAAAAATTCTATAAAATTTATTACCAAAGTAGAATTAGCAAAATATCTAAATAGCTCTTGGAATTAATATCAATATGAGAAGCTAAAACTCTTATAAAAAGTTCCCTTATAGTAAGTGTACTTATTAAATAGTTAGGTTAGTTTCAAGTCAATAAATTTTTAAAATATTTTATAATATAAAATACTTTTAGAGTATCTACAAAATTCTTTCAATCTACAAATAGGCATCGGTTTCTTAAGTTTAGTTTAAAAAAAGCTTCACTTTTGCACTATTTTATATAAGTAAGTAGCTCTCAAAGTATGCTATAAATATTCAGTGTAAAGTGCCAGTTCTGTAATTTATTGCTTTAACTAAAAGGAAAACCCTATAAGTTCCATTTCCATAATTTTGTTGCTCTTCCATAATTTATTAGTATATCTGAAAATCCACCGAAATCCATTTTCAGTTTTGTAGAACTTTCTGCTCAGCCTCAACTTTATTCATTTGTTTTTTTTTTTATTTTTTTTGAAACAATTTTTAATGAAGCACTTGAGAGTCAACACTCGCCTACAGACCAAATGCGAACTGCAAACTGCTGACGTGGCCAGAATGAAGTAAAAAAAAAGAGAAGAAGAACAACAAATGGCAGCCCCAGAGGCGAACTTTATTTCAGCTGTGTTCCCACCATCAAGTCAAAGGTTCACAAACCTATTGACATGTCAAATAATAATCTGGCCACCCTCTCAGGTTCCCTTTCCTCAACTGTCTCTTGTCTCCCATTTCAGCCACAACGCTGTTATTTACACTTATACGTTGAATCGGGTCTTCCCCTTCCAATTCTGCCTTCCTTTTTTTTTGTTTTTCGTTTTCCATTTCGTGTTCGGTGTTTTTTTCCTGATATTTTTGCACATTTTGCTGTTTTACACAACTTTCACATTGTCTGTTTGCCCAGCCACACCTCCTCTTCCCCCTTGGAAAAGTTCTCCTGTAACTATTTGGGCGTGCCGGTAACTCACGAGCTTTTACTCGTTTTTAAAGGGGTTTTCAAATATGCATTAAGGCATGACTAAAACAAACATACGTTGACCCCGACCCCCGCTAAAAAAACTAAACTATTACAAATTGTTTGCATACTTGCAGGCGCGCATGTCAAAATAAAGCTAATTACACATGCAAATACTTGGGAGTAGGCATATTTGCACGTTGATGTATGACAGAGAATATGGAAAGTGTTGCAAATAGCTGACGATAATTTATTCCACACTTTTAAATATTGTTTTAAAAGTTTTCTTTGCTCAAAATAAAGACCTGCTGCAAGTTATGCGATAAAAAAATAAATCACATTACTTGTTGAAATAGGATATAACTTAGAAACCAATCCCTTTTGGCCAATCAATTTAAGAATTTTATGGTAGAATTCAGTACATAGATATATAAATTTGTTAATTGTACTCATTTTATAGTAGAATTCAGAACACAGATATACATAATTAATAGTCATTTTTATGACATTTGGAGTAAGCATAATAAAAAAACAAATTGTTTTAAAATTGAGCTTATGATTTATAAAGTGCCTAAAAGCAATAAATATAAGATAATACCATCTTCTTGTCAGGACATAATGTACACAACTTTTAGAGCCAGACGTCTGCTAGACATACACAAACTCACACACAAACTCACACACGCACATACACTAGCATTAACGCATGAGGAAACTACATTTTAACGACGCTGCAAAGTATGCAACATGTAAATGTAAATTGCAGGCGGCAAACGCTTTTGGAGAGCGACAGTTGCAAAGTGGCAGCAGAGTCTGATTGTTTTTGAGTGCTACGTTAATAATGGGCGTGGCACGTAGACTTAAAGCGCAACTCAAAAAAAGTGAGGCGAAAAACATAGCAATTTGTGAGGCAAAGTCACCTTGGATATGTCCGTTCTTTCAAGTAGCTTTTAAAGGTAAACGTAATTGAAGTGAGGAGAAAGAGAGAAAGAATGGTAAAGAGATATAGTAATAGGAAGACAGGACTAAAACATGCGTTTAATAAAGGAGGAAAGTCACGGAAATCTCTGGAAGTTTGTTTTCGGTTGGTTTGCAAATCTCGCACTTTTGATTTAAAATTTAAGTAATATATCTTAATAGCCAAGGAAAAATAATTGAGATTTTAAATCTACCGAACGAAATTAGTAGAGATTTCCGTGCTGCCACTAATATTCACATATAAAAACGTAAATCACTCACCTGATGCTATTGCTGCGATTCATGCGAGGGCTCTGCACATAGGGAGATTCGTTGCCCGGCACAGGCATTTGAGTAGCAGGTCCTCCAGTCGATCGATTGTGCAGCATCTTGTGGCCATGACGCGTCATCGCAGGTGAACCAATCTGTAGTTGATCTATGGCATCTCCATCGGAGAGCCGGCTACCCGCTGTATTACTATGCTTAAGCCACATCGCATACGAGCTGTACTCGGGCTTGACTTCTGCATAGGTTTGAGTATCCGATAACGAGCCATCGTGACGTGTACCACCCGCACGTCTATAAAGGAAATATATATTTTAGTACTAGCTGCACACTCCCATAAGCTGTTTGATTTATCTGACTTACCTGTGCTGAAATATGTGCATATCGCTGCCTGGCTTGGGCAAGCTGTGTGAACCCGTTGCCAGCCTCTCCCTTATGGATTGACTCAGCTGTGTTGCTGTGGGCCCTGTTAGCGAGAAACTGCGATGCTGCGTATTTGGTGGTAATTCTGCAAATTTATTAATTAACAAATATTTGTAATATCCAATAAACCTGAGCAGAAACTAATAAGCACATTCCACATTCTGAACACCAAGCAAACACAACAACAAAGCCACACTGCAGTTTCTAGCTTTGAGTAGTAGATTTCTTTAAAGGAATTATTCACAAGGAAAAATTCACAAGTGGAAAGCAACATATTTCTAATATGTAAAAATAACATTCAGGTCTTTTCCAGTTTTCACTGCTTACAGACAACTTTGAACAGGACAATTTAATTAAAATTCTGAGCTAGTTTGCTCCCTAACTTAATGTTTAGTAGATCCTTGTAGTAAAAACTATAGTTTTCAGATCTGATTATATATAAGAACTCTGCCAAGAAAAGTAAAACCGACTGGAAGAATCAACTCAAAATTAAACCATCAAGGATTAATTTAATCCCATCAAAAAAAAAAACTATACCCAAAAATGAAATTAATTGACAAATGCAAAGCAGAGCTTATCAGATCTGGTAGAATAATAATTGTTTAAAGTTTTTTGGGCCAACTCACTGTTCATGTCATTGGGCAACGTCTGAGTGCCGCCGGTGGGCTTCCGCCCATTGGCGGTGCGTGGCACTGCCGATACATGCGCGGTGCGTCCACAGGGCAATCCATTGACCATGCCCTGTCCACCGCCTGCACCACCACCGGCTGCCATTAACATGGCAATATTCTGTTGTTCCGCCGTGGATGTGATGCTGCCATTGGCACGTTTGACATAACCAAAACTGGGCGGAACGCCCTTGGTGCGTGACGAGGAGGCTGAGGGGGAGCCCTGCTTGGAGGAGCTGCCACTGCCGCCACCATTTCCACCCATGCTGCGACGCGATGGTGATGATTTCTCTGATTTATCCACCTTGTGGCCATTCAGGGGTTCCGGCATTTTGGTCCAATTATCTCGACCATTTCGTGACCCTGGTCTATGATGTGGACTCCCATCCATTTTGTTATTGTTGTTGTTGTTGTTATTGTTATTGTTGTTGATATTATTGCTAGTGGAGCCACCACTGGAACTGGCCTGACTAGCCGCCGAGCTGCCGTTTGCAGCGGTTCCAATGCTATCCAATGAGCCGCGACTGCTGCGAATGCTGCAAAGAGACAGACGGAAATATTTTAATTAGATATTTGCAAATGGTTAAAAAAAAAATTAAAAGTTCTTCAAAATATTCTTGCACAAAAACTAAACCTTAAAAATATTGAAATTAAACATAGATTGAAATTTAATAGGCCGTTTACTAGTTGTTTTTAATGACATCTTTTCTAGTTTCTTAACATAAATTTGCCATAATAAAATTAACTTTTAAAACATTTTTTCCTCCATTAATTTCATTTCTTTTAACTTGTTTTATCTGACTCACGAATAAGAGCTGAATTTCTCTCATCATTTTAAATTCAAGAGTGCTCTGCACAGTTTTTCTTAAGGAAACTTTTTTCTGTACCTGAATTGAGCAGTTTGTGGGGAGAGGCACTCTTAATGTAAATATTTTTGCGCTGTTTTCTTTTAAAGTAAAGTTCAACAGCTTTTAAGACAAATTGTTTATTGGGCTAACGAAATGACGGCGCGAACAGCAACAATGATGATGCATTGCTCGACAACTTTGTCTTGGTCAGCTGGACGCTAATTACGAGCATATTATGCACAGCGCCAACAAGCGAGTCGAAAGATGTCGACCAGATGATACCCTATACTCAGATTTTAATTATAATACAGGTAAAACTTTCTTCATTCTTTCTAGTGCGCTGCAAGAATTCGATGTGTTGAGCTTTATTTTTTATTATTCGATCATTATTCCCTTCATGGTTAGTGTGCTCTTTTTACCCATCACTTGGCATGATTATAGGGTATAAAAAGCAGCAGATGCTCGAGTTCTGTTTGCATATTGCGCATACGCCACATGCGCTCATACTTAATTTTTATTTGCCGTTAATTGCATGGATAATTTATGCAAGTTACTCAGAGCTTCTGCTGCTGCTGCTGCTGTTAAATGACAGCAAATGTTATATAATAATTTATACTTGGCAGTTGCCAGAGAGAAACCCATCCAAGTGTAAAGCAAAGTTAAAGCGTCAGACTTGAGCTCAGCTCAACTCGCAGCAAACAATTGGAAAATCAGCGAGTAAACTGAGGCGTGCAATTGAGAAAACAGAAAAGAGACTTAACTTGACAGGAACCGAACAATGGAATCCACTGACAGACCTTAGACGATGGGCAAATAACAGTCCAAAGTGCGAGTACAATTGCAATTCGACAAAGCGCATTGAAGAAGAGATTGCCAAAGCGGATAGGCAGCATTTTCAATTAAAATGACAAAGGAAATGCTCAAAATGGAATGAATACTGCCTCAAGTATCCGCAGTTGGCAGAAAGGATTGTGTCCGAGTCTTTGGGCCAATGTCAACAATCAAATTTCATGTCTAAGCCGCTTACTCCCCCAAGAAATATTTGGCCATATATCATAACAAATTAGGCGTGTCGACTGCTACTATAAGAAATAAGACTATTTATTTAAATATCCCTTTTATGCGACTATGGCTACATTTTCCTGAAATGCTAAATAAATTATGATAACAGGCAGTAAATGGGCGCAGCAAATTATCGCATGCGATATATCCATTCAAATTGGTTGATCTTATCGCTATTATTTCTTGTTAATACTTATTGTTTATTGAAATATTGATAGATTTTCTCACTTTGTCATGTAGATATTAAATAATGAAGAGCTTTAAATCTGAGCTTAGCTTTTCTTTTATTCAAATTTATATTTAAATATTCGTCTTACAAAAGGCATTTTCGAATTAATTCTTAGAATGAATTTTCTGAGGTCTAATACATATTTTCCTACAAAATTTCAAGTTGGCTAAATGTGTTTTCCGAATATTCCCTTTACGGTGCTTTTTGTATATTTCTCACTTCCTTGAAAAATTCTTCTCATATTCTCAATTTAATTTGGTGAGGAAGCAAGCAAGCGAAAACAACGAAAAGCATAACACAAATTTTTGTAGAATTTCTCTCCCGTTTTCTGTTTTGCTTATCAGCCATAAAATTTAATAATATCAATTTAAGCAAGGCAGCGTTTCTAGATTAGATCTATGCGCTCTTGATTCAATTGCACAGAGAAATTAGTTAGAGAATAAATTAGCTAATTGTGGCTTTAAGAGCCATGCAATTTCCGCTGGAAATGCTGAAAAGTATGCTATGATTTAAGCGCTCGAACAGCTGCTGGTTGGAGAGGGAGCATGCCGAAGCAAAACAGCTGTCTGGGTCATAAAACTCAACTACGCCCTGGCAAGCAATTACCGTTTAGATATGCTCAGGCCATAACGGGGGCTGCCAGAAGCAGCAACAAGGAGAACAAAGAAAAATAAGTAAAAGTGTTCTAGTAGAGATTGCCCGACTAGGAGATATTAATAATACACCTCCCAATCTTCTTGAAGGCTATATAAAATATGAATTTAATAATTTCAGTATAATCAGCATTCACTTTCGAAAGAAAGAATCAAAGCATACTTTTTGGAGCAGGCTTAAATGAACAGGCGTGGATATTTTGCAATATTTAATGCTTTAATATTTTATAAATCTCTATTTAGAATTTAGCTAAAAACAAGCTCATGGTTTTTATTCATTTATGCACCTAAAAGTAGGCTGTATAATAAATGCTTATGAGAAAACCAGGTCAACCCAGTATATATTAATATACCCTCTTTTTTATGCCACTCTTTTCCAGAGTATAAAGAAAAAACATACCATGTAACTGAGACGTCCACTCGGAGGCCACAATGAACAGCCCTTCGAACTATGCGTGACTGTCTGCCTAGATGGTGGGTCGGATGAGGTGTGTTGGGGGTGTATGCATGTGTGTGTGTGTGTGTGGTGAATAGTGAAAGTGAGCGTCAGAAGTGACACATAAAGCTCATAAATTGTCGCACACTCAATATGCATAGGATACCTCCAATAGACGGGTAGGTGGGGAGGGTTTAGAAGTTGCTGCCAGACTTGGGGGTAAGTCGGTAAAATCAATAACGATTGCGCTGTCAAATGAGCCACTCGCCAAGCCACCAAGTGGGTGAAATCGATGACACATAGAAAACACCAATATATACCCAATATGCATCAGATAATAGCAGAACAACAGAATAAAACATAGTCGTAATATATGTGGTTTTCCTCCTTAAACCCTTCAACCGAAATGCTGCCTACTGACCCGCAGCAGTTGCAGTTGCGAATTTCAATTGGAGCGAAAGAGTGCAAAAAATTGCGCATAAATTTCGAAAAGCTGTCGAAAAAATACAACCCAAAACAGCAGCAGACGTCAGAAACAGACGCGTAGGAAGAGGAGACTGTTGGGTGGGCTGACGCCACCGAAGAAAAACGCAAAAGAAATAAACGAATAAAGTAAAAATTAAATAAACTGAATTGAATGGCATTTGTAAGGGAATTGCGATTCTGAAAGTGCGTCATTAGAAAAAAATAAATACCTTATTATTGTGAGCAATATGACCTTTAAGTTAAGCATACAGTGATCCTAGATTAGAGGCTTTGCTTTATTTTCATTTCATTCGAAGACTGAAAAAAGACTGAATGCTACTCAAGATAAGTCGATAAAGCTTAACCTTTTTGCAGACGATTCATTCAAGACGATAGACAAAAATTGTATAGGTTGAAAAAAAGGATGAGAATTTGTATAGACCAAACAAAAAGAACAACATTTGGCTTTTCTTTATACAAAAGTCTGTTCTAAGAAATGTTAAAATATTCTACATTTAAAATTATAATCTTCCTCAAGATGTATTAAATATAAATTAATAGAAAAGAAAAATGTTTACGTAAATTAAAACCTATATATTAAGATAAGTTTCGAATAAATTTAGCTATAAACAAAACATAGTAGAATTTTTAAAATATCAGAATAATTGTAAATTATAGGTGGAAACTAAGCGTGTATAATTGAAATTATTTTTTAATTGTTTGCCATTAAAAATCTTGATTCTAAATTAATTATACATTTGTAGTCACTGATTTCAGAGTCGCCAGCAAAGTCGTTAGACTTAATGACTTTAGAGAACAGTCCTTTAATCAGTACTAATGAAAAAGCATAAACAAATCTAGTAGAGTAGACTATAATCAACTTTGGGTCCCTTCACAATCAGAAAGTTCAACTCTCATCTATATTCTAGCAATCCCCCCAATGTTTTGTGCTGACTATCCAGCCATGTGCTCAGTTCGAGCTATTTTTGCCTTTGTCTGTTAGCTTTGCATCGATGCCAATATGTATTAGTACTATTATCCTGGGCATACACCCAGAGTAAGGCCACAGACGAGTTTTGGAATATATATTTAGTGGTTCGTGGCAAAACAAATTCCATGCATGTCTGCCTTTAGCCGGTTTGTCGGTTTTGCCGGTTTTAGCCGGTTTTTGCCCATGTTTTGGCCATTTCATTTTTCGTCTGGCTGTACGGCCAATGAAAACTAATTTGCATGGGGGAGGTTTTTCCCCTCCGAAAGCCTCCATAAACAAATGGTTGGTCGGAACTGCGTTTTAGTGCTCTTATTTTGGCTGCTACGTGCTACGTTTGCAGCTATTTTAAATTTTTGTTGTGCAATTTTTAATTTAGTCGCTAATTTATGCAACAAGCGAAAGCACGTGTTCACTTTATATCGATGGAGAGTGGGTGGGGTGAGAGTGTGCTGGGTATATTACTTACAGAAGGCACTGTGTAATTGCCGCTTTTAATTGACAGATGGCGTTGGGTTTGGGGCGTTTCTACGGGTTTAGCTTTTAGCTAGACAATTAGGCGTGTAGTTGAGTGTCCTTTGAAAATTGCTGACCTTAATTCATGGAACCATTAAGAGTGGAATATAAAGTGAAAACCAACTACTGATGATGGGATAAAAAGTAAATAAAATAAACTCCAGCGCCTAGTTAAGTATAGAAAGCATTAGTACAACTAGTCGGATAATTACTTAGTTTGAATGAGTGGCACTCGGTAATTAGTTTATTAAAGGACCTTAACTAATGGTGAACTTAAATCTATTTCAATTTGTCATGGCTTATAATTGATAATGTATATTTGAGTGTATTCAGTGTCATTTAAAATTGAGTAAAATTAATATATTATGGCTATTCCTTATCAGAACCAAGAGGACTGAGTCGATCTAGTTTTGTTTATATAACTGTCTTCCTGTCTGTCCGTCTGTTTAAGCAACTGTTCCTCCAGAAATAAAAGAACAAAAGACCCTAAATTTATGACTTTTCAAAGTTCTGTCAATTCTCAACCCACGAAAATGGAAAATACCATATTAAAACCAAAATATTCTACTCGTCACGTCGTCCTGATCATTAAAATATACTTTATGGCATCAAGGATACCTCCTTTAATGCATCACACATTTCGTAATCCGAAAGCAAAAGTATAAAAATATTCTACCCTTGGCTCCATTATCTAAAAAAGAAACTAGTTTGAGTACAGCATTGATACTCTGGTCAAAGTCCTGCAAAGTCCCAGTTGCACACAAGCCACAAGCCTTTGAGGTTAGGTTTATTATGTAGGGAGAAGGGTGACCATTGTTGCTGAATGGACGCCTTTTTTTTCATTTGTTAAAACTGTCAACAGGCGTTAAAGTAGGCTGAATTATCAGCAAACGACGCCAAAGTAGCACAGGAAGTGCACACATTTCACTTCTCTCTGTGTCTATCCTCTTTTTATGTTTTCGCCTGTTACTGTGCATGTTTTGTAGGCCTGATAAAATTCCATGAATGGAATTCCGACAGGCTCTACAGGCGTTACAAGCACATTAATAAAAGTGTCGAACATGTGAAGAAGAAGAAGAGGCGTTAGGGAGTATAGGGCGTGCCATGTTAGGTACCCACGCACGCAACCTTCAACTGGCAACTGCCAACTGAGAATGTGTTGTCGTGTTTGGCTTTGGCCTTGCAACGGCGCCTAAAAGCATGCAACACTCAACGGCACAACGACGACGAGTCTTTGTAGCCTTTTGGCAAAACATTCATTTGCCTGCTGCCTGCTGACTGCTGACTGTGTCAAGGATCTCAAAAGATGTCGAAGGGTAGATGAGAGCAACAGCAACAGCAACAGCAGCCACAGTCGAAAAGTAGATGGAAAAAAGCATAGCATACTTGTAGGCACACATCAATTATACAACTGCCAGGCTTCCAGTCGCAATTGTTTGCCTTTTACGACTTCCGTTCCATTGACAGTTGCCATAAATTATGGTTCCGGGCATAACAATGAAAGCGAAATTTCCTCTTTTATTATATTTTTTTTTCTCTCGCAAAGTGGCCATAAAGCAGACGGTCCTTCAAATCATCCCAGAGCCACTTCAAAGGCAACTTCTAGCTGACTTAAAGTTGAAAACTCCGCAAAATACTCCTGCTTGCAAGTTTTCCCAATGAAAATTCCAGGACAGACAGGCAGCTTTTGGCCAAGTGGTGTAAGGCGAACAACAAATGCAAATTAAATTAAACACCAAAAAACTTTGCTAATATGCCAAACAAAACTTTAGCACAATCCTCTCTAACCCGAACCAAAGCCCAATCCTCTCTCTAGTCCGCCACGAGTCAAGTTTCCTTTTCGCATATTTAATTAAACAAGCTACAAATTAAAACGTGTAAAGTTTCAACTACAATTTGTCGTAATTTGTTCTAGCAGTACAGGAGATGCGCACATGAAAGGGAATCTCTCGGAAAACACTAAAAAAAAAGGTTCGGAAAGGCGGAGTCGCCAACTGGAATATCCCGTCAGCCGTAGTAGAAGATTCAAATAGGTTAAAGTAAAAGCTACTTTTCTTTCTACTTTTCTACTAATGAAGTAAGTCTGAAATACAGAAAATATTCTTTTATTACCAGGCCCGTTTCAATATTCATTTTAGTCAAGAAAATAATATTAGCATAGTCTAAAAATTAAACTATAGAGTAAATTGTTTAGTTCTGGTCAACCTTTAATAAAAGAAACAAAAATACCTACCATACCTTATTAAATTAAAGGACATTCCAAGTTGAACCGTATTTAAGGAATGCCTTTACAAGTAAAGGAAAGTAAAAGAAAGTATCTTATTTAAATGCTTGACCTCAACGCTATATTGAACCATAAATTATCAACTGATTGCATATTGTACTTCGTTTCGGAGTTCATTAAAGTGCAATGAACTTGTTACGTGCGAGGGTAGAGACACAAAGAGAAGGAGAAGACGAGAGGTGTTTTCGATTCTCGGAACATTTCGGGGTCAGTTGGGGAGTTTGCAACCCTCGTGTTAGTTGAGGTAAATGGCACTTAATTTAATGTTAAATTTATGTAAGACAGTCCGAGGCTAATAAAAACGCCTTACACATAAAAACTTTTATATCGAATGTCAGAAGGATTCACACTATCACAGCAGGACTACACAGAACTACAACGGCTTGGAAAATGGGTTAACCGAGTTGGCCTAAAAACGTTACAGTTTGCCGCAGTAGAAACTGCCAAGCAAGCCGCAACGTAAACACTTTGCATGATTTAAGGCCATAGGAGGATTGCAATATATATATATACATATCTATATATGTATATATGTATATATGTAAATATGTATATGAGTCTGGAGAATACTTTCGGGTGACTCACATATTTATAAACTCCATTATGCATGAGTTCTTCGAACTAAGGAGGTCTCTGAGAGGTGCGGCTCCACGAACACATGGAAAATCGATGGAAAATTGTGATTAGCAAGCAAAACTGTAGCATACCAAAAGGCGTTCAGGCTATTGCGTGCCATCTTCAGAAGTGACTCTATCCCTTAACAAGCAAAACAACTTAACAAATGAGTTTATTAATGAGCTTCGTAAACAGGTTTACCGCTGCAAAACACTTGCTCTCACAGCAGACTAAAATGTTATGGGTAGTAGGTGAAATTAATTGCAAAGTAGGAGCTGGCTCCCATGTCTACCTGTCTTTCCCACCGCTGACATTGATGGTTCTGTTAAGTTCAGATGCTGAGGACATGTGAATTAGAGGAGAAGCTGTTGCTTTACGCAGCTGCTCCGAATATATTAAGTGTCTACCAGATGACTGAATGAAATTTATATATTATATTGGTCTTCTCTTTCTGAGAAATTCGTTTTAAGCTACAAATCTTTCCAAGAGTCTCAACAATTAAGAATAAGTTTTGATGAGAGCAACTTAATTTTTTCAAAAGTTAAGCTTGTTATTTCCTTTTAAGCATTGTTGATTTGAATTTCACAGAAAAATAAATTATATTTAATTCCAAAGTTTCTAATTTATTCATTTAATGAAATAAACTGACAATTTCAAAGTCAGCAAAAAATTCAAGAATAAGAACAATTATCTGGAAATCCTTATTTAAAATTCCTCCATGGAATATGCCATAATTCTTTTATTGAAATTATTTGAAAATGAAACTCAGAGTTGTTAATTTAAAATGAAATAAACTGACATTTAAAATGAGATAATAACTGAAAGTTTTAATTAAATATTGCTCCATAAAGAATGCCACACACTGGAATCTATTCAAAAGTAGAAACTAGAGCAAGTCTGAACCTATAAAAAAAATAAAACTTTAACCATATTTTTTTATGATTCCCTGCAGGGTTTTTTAATCAAGTTAAAACTTACTTTTTACTTTGCAAATCTTTGTAGCCTACTTAAAGGATAAATCCTAGGCGTAATTACCAAATACCCAACTGTAACTGCAACTCTCTGTAGGTTACTTGGAGCACATGTTGCCTATTGTAGCTCACACAGACTTAACCCGCTTAACCCACCAGCTTTCCCCTTTCCCGCTTGGTTCGACCTTTGTCAGCTTGGCGTGCGCTTAAAGCTGCTTAGCTCATTGTGAATTCAACTAAAGCTGAGCAAAGAAACAATTTAGTTAAACCGACCAAAATGGTATGGGGACTAGCAAAGGGGGGCTTGAGCGAATGAGTCAGCTTTGGGTCTATAAACTGCTATAAAATATGCACCCAATGTGGCTCCCTCCATCACTGCCTGTTGCTGTTTTATCCTGTTGTTCCTTTTTTATTGTATTTTATTTTGGTTTTTGTCTTTCTGGCCACAGGACTTGACAGGCGCTGCCACCTGGATGAAAGATTTATAGCCAAAGTGCAGAGAGTTGAATGAAAAATCCCTAATATTTCAAGTAATTGCCGAAATTCAGAGACAGACAAAAAGGCGAATGACACCCAAATTGATTTGCCATTGGATGACATTTGCTTAGCCGAGTTATCAACCATGCTCCTAACTATAATAATTTTCCCTATACTCCTATGAATGTCCTTACACACTTCTCCAGTGTTTGTGTTTACACTGCAACCCTTTGGCACAATGGAAAAGGTTGCCTCTTATTGTGGCATTAGAGTAAATAACTTTAAAGCAAATCACTTTTGATTATGGGTTCGATTGTCATTATTATAATCTATTATTACAAATATATATTTATTTATCCCAATTTTTCTAAATTTGGCTCAAGAAAGCTTCTGTTAAGAACCATTTACTTTGTTATGGAGTAGAGCGAAATACAAGCTTAACTACCCAAAAAAAAACTAAGATTACCTTTGAGGAAAAAAATTGTCGATTAATTAGTGATAAGTATTAAATGCATATCAGTCAATAAGGGTAAGAAAATGGTAGCCAATAGACAAATACAACTGATTTTCGTAGTCTAAAACTCAACTATTTAAATAGAATGCCCATTTTTTTTTTTAGTTTTACGACGAACAAAATAAAATTCACCCTTTAGTGAATACACTTAAATTATATTTTTATATATTTTATATATATTCCATGACATGCTTGACCAGCGAAAGTGTTAATTTTGCCCACTGTGTTTTAGCAGGAAGCCTACTGAAAATACTTAAGGCCAGGACAAAAGTAAACAAAAGCCGGCCCAGGGAGTTTAATGGCCTGCAGCAGTCATTGACACTGGCCGCATGCGAAGTGGGGAATTTTTAGAATTGTCCAGTTCAGAATGCATTGAAGCATGTCAAAGACATCTTCAATAAAAATTCAACATTTACCTTTGACATGCTAAAACATGTTGAAAAACACACCACTTCAATCACTTAAGAAGCCGCAAAGTATGCAACATAAAACGAGAATTCTCACAAAATGAATTTTATTTAATTTATGAGACAAACAAAAACTGCATAAAATCCAACACTTCACTTTGACTTAAAACAAAATATTGATTTCTTTTTTCAAATGATCGAATTTACTTTGAGTAATTTATTGCACCATTTTATTTATTTATTTTCCTACAAATAATTATTTTAAAATATTTATTTTTACGACTTTCCAGCATGCGTTCACATTTTCGTAAGGCAACCGCAACGCCCGAGCGTCCAACTGCGTTTCTGGGGTTGCTTCGTTGCTTTGCTTCAACTAAGTATGGAAAAATTTCAAGTTCGAAATATTTTTAAGAGAGCGCAACACAACGTTGCTCTCGGCAAGTTCGAAAAGCACACAAAGAGAGCAGCAAACTGTAGTGCTGAAAGTAAAAGGCCGACTGTCAATATGGAATTGGAGTTACAGGGATAGCAGCAACACCTGCCCACCTGTGCATTCATATTGAAAGACTGAATAATTGAAGCTGAATAAATGAATGAATGAATAAAGTAGTTGATAGGCTGTTTCTTTTACTCGGCTTTGGGCGTTTTAGCATGTTGGAACTGCCACGCAATTGCTTAAGTAGCTCTCATACTCATACGTATCTTAGTATCTCCAAACAGTTGCCTTGAGCATGACAAAATTATATAGAGAGATATTGAGACAGCAAACTGCACTTATCGCCGTCTGTAGCGGAAAGGGAAATTTTAAAGAGGAAGCTACAGAGAAGCCGAGTTTTATGGAAACACATATGAAAAATTCGAATAAATTAAGGTACCAAGTTTTCATACAAAGTTGAACATTCATAGGTCAATCAATATAAAAAGATGTTGATTTTTCAACTAAACTAAGATTAGATTAGATTTCTATAGAAACAAGAAAAAAATGTACTAAAATTTAATAAATCAGTTAGTTAAACTGACTAAACTCTAACGTTTTAGCTAGGTAGATCATCTATGACCTATCAATTCCTATAAAATATTATAAGCTTTTATCTCAAGCCATATTAACTTCAAAAATTCTTTAAATTGTTTTTCAGTAAGTAAAGTTTTGCTTAAAGGTCTGGGCTAGCAAGAAAATCTTCCTTACGAAAATATTTCTTTAAAAATTGTTGATATTTAAATTTGTCTTAAGCTACTCCTACAATTATTTTTACCAAATGAATTCAAAGTTAAAAGTTAAAAAGAAGATAATACTTTTCTATAAGTAGCAAAATTTTCGTCAAAGCAAAACTCATATTAAGCTGAAATTTCTGGAAAAAAATGCAAGAGTTTTTCTATTATATTCAGCTTGAGCTTAAGATGACATTTAAAGTTTAGAAATATGAACTTTCAAAGTCATCTCAAGTTTTGCACTTAAAGAAAAGTTCTAGTGCTTTCTCTTAAGAGCTTTTTTATTTGAATTGTGTTTCCTTAAAGCATCAATATTCTTTGAAAAAACACTTCAATTATTAACTTCAATTTTTTTCATAGAATTACCAAGAAATATTTAAGCGTTTTATATTGACAATTTTTCTTTTTTTTTTTTTCTCAGTCTGATTTCCTCCAACTACTTCCGCTTCCAGACAAGACAAGGTAAATGTCAAAAAGACCCAACCCACAGGATATTGTACCGCCCAGCATTGTCTCTGGCAAGAGTTCTATGGCGGTTGCCAGTCAAAAAGCAACAAATGGCTTTTTCGAAGAGTCCGATTGAAAGAGAGCGACAGTTGTGCGTTAAGAGAGTGAGTTCGAAAAGTTTATACCGTACTCTCTTAGGCATCAGTTCAAACTTGTTTCATATTGGATATCTACAGCTGCCCGGTTTTTCAATTGAGCCAAGGGCGGGCTTGTTCTGTCTGTGCTGCAATTTTCCAAAAAACTGCACGCAAGAAAATCGACTGAGCATTCAATGAAAAGCGAAACTAGCCGATACAAAGTTGTTGTTGTTGTTGTTGCTGCTGTTTATTATTTGATGTTGTTGCAGTTGTTGATTGCCAAAGTTGTTGCCTTTCGTGCGGCAACTAAACTAATTGGAGCCACATGTATACCCCAAAAAAAAAACCGTACCCAGAGAACTGTTCGCCTATTCTCCTCCATACTCATTAATCTTTCAGGCGGCGGCACTCAATCAACAAGCCATCGAATTGCACCGACAAATAAAAATAATTATAAAGAGAGCTACAGATGTTTGCCTGTGTGCAACAATCTCTAATCTAACGAATTTTCAACACATTTTCTAATGATATTTTGATATGAAAAGTTGTTTGATGGCTTCGAGTGCATAATAAATATGTTTCGTTCAATATGTATTTATTTACCTTAAAAGATATCTTTCATTGAAAAAGTATTTGTTTACCCCAAGCTAGGTTTGATTAATAAATAAACTTTCAGAGCTTAATTTCGTTTATACAGAAGGAATTTTTCTTTGAATTTTCAGTGAACTGAAAATGTTTACAATTGTTCGATATTACAATAATATAAGAATATAATCCAATCTAGTAGAAAATATTTCAACATTTAAGAAGCAACTGGAAGAAAAATTATTTTGTCAATGTATTTAGACTAAATAACATACACAAAACTATTTTCTGTTCATGCAAAAAACTTGTATTTGGAAATTAAAAAATGTGTTTCGCGTGTATTTACTAGGAGTTATTGAATTTCAAAAAGAAAAAACAATATAAAATTATTCCCATAACAGAGAAACGCCATTTTTTTCAGCAAAATTAATTTTTAGGAAATCATCGTGCTTATTTCGCATTTCATTTTGGAATAAAAAAATAAGGTTTTGAAATCTAACCTCCTTAAAAATGAATACATCATAATTTTCTGTGTGTTCATTCAGAACAGAGCCCAATATTCAGATTAGGATTAATAAGCATAAAGAAATTTCATTCATCATCATTCATATAATCGAAGCAAAAAATGTGTAGAATTTTAATTAAAAAAAATTATTATTGATATTTTTCGCCCACTCTTTCGTTACAGTACATAATAATCGAGATCTTTCCGCGCACATTAATAATAATTAAAAAAAATATCTGGCGGCTATGCCAAAGCTATTGGAAAACAATTAAGCAAAAGTCCGTGCAAAGACTTTGTTATAATCACTTCTCACCACTTTTCCACTGACGCCCACAAAATGTTGAAAGGTCAGTTTCGGCTTAAAGGCTTAAGTATGCCACATGCCAAATGCCACACGCTTTGAGTTGCTTTTAATCGGACCCAAATACCAAAAGTGGGGGTGTTGCATTTATCAATTGCAATTACTCAGAATTATTCAGCTCCATTGAGATACGAAAAGTTGCAACTGGTTTTCTGTGCTTGCAACTGTTGCAATTTAATTTGAGTGTTGAATTGCGCATTAAGTCATCATTTGAATAATTCAGCAGCTGTTCATAAAATGTAATTGACTGAAAACTAAGAAATAGAATACTTCAGAATACTCCAACTACTGTTTTATGCTTCTAAAATATTAAATATTCAACTTTAAATAAGTTTTAAATTTACTTCAGGCTCTCCGAAGTTCATATAAACATGTGCTATAAAAGCTTTCGACAAGCCAGGTGTGTGTCTTGACTAAAGCTGCACAGGGTATGCTATAAAATGTGCAGCGAGCTTTTTATATGCAGCAAAGCTTCCCAGAAAGTGTATGGATAAAATAAGCAAAGCTTTTGAGGAATGGAGGAATGGATATGACTAGGATACCAAGTATGATTTGAAAGGCATTTATGAAGCAATTTTGGGCCCTGTAGAGTATATTTTTTCTTGATAAAGCTATAAGGTCTGTTTATATAAGGCATTTCAATGTGGAGAAACAGTTGGACACTCGTCCTTCAAACAAGAACTGCACCCATAATCTTAATAAAATTATACAATTTAAAATTTAACTTAAATCGAGCTACTCTTAGCAGACTTATCAACAATTTACAAGGATATTCCAGAAAATTTATGTCGATTTCAACAGTTACTTTAGCCAATTTATACAATAAAAGTAAACTTTACTTTCACTTTATTCTCGCATGTCAATCACAGGCAACAAAGCTGCCAACTTGAATAAAGAATATGTTTTTAATGTGACAAACGCAACAGAATCCAACGAATCAATTTTATCCAAAGGTTGCCCGAAAATTTCCACTTCATTTAATGTCAGTCGGCACTTTAGTAAATCCAAAAAAAAAAGAATTAAATTCACCGTGGAAAACTGCAAGCTTATCAAAATGAAAACGAGAAAAACTTTCTGTTTGGCCCTGGGCTCTCGGCATTGAACACTCGAGTGGGCAGCCCTATTTAAAAAAAGGTGGCAAGGCGGGCAGGTTGCCAACATTATTTTTGGGCCTACGGGTTCACTGAATTTGATGAAATTAATAAAAACAATTTGTATTTATTATGTTCCAGCAGTTGGGTGCGAAATTTATTTTCAATTTGGCCGTCGCGTTGGCTGCGGTCAGCAAAATGGGCGAATTCTATTGGAGGTCTGTTCAAAAAATTGCCGGGGGCAAGGCTGCTTTAAATGTTGCTTTAAAAATGTTGCATGTTGCATGTTGCATGCTGCTAGGGTAATCTGGCTGCAATGGCTGCCTCTCACGCCTCGGTCATAAATCAAATGAATTGAGAAATGCGTTATTAAATAAAAGCAGCAAAAGGAGTGAAAGGAGTTAAAGGAATGGCAGGAACAGGCAGCAAGGAGCAAGCAAACAGCCTGCAGATAGGGCCATGTGGGTCCATGTCCTTTAGTCCAGTTGGCAAACCCTACAAGTTGCCAACAACAACAACAACAGTAGGAAAAAGAAAGGCTCGACACCCAGATACTCCTTAGTTCGGTTTCCCTTAGAAAATAAGTTTTGAAGCTATCCATTCTATACAAAGATCTGTGGGTCGTGAGCTTATTATAGTCGTTGGTTTTAAATCAATATACCTTCCTTAGGCACATTCAATGGGTACAGGGTATAACTACTCGACTCACTTACTTGCTGTCTGCTTCGTTGCTCTGCTGCATTTTGATTTACTTTTATGGCTAGACAACGGGAACCCTGCGATTCCTTCCTTTCTTCGTACCCCAAGTTCGAAGTCTTGGCATACCAGGACATGGCACAGACACTTGTTGGGCTTCAAAATTATGTCCTGCAGGTGTCGGCGCCGCAGCTGATTAGCCTCAGTTTGACACTAATGCGACAGCGTAGACGAAAAAAAGGGGGGATGACTTCATTGCATTAAAATTCAATTACTAAACATATTTTGCAGCTGGAATACGTGACCATGGTTCAGAAGTCATTGCCGAGGGTCAGTTTGCATTATGAGCAAATACTCGCTGTGGTTCCTGCTCCCTTTCCCCATCCCTGATTTATACACTAGTCGCTGCTTCGACAGCTGTTGCTATTTATAGAGCACTCCCTGGGACAGAGAGAAAGAGCTCCCATTTCAACGCCTCATGGCATTGCATTAATTTCACAGATCAAACGCGTTGATGGACCGAAGCTAATGAAAATGTAGTCCCTTCCCTGTTCCCCTCTTCTTTCTTTTTTTCTTTATGTCCCGCTCAACCTCTTGAAAGCCCCTTAAGCGCTTTTTAATGAAATGCGTGGAGAAATGGCGGGAGTTTTGGGTGCGGTCTCTGGCGACAAGTGTTTAATAAAAATGCAAAATTATGATATGGCATACTCCAATGTGACACCATATAATAGCTAGGATATAGAGTGAAAAGTATAATTTAATTATAGATAAGAAAAAACGAACACGGACAAAGCAGTCACAGCTTAATGTTCACAACCATCATAGTTTAAATAGCACTTTTCGAACTCCCAACGTTTTGACGAGATTTTCGAATTATTAATTCCCAATTCTGTTCGAAATCTTGAGCTATAAGCTGAAAATCTATTTCGAAAAAACTTCAGTAAATTTCCAAAGAGGTTCTTATGAATTTAAATGAAAATATACATACATATTAATAAGTGGATTAAACTGATTTTATAAATAATAAGAATAATAGTTTTTGGAATGGAGTTGGAACAGCTAATAAGCTTGTGTTATGCTTTTTGACTGTTCTTATTTGTGAACAGACGGAACACTCTTGAAATCTTTCGCAAACAGCATATCTTATTCTAACTGACAATAAATCACTTTGACACGCCCCACTTTAGGCGAGCCACAGATGTAGCTGGAGTCAGGTAGGATGAGTTTAATCCGCTCCTGTGCACACATCAATTTCGCTTGTTAAAAGCAACAACTACCCATAGATACCTTTGTTAACTGAAGTGCCAAATGGCAAGTGGATCGTCAAGTGGCTTTTGCTATGCTACTGCGTGAATGTATCTCAATACACACACTGAAAAAAAATTATTAAATATTTATGATAATTTCCAATGTTGATTCGTTTTGCAAAGTGAAACGAGCCCAATCGTTTTGGGTGGATTGCAATCCACTTTTGTTCATAAAACAATCGCCTCGAAACTAAGGTTTTAATAATTTAAAATACACCTATCTATTTAATATGTTACTTATCTTTCTAATCTAATCTTTTAAGGGGTATTTTTGTATTAAATAGACTTTGAAGTTCAAGCTTTAAGTATATAATTGTAGTGCAAAAAAGTCAACTATTTTTTTTTGTGTACACACCCGCATCACAAGGGGGTATCCATAGCGCAGAGGAGATGGGTAGGCTTATATACCTTTGACAGGTGAGCATTGTCAATTGTCAATTTTCAAGTCGTCTGTTGCTGCTGTTGACAACAATTCTGCAAATGACATTCGACAAGTCGGCAGAGCAGCGAGAATATGAAGTCCTGAACCTGAGCCGGACCCGGAGCCAGAGCGGGAGCTCGACTCTGGCTGGAGTCAACATCAAGTGGATTTTATGCAAATTGGCAATTTGAGCGCTGGTTTTGTTTGGCCGGAAGTTGTTAAGGTAGTCAAGTGGCTGCCATCACAATTAACTGCTTCAAATGATGAGTGCCCCCAATCTGGCTACACCCTACAACAAAAGTGTGGCCAAATTGTGCGTGGCAAGCAGCTCCACTGAAGCCTAAACTCAAAGTCTAAGAGATAAGTTGAAGCCGACGGCATTACAGCCATTTAAGTATCGCTTCAGAGCCAACACACACAACATGCCACATGCGACACTCAAAGACGCCTCACAACAGGCGACAAGGTTCTCGGAAACGGAATCGAAGCGATACTGTCTCCTTGACTCATTGGTGTCAGCTGAGGAATTGTGCCCATATCGCAAGAGAATGACTCACGATTCGCGTGGCAAGAATGCAAACAAAAAGCTGTTATTCGAGCGCAAATGCCTATAAAAATGTGCCACTTTATTAACTGGAATTGCGGGCAAATAATACGATTATAATCAGAAATTCCATCCAATAATTGCATAAGGCGATAGCCTTTCCTTACTACTTTTCTATAATTCATGATATTTTCCTACTTCAGACTTCTTTTCCTAATTGGGAATAATAATTTATTAATCTGAATAAATTTAAGGTTAAATTTCAGTTTGTAAACAGAGGAGGAGTCATAAGAGGCATTTAAGTTAATAAAATAAATAAAAAAAGGCTTACCGCTCTTCAATGGTTGTGGGCAGCTGCGTGCGAGCTCGCATCATGCTGAGAAAGTGTTTGCCATTGGCCACGTGTCCAGCTGATCCTGAGCCGCCAGTGAAACCACTGCTACCCTCGGAGAGATATCCATTATCAATGTCGTGATAGCGACTGGCTAAAGGAGAGCTGCCCACGCGCAGGGCATCGCCATCGCTGCAGTAGCCCTGGCCAAGGTCAGATTCACAAAAGTCCAAGTAGGATTGATGCGGATGATGATGCTGCTGTCCACCGCGTGCACCACGCGTGGGCAGAGTTACATGTGAGTTGTAGCCACGCAGCAGCGGACGCATAGGCAGCACAGAGGAACCAGCAGCAGCAGCCGCCGCGGCAGAGGAACTCTGAGCTGCTTGCTCCTCCTTAGACTCGTAAATGGTGCCCACAATTTTCGAGGGTATTGTATGGAATTTACTGGGCGAAGCGGTGGGTGTATTGGGTGCGGAATTATGCATAGGCCGCTGCAGCGGAGCACGTGGCGGTGGCGACGATAAAATATGTGGACCCGCATTGTATTCCAGTTTGCGTGGCGCGCTCAGCGCTGATTTTGGTGGCGGTAAACGACTGCTGCTGCCATAAAAACCACCATGCTGCGGTGTGCTAGGTTCACTCAGATAGCCGGAACCAGAAGCGGAACCGGTACTGGTAATAGTGTACCCAGTACTGGAACCGCTTGATGATATGTGTGGAGGCGGCGGTGGCGCATTGGCATAGTACGGAGGCGGTGGCGTTGAGGGCAAGGCCTTAAGGATATGTGTGGCAACTGCTTGCTGCTGTTGCTGCTGCTGCTGCTGTTGCTGTTGCTCTTGGGATATGTTGGCTTGTGTGCCCTGACTGGAGGCAGATATGTCACTTGTTTCGCGCTTAAATAGCTCCGAACTGGAACCGCTAGCGGCACCGGAACCAGGCTGTGGTAACTTACTGGTACCCTTAATAGCTGCAATGGGTTTAGGCAGACCTGTGCCGTTGGGACTATGCAACAATTGTTGGCTCTGATTCTGACTCTTCAAGGAGCATTTGGAATCGGATTTGGAGTGTAGCGAGGATTTGGAAGACGTCTTCTCAGCCGGACCACGTGCCAAAGAGTTTTTACCCGGTCGTCCCATGGTGGAGCTACGCGATTCATTGCCCGACTGCTGCTGCAGTTCCTCCTTGTGCAATGAACGCGCCGGACTCTTCTCCTTCTTGTCCAACTTCTGAACAGTCTTGGACTGTTCCTTTTTCTGCTGTGCTGCCAGCAACTTGGACTGCTTTGTATTATGCTTCTGTTGGCTTTTCTGTGCCGAAACACTGATGCTTGGCGGCTTCAGCTGCGAATTGTGCCCATCATTAAGGCTAAGACTGGAATCGGAGCGTTCCGAGCGTGCGGAACTAAATCCCGACGAGGAACTGGTTCTCTTCGATTGAATTTGGGTTTTGTTCGCAACGGCTGCCGCATTTGCTGCATTCTGTTGCTTTTCCTTATTGAACAGCTTCAATTTGTCCAGCATTGAGTGCTTCTGCGGCGCTGTGGGTGCATTTAGGCTGCTCGGCGAGGGTATTCCACTCTGGTGATTGCTCTTTACGCTCGGTGGACGTAAGCTAAAAGATATACAACTTATATTTAGAATAAAACTTCGTTTCAGTACAAATTTCGAAGGGAAACTTGAATAAAATAACTGAAGGTAAGTTTGGAGTTTGGAGCTAAGTTTTCAATTTTCCAGATTAAATTTCAAGAATAAAAATATGGCTGTAAACCTTTTGCGGTTCTCCACAGGTTCCGACCAATTTTAATTAGATTAAATAGTTAATAAAAATTCAATGAAATGTAAATAGATTAGAAACGAGTTATTACTAGTCGGTAGAATTCAAATAAAAGGTAAAATGTTTCGGTTCTCCTCCAGATGCAAGAATATGGCTTCTCCAAACTAAAGCCGTTTCCGGTTGTTTTGCTTATCTTTTATCGGGTATTTTCGTTTAAATTTTCTGTTCGAATTTCAGTTTGATTCCCTGATTCTTATACTCATTAAGGAACTTACCTATTATTATTGCCGCTCTTCAGGCTCTGTATGGTGTGATTGCTGGTGGGCGGACTATTTGGACGGCTTGAATTGAAGTCGCTGCCGCTTTTTCCCAGACCCGGTATGGCTAAAAGTTAAGAAAAGAAGGCAAAGAAGTGCAGTGTCAGTTCATTAATTCAATTTTTTTCCTCTTTTTTGCTTTGTCGAATGGCGCCCACTTGAATATGTCGACAGGCTGTCAGCTGATGCGGAGATGCCTGTCGAACAGAGGCACAATCCATAAATCAATGCTAAAGGCCATGCGGACATTAAACTTAATTAATTGCTCTGTGTAAAATCGGAAACAGGCTAAAGATCATACCACTCATACAAGGGGAATAAACAGATTTATATATGGAGGTCTCATAAATCTTTAAAAACGGAATGTATTGCTGCAAGTAGAACGAAGAAGGGCACGCTTCAAGCTAAGTTGAGATTATAAACAATATATATTTTCATAAAAGTTCTAGTATTCCCAATATTTTTCTTTAATTTCTTAGGCTTGCGATACAAAGTCTTTTGGGTTCCACAGACTAAAATCAATGGAATGCCTATGTATTAAATGTGGTTTTAATTCGAAATTTAATTCATCAATTTTTTTATACTCTTTACTTTATTTTGAGAGTTAGGAAACATTCAGTAAAATCATTTATGCCAAAACAACAAGAGAATATTAATTTTAAGAGATTTTTAATGCCCTAAATTCATTAAAAGGCGCCCAACGTGACTTAGCTTAAATATTTTGAAAAAGAGCTGCTAAATAGTAAATTAATTTAAATTATAGCCATTAGCTAGGTAAATTTACAGTTTATCTCAACTGATTTATTCTATCTGCATGATGGCGCCCAACTGGGGGCCCATTTAATCTCTAAATCACCGCCATACGCATTAATTACAGATTGTTCTCGATCCGAAATATGAGCAATGAAGCGGTTTTTGAATGGATGGCACGCCCCATGTGAAGTATTCAAATTCCCCCCACAAAATAAATTCCCAGGAGTACTTTGATGATGTTCCCCCTTTTTGGACAGAAGAGTCTCATCCCGAAGTCGACTTTGACTAAGTGCATTGGCATCCCTCGCTTGAGGGTTGTTTGCTAGACTATGGACCGAAATTTGTTTATTCCCAGTAAACAACAACAGGCAACAACAAAACACACACCCTGTGAAAAAAAACCCCTTTTGGGGGTGGCTTTAAAAACATTTTTTAATAAATTTCCCAAACCAGCTGAAAAATATTTATATTCACTTACATGGCGTATGATTTGGAGTCGGTGGCAGCGGACGCACCTTGTCCGGGGGGCAGCGACGCTGGACCATGACCGTCGCCGGCAACGGAATAGCAGTTCCTCCATTGACCTTCGTGTAGGCGGGCGCTATTTGTCTGTAATGAGCAGAGTAATAATTTGGTATTTAATATAGACTCTCCTTTCAAAGAGAAATAATGGCACACTGCAGAAAACAATTTAAGTATTTTGAGTCTGAAAACGGTGTCAGCAGTCGAGTAAACTGCAATAAACAATTTTCAGAGAGAAGAAAAGATGCTAAGACCGAAAAATAAATCATAGTCGATTCTTTCTCTGTTTTAGAAATCCATCGATTTCTAAGTTAAAAAATGATTTCGTATTAATCTAAAAAACTTCATATTTCATCCGAAAGTCAATATTGATTCTACTCAACTCAATACTTTAATGCTTGATTCAAGATTATTGCACTTACTGAAAGAATTTAAAGTACTATTTGTAATTAACACTTTTTCTTCTAGGAATTTAACAATGAATTTTAAATACGCATTTTTTTGTTGTGTGTATGGCACCGTGAGCCATAATGTTGTTGCTATAAATACAATATTTTTATGCATATTTTTATGGCTGCAGCCGCCCACACGGCTGTACACGGCTTGTCTGAGGAGAGTGATTTGCATGAGTTGCGGTAACAGTATCTGTCAGATACTTTTATGCGTCTGTCTTACACTTATCTTGACAATTTACACAAACTGCAACATAAAAATAATTTTACATTGACTCTGGACGTTGATAAATTAATAAAGTTGCCGCCAAGCCCTTTTTTTTTTTTGCTTTTGTTTTTGTTGCCGGTAAAAAGTTGCCAATTGCAGTAAAATAATTTTTACAACATTTTTTTACGATGCAATCGAGCGAAATGAAATGAAAGACATGCACAAACGTGCTCATAAATTTGCATATCATTGCTTAAATATACTTTTGTATCTGCCAGTCGCAAGTCGTATAAGATACGCAGCTAAGTAGCTTTGCTTTGCATCAAGCGAGATAAGCCGTCAACGTAAATTCATATTGCAAAATTGTGCAATTAAATCAAACGTTCATTTTTATTGAGTCAATTGAATTTGATTGGCCTTCAAACGTTTCATATATAACTAATTAAATTCAAGTCTTATTAAATCGAGCAGATTTGCTAGAAGTGTATTTTTTAAAGGCGTTTATTCACCATAAAAGTATTTAAATTGTAAGCTCACTTAATGGGTCTTAAAATCAAAAAGTAATAAAATGCCAGAAGATAAGCAGAAAACCATAAAATTATGCTTGTATCTCTTAATTAAAATGCTCAAGAGTAATAAAAATATGCCCAGAGATAAGCTATAGAAATATTTATAGAAAATAGAAAATAATTACTAATAAATTAAGCCGCTTAAGATGCAGTGTAATAGGCCGAGAGATAAGCTATAGAAATATTTATAGAAAATATAAAATAATTACTAATAAATTAAGCTGCTTTCAGTTCAATTTATTTTCAATTTTATTTCAATTAGACAATTACAAAATAATTTATATTCAATTTCATAGCAAATTGAAAACAATTTTTAAATCAACTTAAGCTGCTTAACAAAACTCACTAAGGAAATTCATATTTCCATTTCTCTTTCAGTTTCAGCTTTTGTGCAATTACTCAAAATACTGATTAAAAGCGAAAATAAATTAATAAAGGAGACTGGCACTAACTTTTAATAAGTCGCTTTCATATCGTACAGCTTAGCAGGGGGCTTGCCACCAGCGCAGACAAAGTCAAAAGATACATTTGTATTTCATGGCTGTCTTGGCTTGCTACTTGCTGCTTTGCATTGTTGTTGGCCATTAATAAGGCAGCAGCAGCGAAAAAAAAAAAAATACTTAACAATTGTATTAAATGAAGAAAAAACACGCCATAAAAAAAGACGATGCTTCCAGACAACAGACACAAATGAAGTTGCCAGCTGCGTTGGTGTTGAATTCGCTCCTTCTGCTTTTGGTCCTTTTTCCCAGATATTTCGTTGTGCAAATTAAATACGCAACCCAAACCCAAATCGCAGATGTTCCGACTTTCATCAAGAGTCTGTCAAGCCATTTTTCTTAGCCAGTACACAGACAAACAGAGAGCAAGGAAACCCGCTAAAAATTTCCAAATTACTTTTCATATAATTTTATTTGCATTTTATTGCAAGTTGTTTTTTCCGCCAACATTTTTGCCCGGTTTGTTGCCAAGACAACTCAAATTAAAAGCCAAAGCTAAAGCTCTCCACAGAGTTTCACTTGCGCTTCGTTCAGCAAGGATGTCGATTGTCTGGATATGTTAAAAAAAAAAAAACATACATTGTGCCAGATGTAGTATCTATGACAGCCAGCATATGTGTGCGAGGGCTGCACTAAACTTTCAATGGAATACTCAAAAAATAATATTCAAATCAATTTAAGACTAATTTGTTGTATACAACTTTTGAACTGATATCTCCTATGGCAGCTATATGATATAGTTGTCCTATCCGGCCGGTTCTGACATATATACTGCTTGGAATAAAAAGAAGGCTACACACAAAATTTCATTTATTGACGGACTAGTTTGCATATAAGCAGATAGACGTACAGGCGGTCTGACAGGACTCCTTCAATACATTACACATTTCGCAACAAATTGATAATGCAGTTTTCAAATATATAAAAATTATTGTTTTTCTTATCTATACGAAAAAAACACTGAATATATATTCCCTCTACTCTCCCGCTCAACTTTGAATTGAATTTGTTGGGATGCAATAAAGAGGCTTAAAGGCTATATTTCAAAAACTGTTCTTTTTTATGGATCCAGGATTAGCTCACAGTTGCCTTCTAATACAAGAATTGCTGACAATTGTTGCCATAATTTAGTGCTATAATTTTCATTTCCTGAATAAAACGGATATTCTCGGACCCCATTCCAAATTCACTTTTCTTTATAAGTGAATTGAAATTAACGATATCTTCTTAGAAAACATTCTCGCTTTCACGCATAGTTTTTAAAGCTGTTTTTCAATTTAGGGAGCAACCCTCGCTGCAATCGCAGCTTGTTCCTCGCTCGCGTTTGTATCTGAAGCTTTGCATCTTTCAGGTGTCACATGTCAAATGAGACATGGCATTGGGGCGCCCCAACAAGCAGCATTTTGCAGTTTGACTTTGCTTGCAAATTGAATTTGTGTCTTTATTACGCATTTTTGATTTGTAGCAGCAAACAGAGACAGAAACAGAAACACACACACAGAGAGATTTTTGTTGTGCACAGCAGCCAGCCAAATGTCTTTGACCTTTGCTGTCGAGTATAATAGCTGCCTGCTGCCTGCTGCTGCTGCTGCTGCTGCTGCTGCTGGTGGCATTCACCTGTGCGCACAGCCCACGCAATTGCAGCTTGCAACATACAGCATACAGTCCAGACCAAAGACTGAACATTTCCGCAACATGTTGTGGAGGAGGGGGGGCCAGCCGGGGAGCCAACTATGAAATGCGTCGTCAACGTTATTTGCTTGTATAAATATATGAAACGATCTGCCTCTTTGCCCCGCTTTGTGCCCGCCTCTTGCATCTGGCTGCCCATTAGTTGTTGCATTTGCGTTGCAAGTTTGTTGCTTTTGTTGCCGCACAATGTGTCACTTGAGTTGCATTTGTCATGGTCTTCTAAAAGCCTGGCCTGGCACGGCTCTTTGCTACAAGCCTCATGCCTGCTGCCTGCTGCATTCCATGGAAGCATCCGAGAAACATTCAAGCTCCACGTCTGGGGGCTACCCTGACCATTTTGGGTTATTGCCAGTTGCCTTATAAGTTCTGTGTGGCGTTGCAACTTGCAACTCTTTCGCTTTTTTTATACCTTACACATATTCGCGATTTGTTGCCCCAGCCGTAAATGGTTAGATGCTGTTTGGCCCTTCGGATGCTTCAGATACTCCCTTTTTTTTTTTTGTACTTTCTTCTGAGCTCTCATATGATTAATTTGTGAAAGAAGTCGAAAAAAAGGTATATATTCATGCTACAGGTAATAATTTCATGCTACGAATAGTTGGCAGTACTTAAAAGCGTCTTAGAATTCAACCAATTTGATAAGATTTTGCTTCGGCTTACAGAGACTCTAAACCTCAAACTTTCTGATATGAATCGAAAATTAGCTTTTCAAAAGGGACATTTTAGTTTTGTGCTTTAAAAATTCAACTATAAAGGTAAGAAAGTTTATATTTCGCATTTACGATGCTGATAAGATTCTCGAAGTAAACCAAATCAACTGAAAAACAAGTCTAATAAATCCTTTTTTTTTAATCTAGATTATTTAATACATCTGCTAGAAACAAGCCTTTCAAAAGAAGCACTAAAAAATGTAAATTTTATGCTCTTAAGAAGTTTAAAAGATATCTATTCATTTTATTACTTGGAAAATGGGAAAGTTTGTTTTTATACGAGCAGCTTACAAGTACTTTCACTCCATAAATATTTCATCTTTTTGCAGCTGAGATAAACTGTCTTCGACTGTATTAGATACTCAGCTAACACCTCAAGCTACCGGCCAAAGCAATTTCCACTTTATCTTAACCCAAAAACCTTTTGAACCTGGCCATATCTGTTTTTCTTGTTGTTGGGGGCAGTTTATGCCGTTAAGCGCAGAAAATTTTCATAAATTTGCTACAGCAATTTGGCTGGCTACTGCAACCGCATCCACCGAGTTTGCAACAACAATAAAAACTTGCAACAAGACGAGGCAAGCAGCCGCTACTAAAATTTATGTGTGCCTCAGTCTGAGTCTGCGAAAGAAGCCACTCCAAAAAGTTGTTTTTTATTTTTATTTTCGGAGTCGGACGTCGGTTCGTGCCTGCTATAAGCATTTTGAGTAGGTGTTGAATGGCTGATAATAAGCGTAATTATGTGCCATTGATATGCCTTAAGGAGTGGCGAACTGTTAGAGATAACTAACTCTGGCAACAGACAGGAAAGATCACTCTAAATTTTAGCACAAGAGTTTTTCAACTCAGGCAGGAAGACTCACATGAGAAACCGGTTCAGTTTAAATACAGTTTAGAACTGGCTGACACCATAAAAATAAAAGAGAAATCGCAAAGAACTTGAACGGAAGCTTAATTAGCTTTAAGCTAAAAGATTTTCCAATGGCTCATTAAATTAATCGCAAAATTTCAGAGAACACTTTTCCAGTTTCTGGGTACACTAAGACGATTTCAAATCTTTATATGCAAATCAGCTTTAATGGAATAAATACTTGTTCTAAAATTAAGTTATTTTCCTATACCATTTTATCATTTTTACCAAGTATTATTACATTTTTTACTTGATGTCAGCTGCATTTTTAAAGAACTATTAATTCCGAAAAGCGATTTTCCCATGATTCCGAGATACAAACCAATCTTTTAGTAAGCATTTGACAGCTTTGTTTATAACTGCGAGCAATGTCAAATGCCTTGAATTAGAAATTGTAATGCGACACGCTGAAAAACGTGTTCATCTGAAGAGTCGTGTGCTCCCCGCGCCCTTTCGCCCCTTCAGACAGTCAGCGCCAGCGAGGTGCACTCAGTCTAAAGATACGCAAAGATATGAGTAGAGTTCAGTTGAGTTGAGTTGAGTTGAGTTGAGTTGAGTATGAGTATCCGACGGTACTCGTATTGTATTCGTATTTCTTATTTCTTATTGCTTGGCTGCTGTTTGTGGCTTTCAAGTACGACATAAAGTCACGATTTTCAGTTATTAGACGGCAAAACTTCTGCTACAACTTCTCTATTCCCTATTCTCTATTCTCTAGTCTAAAAGCTAAAAGCTGCTTCAACACCAAAAACAGTTGTTTGTCTCGCGACTTTAGGGACGCATTTTCTCAGCTGCTGCAAGAAACAATTAATAGCGTCTACCCTATACACACACCACCTCCTCCCGCTGCATACACACGTGCTCCAAGCAGACGGCAAGCTCTGAAGATACTCCTTGGCGTTCTCTCTGTTCTTTGCTAATGGTTGCCTTCATCACCTTCTTTGGGGCTGCCACCTTTGTTGACTGAGGCAACAACTGACGACAGTCGACGACATCTTTAAATATGCAGCAGGTTGGTAGCTTGTTGGCTGTAAACAAGCCACAGCCGCAAATGGAGAGTAGCCAAACAAACAAACAAAAGGCAAGAAAAACAACAACAAGAAGCTACATCATCAAGTGGGCAGTACTGGCACTGGCCACTCGAGCTGCAACTTCCACTTTTCTTTTTGTTTTAAGATCCCCTACGAATATTGCTAGATGAATGCGTAAAAACTATGAGTATTAAAGACAAGAATTTCATACAAGTTCTTATATACAATAAATGTATGAAGCCATTAAAGATACGAAAAAATATCATAACAAAGAAAACTTTTAAAAGAAAAACCTATAATTGTATAAAAGGCTATGTTTGTAAAATTTGGTTATAAAAAAGTAGAAATTTAGAAGAGAAGGAATAAGAATTTTATATACCGTTTTGATATCTAATGTTAAGAAAAATAATGATCATATTTATTTATCGTCAAGTCCCATAAGAAGAAAAGAATAAATTAAAGTAGGGATATAATATATAATTTAAATACTAATGATAATATTCATAATTTTTAATCCCTCATCATGGAAATTTTAAAATACTCGTACAAAACTAAGTGAATTATAGGCGCTTGAGCGATAATAAATAAGATTGTTCCTACTTTAGTTATTGCTTTTTCTCACTAATCAATTTTGTTAACTTTATTAATTATGAACTTAATCTAATTAATACATGCGTATTTTTAATAAAGCCGACAGAGCAGCTTTTAAATTGTTGTATAGTTGCTAGATATGAACTCTTATAGAAGAGTAATATCGATATCGATAGTTATCGATATTACATTGTTGGTGATCATTTACATCTGAGATATCTCTCATATTCGTATGATTTTCGATATTATATGGCATAAAATTAGTTAATCTAGAAAATGTAAATATCTATTAATGCGCTTCTCACGCTCTTATCTCTGCTGTACTCTATCTCTATCTATGGAAGGCAGCTTGAGGATCTACATTGGTTTTAATTTCTTTTTTTCACACCCAAAATTATGCAGCTGACAACATTTTCTGTGTGTGTGCTAGGACACTGCGGGGGTTGGCCAAATGTTCATAAATAAACCAGGCTGCATTTCGGTAGGAAGTAAATAAACATAGGGAAGGCGAGGGTTGTCTGATAAGTAACAGCAGGCCAGAGGATTCCCAGCGAATGGATTTTCAATTATGCAACTTGGCAAATGTTTTATTTACTGACTTTCCATCATAACCGAAAAAAAAGGTTTTTAGCTACGGTGGTTGATTGCATAGTGCGTAGTGTTGCAAGGCGTGAAATAAATAATTTCCAGGGGTTGGTTGATTCTTCTTCCCATATCGAAAATGCACTTTGAGCACAAGTCCCAAACAGAAATGGAAATATAGCTCGATTATGCAATGCCCGTTGGGGAGGGCAACAAACTTTTCCAGCTCTCAGTCTGGCTGGCAGCCAAGGGAAAATCTCAAGAACTGTGAACTGAGGCCAAGTACCTTGAGAGACGACGGAAGTCTTTCAATGATCCGCCAGTTGCGTGTCTTCCAAATGTGTCGGTTTTGGCACCTACGACTCCGGACATTAATTATGAATCGTTGCTTTCCACTGTTAATTTAGTGAAAAACTAGAAAATTTGCACTTGCTGGCATACATCTCTTTTCAGTCTTTTCCGTCTGTTCAGCCACAAAATGTCATTTCCATTAGCCTCCAAAAATAGCTAAAGATTCATTGGAGTGGGCGCGGCCCGTCGCTGTCTCCCTGCTTCTATATAAATAGCAACAACAACAATTCTTGGGAAAATATATCGTAAATTTTCTTGATTTTTGGGCCACTGATTTATTATGCTGACATTTGGCTTGATTCAAGCGTTATCTATCTAAAATATGTATAATGAGTCTCATTAGTGGCCGCAAAAGAAAATATCCTAAAAAGCTTTTCAATCTCTCTCTCTCTCTTCCAAGTATATCAATAGATAGTTTACCTTCTGACATCCGGTGAGTTGGGTAGACTGCGACATTTTCGAGCGCTTTTACCACCTCCGCCTCCATTGCCATGCGATGATGAGGATGAGGCGTTACCCATTTTGTTTTTTATTAATGTGTGATGATGATGATGATGATGAAGATGACGATTATAGAACTAACTTTAATTTGGCATTTAGATGCAACTTTGGCACTTTTTAGCTGTTGTTTTTATTGATTGGCCTTACATCTATTGATGTTTTGAGCAATTTACATTTATTTTTGGAACACTTTTAGGCGTTTTAACATAGCGCTGTTAAAAATTTATTAAACACATTTTAAAACACAATTTTTTATATTTTCTTTCAATATTTTTAACTGTTGCAAAAATTCAATAGAATCAGGATGCCTAATATTGTGATTTAATTACATAAGCCTCGCCTTTTCAGACCCATTATAAGCTAAGAAGCGTCTCCATTGCATACTTTCGGGCATTCAGTCCCCAAAAATATTGTTTGCTCTATGTAATTACTATGTAATTAAGTAAGCTGATTGTGGACATTGGACAGTGAGACGGTGGCAAAAACTGCTGCTAATCAAACAAATGTTTGTCCAGACACAGACAGGAACGCCCCCAAGTTAAATGTCGTCAGAAGAAAAAAGGGAAAAATCTATAGAAAAACTCAACTGGGGATGACCAAAATGTGAAATGTTGGCACAGCACTTTGATCTTGAAGCCAAAGATAAATGCCCGTACCTTGGGGTTGGTTACCCGAAAACCTAATGCAATTAAGTGAACATATTTGCAACTTCCGCAGTGAAAAACATAGAAATAGAACCAGAAACCAGCAAACAGACAGTTTTGATGTATGACTGCTGATGCGGCTAATCTGGAGAGAAACAGGAGCGTGACAGGGTGACTCAGGACTCGGCTAGAAAACTTAAAGCTTAACCAGAATTTCTTTTGGGTACAAAACAAAATCAATAACTTCAATTACAATGAAACAAGAAGCTGAAAAAAAATCGAGAAAAATATGGCGTGTAAATAATACGCACGTGTGCGTGACACGTGAGTGGGACTGGGACCCAAAAAAAAAAAGGCACGAAGCTTTTTTTTCGAGCATTTGAAGTGCCTGCTAAATGCTCTCAAAGTGGACGTATCTTTGGGTTCTGGTTAAGGGTGCGAAATTTATGCTTAATCAATTTGTCGTAAAAATTAATGCCTTGTATTTGGATTTTGTTTTTATTTTTTTGGAGGGTTGTGCCACATTTGCTGCAGCGATAAATGTTGCAATTTCGACACGTGTCACGCCACGGGTGGGCGAAAGAAGGAGTGAAAAAGTGGGAAGCTGTGCTCAAGTTTTGACTTATGCGTGAGTTTGTCTGATTTATTGAAAATAACTCTTTACCTCTCTCTCTCTTTATTTCTTCTCTTTGCTTGCACTTGCGTAATCAAACTGTCACAGCAGCAATTACCACAATCAACGGAGCGACTCGACTCGTTTTGGTTCTGAAACTGACGGTTGCTCCTATTCCAATTCCGTCTCGCCTGACTGCATAATTTTCATAAATTGTTGCAAATTGTTGTTGGCATTTGAAGACTGGAACTGAACTGAAGCAGCGCATAACAAATGACTTTCGAATGGCCCTAGCAAATCAACATATAAAAGATCTCAACTTGAAATACTTGACAGGTTGTAGAACTCGCTCAATCACAGAAGACGCAAAGAAAGTGCTCTGCGGAAGTGTGACTAAACGACCAAATCATAGAATAATTGAAACTAATGAACCAGGAAGAAGAAAATATAGGGTTTCGTTTAAATACTCTACAAGTTTTGAATATTATTTGTATTGTTTGTTTTCTCCATTAATCGGACTCTTTTATGAGACTTCTCTATTCAACTTGAAGTGAACTTATTCATTGAAAGTTAATTTCGAACAAAAGTATTTTTAACTACTTCACAAAAATATTTCCTACCATAATTGAAACTGAAGTAAGCATTTATAGAAGCTTTTATAAAATGTAAGTAGGATCAATATAGATAAAAAGATACTATCATATTATACAAATAGATTGCTTATGTATTAAAAATGTCACATCTATAGATAGTATCTTTTTAAAGGTTACTAGGTGCACTTTTCCAGTTCAATTAAGTCTAAATATTCTAATCTAGAATATACGACTAGAAAATACTCTATTCGCAAGACTGAAACTATTACAATAGTAATACTATTTTATTAAAATTGATATTCTAAATAATATATATGTGTATTATCAGATTCTTTGAATTGACAAAAGTTTCTACTTCTAGGAAAATAGCGGCTCAGATGGAGGTAGCAAATTTTTGCGGTAACCCTGATATACGAACGATATATAAAAACCTAGATACCAAATTAGGTTTTTATAGTCTCAGAGATCGAGCAGGATTATAAACGGTTTATCACTCGGCCTGTTATAAGACCGATGTCCTTTTACAGAGTATAAAAATGACTTAAAATCAAGCTAAGGAAGTAAATGTTGAATTGCTTTCAAAAAGCCATTCTAATTGTATGCAAATTGCTTGACAAAAATTCAGAAAATTGTTGACTTTTGTGTGTGGGTTATCCAAATAAAATTTGGCCATGTTGCAGTTCGCTCTGGAGACTCTAGAGACTCTAGAGACCCCACAAGTGGAAAAACATGATCAAGCTGAGATGTATTTTTTTTTTTTAATAAATATTGATTATCTTGCTGCGTTTGGCACTTCAATTGAACAAAGACGAGCGCCACTTGAAAGCTGTCTGAATCTTGTGAAATAATAATGATATATATGCGTGACTTGGCCGGCGCACCTATCATAACATTTGTACAAATCTTTGGTTCCCTTTAGCGAACTTAATTGGCCGCCTCGGATAAAAAATGTGTCTACACAAATGTAAAACTTAAAAGGGCACCCAGTAAATGCCAGTTTTTAGTTTGAGATATTGTATCTTTTTCCCAACGTTAAAACGGCGTGACAAATCGCTGATTTGCTTTGACATATAAATAAAAGACTTTTGTATTTCTTTTTCTTTTTTTTTTTTGTCTAAAGTTTGTCAAGTCGTCGCGTCGCTGCTTTTATCCACTTATTTATTTCTATACCCTGCCAGAGAGTATATTAGTTTTCTGATGAAATGTGTAAGGCATTGAAAGGGCGTTTTCTTAGGCTGAACTTCTATATATGGGTAAAACGAATCTTGCCTCATTTTCTTTTAAAAAATTCTTTATTTTTTAATATATTTTCCTTTTATATAATCGACTAAAATGTCAGTTATATTTAAAGAACTCTTCCTAAAGAATTTTAGTGTCGTTTTAAATTAGAAAGAAACATTAAATAAAGTGGGTTATTCTATTCAAAAAGTATATAAATAAATAGTTCTATTTGAACTAAATAATGATAAACAGAAAGTGTATTTAAGGTTCGGTACTCGGCTATATTTCATGTTTTATGCGGAAGCTAAAAGACTCTTTCAAGTTGATTTCTGCTCCATAAACTTGTCTATTTTGGTATTGTGCTCGCTGTGCTCGCTGGAGCGCGCAACGGCGGTGTCCGGAGGAAAGAGGAAAGAGTGGAGAAAGAGCCCACCTCCGGGTCGAATTTGGAGCAGCACGTGCATTTGCACGTTTATATTTTATTTTTATTTTTATTCCCTTTTTTTTCTGGGTTTGTTTTTATGCCTGGCTCGTTTGTTTATATTTAGATGGAAGTACGAGTATTTTATTTATGTCAGTTTAACGGCGCATTAAAAGCCAACTTGAAAACCGGCTGAAGAGAAGCAAAAGGAGTGTTGCTGTTAGACACTGACTTCAACAGACTAAAGACATAAATCTCATCAAAATTTATTTGCTAAGCTTCAAGTCGTATACACAATTTTTTTTTTTTCTTAACTTTTTGCAAAGCATTTGATATGCATTGCATGTGGCACAGGCGCCAAAAGAGTTACCGAGTGTCCAAGGCTCAGTCTGTTTCAGTTTCTGTTTGTGTTTGAGGCGTTTCCAGTGGGCTGGCATTGTGATTGAGCGGCTGCATTGTTAGATTTATGAACTCTGGACTCTCGAGACAATGGATATGAGTTACAAGCAATCCGGTTAACAACAGCAAACAATAACAAAAGAAAAGAAAAGAAAAGAAATTGCCAATCGAGCCCCCATGCACTGAGCCCCGTAGCTGGCCCATTAATTTTGTGTGAACTTCCTGTCAAAAATTGCATTCTGACATCCTTAAACAGAGTCTGAGCCGTGTCTGGATAAGCAAGCAGGCGCAACACGCACCAGAGATGAGCAATATCCTCAAAGCTGTGACTGACAAATATCATGTCACATCAAAATGAACAGCACTGTAGTCACAGTTTCGATAGTAACAGTTGCAGTAACAGTTGCAGTAACAGTAACAGTTGTAGTAACAGTTTCAGTAACAGTTAACAGTCGGAGAGTGACATAAAGAGCTGAGGATTTTTAAAGCACTTTGGGAATTGTTGATGGGCAAAGGGAAATAAAAAACTAGTAAGAAAAAGCTTTTCAGCTGATATTATATACATTGTAATTAGGGATTCGGTTTTTACCAAATTTAAGCAAAATAAAAAAAACATTTGAAGTACTGAATAAACGAGTGTCCTTATAATATCTCTAACAAGATCAATTCAATTCTTTATAGCTATAATTTCGAAACTCCAGTCAGAAGTTTCGCACCAAAAGTAGTTCCGTTACTCCTGTTACTGTTACTGTTACTTTAAGCTCAGTATAACAGTATTAGGCATCTCTATCATACACACACATATCATTTGCGGTTTATGTCGTTTTATGCCTCTGTTGCTGTCTCTCTCTCTGGTCGCCCCTGCGGTTACTTCCTCAGCTCCTTGTGGGCATTATCAGCTCTTTGCCACTTCTGCGCCTGCATATTAAATAATTTTCCTTTTGGCCATCGTACGTGACTAAACGTCAATTTCCAGCTGCCATTTTCCATTTTCCCCCTAACTCCCCACCCCCCTCTCACAGTCTTTCTATTTAAAATGCATTCTTAAAACGATTTTAATAATTCTCAAAGTGCCTTTGGGCTTGTGCGGCGGCATAGATAAGACCCGGCCAAAGTATCTTTTCCTTTTTCGCAAAAAGTGCAATGCTCTGATAAGAAGGCAAACTCTTTACCGAACCGACCGAACCACAATGAATTGAACCGAACTGCATGCAAAAGAGCCAACGGCAGTTAATTGTGTCAAAAAGTTTTGGTTCAAGCGTCGTACGTGATATTCCATGAATTGAACTATTAGTTATGGGCGTGGCAGGGCGGGGGCAGTGCGGAACTGAATATAATATGGAAATTATGTGAGTTGATAAATCTTGATAATAATCTGTAAGTGGCCAGAAATGAATAATTTGCCCAAGAGCTTTATCTGAGCTTAAAACGAAGTCTTAGTAGTCGAAACTCTGGGTACAAAACGGTTCTCTTCAGAGCAGTTTTGAAGCCTTCGCCTAAATTAAGTGTGATTTCTTAAAAGGAGTGTTTATAAATTCTAACTTTACAAAGTTCTTATAGAATGTAGATAACCTTCAATATAGATAATAATATTCCTAGTGTTTCCATTTTATAAAAGGGAGAACTAATTCCATATATAATTCCATATAAGTTTGATAACCCTTTAAGCTTACAGAACTCATTGTTTCCCTTCTACAAGTATATTTAATTATGTATCTGCAATTGCAAGCTCTAAATCTAAATCTAAATCTCATTTTGAATATATTCTTTTTATTCCGACTAGTTGAGGTGCATAATTGATATGCATGCAACCTTCGAACCCTCATTTCAAGTAGCATAATTTACATGAAAATTCCATAAACATGGCCGAAACTAACAATTATTATGAGAACCATTAGGCGAAACTTTAGCCTACTTCACAGTGGCATAGTCTGAGCATAGTCTGAACCCTATGGCCATTATCATTATCATAATTAAATCATTAGTTTGACGCTTCTGCAACCATAATCCGCGTTCCATTCGATGGGTCTTGGCGACATACGAGAGGGGCCCCTATCATTAGTCAAAGTTCGTCTCGTTTCGACTGTTACCTACAATAATTAATCCCCTCTCTCTCCCTCTCGGTCCCTGTACCTCTTCTGCTCTGAACTGTAGCCGCAATTGATTTTTCATTTGTTTGGTATTTTGACAGCTCGTTACTTTTTTTCTGATATCTCAAATTTCTGTCGGGTCTTTGGTCTTTCGCTTTGATTGTGACTGTGATTTCGAGCAGGGGTTGTTCTTCTTGCCGGCAGTTCAATGCACCCCCAGTAGGAAAGAGCAAGATTTGACAACCGCCTCTGACAGCCTGTCAGTTTGTCAGGTTGTCACTGGCAGGCTTTAGATTGAAAATTCTACAGGATGCAGGCAACATCTTCTCAAACTCACAACCTCTCAACCTCTCAACCTCTTGGTATGCCATAATTAGCCAGGCTTCAACTTCAACTTTGGCACTCGATAAACCATTGAAGTAGCAGCAATCCTTCTGCTGCCACTTGAATCAAATTAAATTACAAAATCTAGCGGAAAAGCCTTTGATTAATTGAAGACACGCGCCGTTCTAATGCTCAACAAACCAGTTAACTACCAGAACCATATCGAAATATTCCCTCTGTCTTACCCCCCTCTCTTAGCTGATGACTCTGCAGATTAGCGCTTAACATTATTTTCAGGGCGCTCTTATAGTTCGCCTAATTAACTTGTGGCTTGTATTAAAAGTTATCTGAAAACTGTGAAAACTGCTACAATTAACAAATGAAAAAGTTTGAAGACCTGAAAAGATTTCAGCAAATTTGAAAACTTTATCCAGTGATCTGGCATCTGCTTCAAAACAAATCTTTCACATTTTTGGTCTTTGTTTTGATTATCATGATGAGATGTTAATAAGCTTTAAGAGTTCTGTCAATGATTAGAGAGTTTTAGCTAAATAAATATAAAGTAGAGATTAAAATTCGTTATGTAAATATATCTCTAACTTTATATCAAATAAAAAATATTCTAGAACAATATGTTTTTTTATAATTCAACCGAAAAATAATTTATGGTAAACATTTTTCTTAAATATTTCTTCGATTTTTCCTTGATTTTATGGCACTTTTTCTGGGTAGATTATGATATATTCCATTTGTTAAATAGAAACAAGTGTATAAGTGAGTAACGTTAAATAATTAAATCTTCCTCGACCATTATTTAGATATTATCTTCAAAAGTCTACTGAAGAACTGTCTTGTCTGTCGAGGCTCGGTTGAAAATTCCCCAAAATCAAAGTCTGCTTTAAATTAAAACCCTCAAATGAGCGTGTTAATTCTTAAATCTGTTCTAAAATTCCATGCAACAATTCCAACAACACAAAACAAAAATTTCAAAAACTTTTAAAATCTGCGTTTTTTTTTAGTCTAAAGTTGGAATCCCACTGCAGCGGCGTTGAATTTCCCTGGGTTATAAATAAAATACGCGCTTATCTAAAATGGAATTTGTCTGCTTTGTCCATGGGGAGGATGATGTCTGGGCTAAAACCAAAGAGTTGTCTACGCTACTCTTTTTTCTGTGTGTGCTGTGTCTCGTCTAAGCCTTTTAATTTGTGTGCAATGCGATAAGGCGTTAATTATGCGGCTAGCGAAAGGAACTTTTCGAATTGGCTTTTGTAACGCAAAAAAAAAATTTGCAACAGTTGAAAACAACAACAATTCTTAGCGCATTTTATTAAAAATATATTGAGATCTTTAGTAATAATAAAAATCTGTTATTCACTTCACAGGTTTTTGGCATTTTTATTCTTGATAAACCGCACTTTTATTCACATTTTACGTAAAACATAAACAAAAGCAACTCAAAAATTTGCCGGCTAAACACGCGCGTGCGTTTCACGTGCGACCGTTCTCGACGCGTGGCGATTTCAAACTGAGCTCTGGGCGCGCACAACATTTTGAACGCGAAGGCAACTTGTTGTTTGCTGCAGCCGCAACTCGAACATGCTCGCATCGAACAGCTGTCTATCAAAAAGGAGTATGCGGGTGGTTGCCAGCCATAAATAGTTGTTGTGCACTTGCACTCAACTGAGCCCCCTCTCCCTGCCTTCTACTGCCACACCCCCCTCAATGACAAGTGAAGTTCAATGCTCAGGAGGTCAGCAACAAACAGACGAAAAGGAGGAAAAAGACCAATTATGCTGGCCAAGTTAACAAATTAATTTGAAAGTTATTGAACAAATCGCCACAATTTAGCAAACTAAGCAATTATCGCAAATAGCATTTTTTCTGGCTTGTATCGTGCCACATAAAATGTCGCCAATTTTTGTGTTTTTGCTGTTGCAACAACAAGAAAATTGTTTAATCATTGCGCGTAATTTCAATGCGAGCGATGCCAGTCGATCGCTTTTCAAAACCAGTTTCGAAGTTTTTTTCTACTCTTGCAGAGGGTACTATAATGTTATCAAGCATTGAGGAGGCGTCTAAAATAAGAAGAAAATAGATCCATGTTTATGTATGTAAATTCTGGTTCAGGATAGTGAAGTCAGCTGATTCTTTTAAAACTTCTTCTTAGCTAGGTATTCCTTTGTTTTTTCACTTCTTTTGTAAGTTTTAAGATGGTTTGTGGAGAATCTATAAAACTTTATACTTGTTTTATGAAATAAAGTTTTATTTGTACTTAGCAGAGTTTAGCTTTTATCTTAAATTATCATTGGAATTTAACAAATTGAATAAGAATAATTATTTAAATTCTTTTGGATGGCGATTTCTACTAGAATTAAGCATTTGAAACTCATATAATTATCATTTAACCATCAATAAAGAAGTTCCTAAAAGAAAATCTATTTAGGTTTTGGAAAAACTAAATTCCCCATTAAATTCGTTAAGAATTGAAACCCTTTATCACATACCTATGGTAGGGTATTAAAATCTTCGACGCAATGATAATTCTTGCTTTAATCCGCTTTGCGCTTGCTCGATTTTCAAGTTTATGAAGTTGTTTTGGTTTCTTTTTTTGAAGTTTATTGCCTTCCGTCGAAATATGACTGCAATCTACGTGATATGGCAATTGGCACAGACAAACTACGACTATTTAGAGAAGGGGGGGGAGTATGGGTGGAGTCTAAGTCTAAGTCTAAGCTTGAAAGTGCTTTTTTTTTAATTGAACGCGTGCGGGGTTAGAGGGTGGCGCTGAAAGTTGTAAACGGCTTAAAAGGCAACCAATTAAAGTGGGATAAAAAAAGCAACCAAAGAGGAATATAGATTGGAAAATCTATTCAACAAAAATTCAAATTATAAAACAGCTATAGTTGAGCTAGTTGAAACATATGAATGACTGTGATATAATATTTTAAAAGGCAAATATAATCTTTTAGTATACTAAATATTCCTTAAAAAACAAACGATATTTTCAAATTAAACTTTAAAACTTTGATCTGAAATTCGTACCGTAAATAGTTTTGTCAGACTCTTGCACAACTTTCACCCCTCCAAAAACCAAATATATATATATATATATAAACACAATTTTAAAACACAACTATGAGTACAATTTGGAAGCTTTAAACTAAGCTCAGCCCCAAACCAGCCAAAAGCCAATAAATCTTTGTTTATATAAATCCAAAAAGCATGAAAGGCTTTCAAGCTCGAGCAATTCCACATGAGACAGACAACCCAAAACAAGGCAAAAACAAAAAAAACTAAAAAAATAATAATAATGCTAGACGGGAGCCAGCATATGTAACTCCAGCTTGGAGTATGACTGGACCACATCGGTTCACCTACGATCCACCAATCTACCAAACTACTAATGCCATTAAGAGCCCCCCTCGCCTTCCTTCCAGTGTGATTCCCTCTCGGAAAACACTAAGCATGCATTTTATTGCCTTTTGTCGTACTGGGAGCCGTGGCACTTTATCATTTCAATGGCAGCGGACGTTGCAATGTTTACTTTTCATTTTGTTGGCCAGCAAACGCCTCAAACTCAAACTCCAAGCTAAAATCCAAATCCAAAATCCACGCCTGGCTGTTCACTTGGCCGTTAGTCTATCCAATTGTCCAATGGTTTGTCTATGCAAATATTTTTATTTGCCTCTGCTGTTATGGTAGTAAAAACAACTGGGAGAAACTCGAAAGGAAACGATTTCTAAGCTAAAAAATACCCTGTAATAGTTTTAAAATGTTTACTTTTTTTAAACTATTTTGAAACTACTTTCTATCATGTTGCACTTCCAATAACATTTCTAAAACATATTAAAACCTGTTAAGGTTTTAGTTTTAAATGAAACATAAAAATAGTTAGACTGCTTTTTCGATAAGAATTGCAGTGAAAACCTTTGATATTTTAGTATATTTCCAAAGGAAATACTTAAAAGAATTAACAATTTTCCTCTCAATGCTCATCAACACCATTGACTTTCAATTAATTTATTAATAATTCAAAAGATAAACTTTAGTTTTCGTGTAAAAACAGACCTATTAGTTTTGGTTACTCATATCGTGCCTACCCTTTACCACTTTTTGCCGCCTACAGGGTATAAAAAATGGAGCTGACATTGCTGACAGCAGCTCGTTTTTCCAGGCGGATATTAAATGGAGTTAAGGGTAGAGCAGAGTCGTGTATATTTTGCACATGTTGCCAATTCACTGTCACAGGAAGTTTAGTTGCCACCCTCTTTAATGAGAAAATGGCTTAAATTTTATAAATACATTCAGAGTCGTCAGCATAATCAAGTTGTTAAGATCCTTACAGTGCCTTAACCCACCCAGGGGACTTAATTACTACAGTATTTAGCATATAATTATGGACTAGAACTTTTCACCTGGATTTGGACAAGAAACGCTTCCTCCATGCTCAGCCTATACAGAAATGTTCCCCTGGGATACGAAAAACTTCTAACCACCCACCGCCAATTCAATTTTCGTTTACGACCAGCAAAAAAGAAAACTGTTGGGAAAAAGTAATCATCGTTGCAATTGTTTCACATTTTTCAACCTACTGTAGATGAATGGTCGCTTTGATGATGCTGTCAAGGTGTGGAGGACGCTTTTACCCTCTGGAATGCCTGTAGACGACATTTTAGCCGGGACTTCAACCCAACTCCCCCAATAAAATAGCATTTTCTTTGTTTGTCACTAGAATTATGACTAACTGCTGGCGACTGAAATCGAATTGTGGAAGCCATGCGAATTGTTTGAGCGAGCATCTTGCCGCAACTTTAAGAGTTCTGAGCAGAAACAACAACCCTTTAAAAAAACCATAATTTACCCTTGTTCATTTCAATAAAAGACAACATAAAGCAGCGGCGGCCACTTCAACAAAAAATAAAAAAATATATTAAAGCTCGCTTCAAGGCTGCTTCAACATGATGAAAGTCAGGCCGGAAACGGACGCGTGCTGGAGCTGTCCACAAAAACAAAAGCGAAAATGTCAAACGGTGGCAAAGGACGCTAGGATAAAAAAAAATACTTTCTAATGGAGTGAGGCATGTCAAAAAATTTGCAACACTGCGTGGAGCGTGTTGGACAATGGCGTTCAGCAGATAAAGGGGAACTTGTGGAGGCCAAAATCAAAGCTGTGTGCGTTTGTGTGTGTGTGGGTAGCTTTGTGGTGTGTTTTGACAATGTGTCTGCGATAAGTGGTCAGATTGGGGGTTGCATTCAAACCTGATAATTCAATGCGTTTCGGAAAACATTCAACTGCTTAAAACGTTTTTCAAGACTTTTTTTAACACTCCTTAAACACTTTGAAAATTTTTAATGATTCTTATTGTATTGAAAGTTATTTTAAAATACTTCAAAAGATACTTTTACAAAGTAAATATTCCCATTGTCTATATAAAATATTGAATATGGAAGAGATACGATCTTACGAGTAATTCCGAATATTTATTTATTATGGCATAAACATATATGTTTATAATTAATAAAAAGAAATGCTTTTTCTATTACAAATATTACTTTTAGATAAATTATTAGATTTCTTTTTTATTTCCAATCAACAAACTCTTTATCCCAAGTCTAATTTAATCCAATCTTAAGTAAATTAGCCTGGCTCCTGCGGTACTGCCGGAAAGCAATGCTGCCCAGGGAGTATTAGAGTATTGGATCTTGACTGAAATTTGGTTGGAAACGAATTGCGGAGGGTAAGGAACGTCTTTTCTCCCTTTAAACTATCAAAATATCAAGTTCGCTATTGTTGAGCTAGGCCAGCTTTTTAAACTCAGTCAAACTTAACGAAATAATTACTTTTATGCACAAATTTTCATTGTATCCAAGCAAATATATAGTAAGCTACGAAAACTCAGTTGAAAAGAGTGCAAAATGAAATTTGGAAAAACGTTTGAGAGTCATCTGACCACCGAGTGGCGTCAGCAATATATGAACTACACGGTAATTTCAATGAGTACTTTCTTCAACAATTTCAATACCAATTTCCCTATGCTTAGGAATTAAAAAATATGATTCGCGAAGGTGTGGACAATGCTCCGCATGGTCCCAGTGTAACAGTACAACAAATAAAAGTGTATTTCGAGAATTTTGAGAAGAATTTTTTTGCATTATGCCACCAGGAATTGGGCCGTGTTGGCGATTTCTTTGCCCACAAATTGGCTGAGGCACGTCGCAAGTTGAATACCCTGGAGATACAATTATACAGTGCAAATGGCAGCCAAATCAATCAAAAGTCTGTCAATAAGCGACATCTGGGCCTGGCCTTTAGCGAGTTCTATCTGAGCCTAATTATGCTAAAGAACTTTCAGAATCTGAATTATACGGCTTTTCGCAAGATATGCAAGAAATACGATAAGTATATAGTATCCAGCCACGGCTCGATCTGGTTTCGTGAATACGTCAGTAAGGCTCCATTCACCGAAGAAAAGGAGCTAAAGCAAATGATCTCCGATGTGGAACAGCTCTATACAACGTATCTAACCAATGGCGATCGTGCCAAGGCTATGCAAAAGTTGAGAGTTCCTCCATTGGGTCAACCCGCTCCGCCACTGCATGTCTTCCTTTCTGGACTATTGCTGGGCTTATTCTCTGTCAGTGCCGTCATGACTTTAATCTCACGTGAGTCCAATTAACAACGAAGAAAAATCAAACACTGGATATCCAATCTTTCGAAAAACACTTTTATCCATTTCGAAATAGAGTTTCGAAGTCCAAAGTTTTCGAAATAAAAACAGTGCTTGCAAACTCATTTCTTGTATTTATTTAGGACTAGAATATCAGATTGAAATTGTTAAAAATAAGTGAAGAGTAAAACAAAAGTTTTGATTTCCCAATTTTCTGTATAATTCTAGGACAGGAGGGGTTTTCGGGTACAGTTATTATGATACGTCTGTCTGTCTGTCTGCAAGATTTTCTCAATTAGAGTGGATCAAAACCGACCAAATCAAATATAGTAGCTGCCAGCTGATGATAGGGAGATTTGTACATAGAAACTCTTTGTTTTTTGTTAAACTCGACTAAAATACAAGTTTTTAGAATCTTTTATAAAGACTCATCTAATTAGAGAAGAATAAAAGGTAGAAAGCTGGCGATAACAAGTAAAATACAAGTTTTAGAATAGTTTCTAGAGAATGATAAACATTTTGATTTATGATTTTAATTTCAACTCGCTCCAATTCCTTTCAGTTTATTTTTATCAAGAGAAAACGGAGCTGATTGCATCCTTTATGAGAATCTATCGAGGACCCTTCGCAGCCATGGTCGTTACCTTCTATATAACCCTCAATGTGTATGTCTGGCAGAATGTAGGCGTTAATCACGCCCTCATCTTTGATATCGATCTGCGTCACAGAATAAGACCCTCCTCATTTCTAGAGGTCTCTAGCGGAATGGGTTATATTTGCACCATGTCTATGCTCTTTTTCCTACATCACCATGAGTTCGGTATAGAATATCCAGATTATTTTCATTTTCCCATGATGTGTTTCCTATTGCCACTTCTGTTGCTCATCAATCCAATACGTATAATGAATTTTCCGGCCAGAATGTGGATTTTACAAGTGTTGGGACGTATCTGTGTAGCGCCCGCTTTCTCAGTGAATTTTGCGGACTTTTGGATAGCGGAACAGTTGACTTCTATGGTTCTCTTTCTGGTGGATCATTATTTCGTTTTGGTTTTTTACATCAAATTCTACTTGAATGGCTCTACGAACACTAACCTTGAATTCGAGCCGAACTATTTAATATCGGCGATCCGTTGCCTACCCCACTGGTTCCGCTTGGCCCAGTGCCTAAGACGATACTGGGATAGCGATTTCGAGGACACAAGACACTCAATGAATGCTATCAAGTATGGAAGTGGCATTGTTGTGGTCATCTTCTCTACCGTTGCAATGGAAACAAATAGTAAGTGGTACTAGGATCTATTATAATAATTGACCCAACTGGAATTACACGTTTTATTGTACAGGTAACTATGAGAGTATGTTTGATAATCCCTGGATATCGGGATATGTGCTTAGTGCTTTCATATCGAGCATTTATTATTTGTACTGGGACTACTACTGGGACTTTGGATTCTTTCAAGTCTGGAAGGGGGATAATATGTTTTTACGTGAGAATCTCATTTATCGCAAGGTTTGTACCTCTTTTGTTTTTCTTCTTAGAAGAGCTTTCAGTAAGGATCGCTCATTTCCTTAGTGGCTTTATTACTTTGTCATTGTGGAGAACGCCCTAATACGTTTCGCTTGGGCCTTTGAGTTAGTCATGGTTTACCACGACATTTTAACACCCTACAATTGCAAGACTATTACTAGTTTCCTTGAGCTCGTTCGTCGCTGTTTCTGGAACTTTCTTCGCCTGGAAAATGAGCATTTGTATAACTGTGGACACTTTAGAGCTATTCGAGATATTTCCCTGAAACCCATCGAGAGAGCCCAATCGGAGTTCGATGCGAAAAGGAAAACCAATTGATTGAAAAATCAAGTAATTCCAGAATATAATGTATTAGCTTTGACAGAAGTATTTGAAATAAATAAACAAAACAACCGAATTTACAGTCATTATTAATATATCTAAGGAATACATAAAATTAAATTTAATATAGGGAGAATATAATGAAATTCGGTGAGACATTTGAGAGTCATTTAACCACCGAATGGGGACAGCAATATTTACATTATACGGTTGGTATAATACCCAGTAAAAAACCCATTTTATATATAATTATTCCCAAATTCTCTAGGAGCTCAAGAAGTTAATCCGTAATGCTGTGGAAAAAGCACCAACCACAAATGTCAAGAGAGTAGAGGATGAATATTACGAGAGATTTGGGATTGAGTTCTTTGAGACTTTGAAGGAGGAACTGAAGCGGGTAAACGATTTCTTTGAGTATAAACTGGCCGAGGCACGACGCAAGCATGCCACCTTTAAAGCCAAGTTTATGTACCCGGCCAAAACTCCCGGCGGGGATGACATGGGCGTAGGTATGCCCAAGCTACCGCCCTTAGACGATCAGCCAAAGAATCTACAGAAACTGGGCAGAGCCTATAGCGAATTCTACTTTAGCCTGGTGCTACTGAACAACTTCCAGCAGCTAAATCTTGTCGGCTTTCATAAACTATGCCGCAAGTTTGATAAATATCTTAAGACTACCATGGGCAATCATTGGCTCAAGGAGCATATACAACCCGCCACGATTAACCATCAAATGGAACTGCAGGGCATGATTACTGAGGTGGAAAATCTCTATACAGAATACCTAACCAAAGGCGATCGAACCAAAGCTATGGCCAAGTTAAGAGTACCTCCATTGGGTCAATCGGCTTCACCCACTCAGATATTCATCGCGAGTCTCTTACTGGGCTTATTCATAGTCAGTGCGATCATGTGCCTGGCCTCATGTGAGTAATATAACATTTTTTGACCATTTAGATACATAGATACTCTGTAAAAATATATATATTCTTATTCAGGATCAGCAGTCAAGTCAATTTGTCTATTCGTCTAACGAATTGATAGACATGTCAATTGCTGCGTGAAAATGACAACAAAAGAATAGTAGTACAGAGTATCTTCTAGTCGAGCACACTCGACTAGTTCTTAATTTTTCCCTCCTTTAACCTATACGTCCTTTTGCTCAGATACTTCGCTGTTTGAGCAGCCGGCATTGCATGCGGCCTTCAATCGACTCTACCGTGGACCCCTTATTCTCATCATCTACGGCTTCTATATGGCAATCAATGTTTATGTGTGGCAAACGGTTGGCATCAATCATGTGCTGATCTTTGAGCTGAATCCTCGCAATCAGATAGAACCAGTTGTTATCTTAGGAATCGCCAGTTTATATGGATATATTTGCACCTTGTCTATGCTGCTCTTTATACACCACAATGAGTTTGGTTTAAATGATCCTTTTTGTTGTCCCCTCATCTGTATGCTGCTGCCGTTGGCTCTGCTCCTTAATCCTCTACCCATAATGAATCGTTCGGCCAGAATGAGAATTTTTCGCATTTTTGGACACATAATTGCGGCTCCCTTCTTCAATGTGAGCTTCGCCGACTTTTGGCTGGCCGATCAGCTGAATTCCCTTGTACTTTGTCTGGTGGATCATTATCATTTGCTGCGTTTCTATGTGCGTTATATCAAGGATAGCGTTACATCCTTTGATTTTGAACCAGACGGTGCAGTGTCAGTGATACGTTGCCTGCCCGCTTGGTTTCGGCTGGCTCAATGCCTCAGACGCTATTGGGATAGCAGCAGTAAGCCGGCCTCGAATCTGGCAAACGCTGTCACCTATGGATCCACTTTAATTGTGGTCATCATATCCACCATACAAATGGAGACAGGTGGTGAGTTAATCAAGAGTTATCGATATGGTATCGTCTTCTAAATTTTTAGATAAAGATATGTTACATTTTGAGCTTAGGTTCCACTATTATTGGCATCCTGGTTCAAGCCGGTTCAGTTTCTGGAACAGTCTTTAAGCCCAACTAAACAACCCTTATCTCTTATTAGATAAATATGAATCCACCTTTGAAAATCCTTGGACGTGGGCCTATATAATTTCTACTCTCATCTCGACTATATATTGCACAGCCTGGGATTTGCTGCGTGACTATGGACTGTTTCAGACATGGAGAGGTGGAAACATATTTCTGCGGGAGCATCTGATTTATCCCAAGGTTCGTACGATCTAAAAACTAACAGTAATAGCCAGAAAATCTATTTCCCCTCAATTGCTTTCAGTGGTTTTATTACTTTGGGATTGTGGTGGATTTGTTGATACGTTTTGCTTGGGTCTTGGAACTGTACTTAATCTACAACGAATATTTAGCACCCTATCATTGCAAGACAATTACCAGTCTGTGTGAGCTTACACGTCGTTTTATCTGGAATTTTCTACGCCTGGAGAATGAGCACTTGTACAATTGTGGTCATTATAGAGCTACTCGTGATATATATATATCCGCCTTGAATTCTCGCCAGGATTTGCTAGTGGCGTCCATAATTGATGAATCGACACAGACCACAGCTACGGGAGCTGAGGAAGATGACCATTGAGAAATTTCTCGCTAAATTCTTAGTTCAATTCTAGCCAATTTACTGAATCCTCGAATGCAACAATTGGTATTCGATGAAGCGTTAACTCAACCACAGAACCACCAGAAAACCCACTCCCAAACCACAGAAACAACCCTAAAGCAATTGAATAAAATTAATTTCACATTTACGAAATTAAAACCACAAATGGAATTATAAATTCAACACAGCAAAACTCTGGACAAAACTTGCCCGCAGGGTAACAAAAGTTAAGCCAGACAACAAGTAAAACGACGCAGCTTTTTGGCAAAAGGACCTTAACAAGTTGTCAATAGATGAATACAGAGTCCTGCGGGTACTCCACTCACTCTTTCACTCGCACGCTCTTATACTCTGTAGCCATAGAAAGGCTCCAAAAAGAGTACTCTATTTTAAGAGCCAATTCGACTTAGCCCTGTTTCTATGTGCCTTAGGTCGTCCTTCAAAAAGTAGGAAATAGATAATAAAAATAAAAGTTTTTCAAACAATTTTTCACACAGGAAGAGGTTATATTACAGAGTATTTTCAAGTCGCCTTCAGCTCGACTTGTTACTCTTTTTTTTTTTGGTTGCTTTGCCAGGACGAATGCATTACCTGCGCCTGACTGGGTATTCTCTCTATGGTCCTATGTGTGCGTGGTCACGCATAAATGCATGCGAATTAGAAAGGACACGCACGTGTAGGATTTATACCACCCCCGCCTGCTGTAGAAGGGGGTAATCCTTGTACTTGAACTTGGGTTTGCTTCTACGTAGACACATATGCATTGGAATTTGCGCCCTGCTGTCAATTATGTGACATCTCACCTCCTCCTAGCGGCGCTGGGGGTAACTTTGAAGCCATTAAATGCCTCCCCGCCCTTGCAACCTCTGAACCCCAACCCCAACCCCAACCCCTCGAGTGGCAACAGCAGCTCCGTTGCAAATGTTATAAATACATTTGGGAGCACATATTGTTGCCATGTCTGGAGCACAATTTGCTCTGTTAGAAATGGGCTCCAGCTTCAGGGCTAAGGGTTGAAATGTCATCAGCTGTTGCTGCGAATTCAGCTCCAGAGATTTGGGTGTGGGCAAATATATTTGGGACTTTTTAAAATTCAGGCAAATCCGAGTGTCTCTTTACATTTCCGAAAAGTCGAATAACTCTAGGCAAAGATTTTCTTAGTTTTAATAAACTCAAAACGAATTCAGATTTTAGATGCATTGAGAGCCCCAACAATTAGGATTTTTATCCACTTTGAAATTAATTAAATTATTTTAAAAAATAACCCAAAAACATTTGGAAACTAGAACTTTAAACTCTTGAAATCAAATTAATTCTTTTGGTTTTTTAAAACATAAAAATCTCTGCCAGAAGCGGAATTGAAACTTTTCGCAAAAAGATAGATTGAAGTCTGAATTTTAAATTTTGTTAGGAAAATGGATCTTTAATTCGAAATTTTCGTTTTAACTTTTCCCAGTTAGTCCTGCGAGTTAGGGAAGTTCGTCTGTATTGTACTCGAATCTCTGTGTTAAATTGTATGCAACATGTTGCAAGGGAAGTGGCAACAGCAGGTTGCCAATTTTCTTATATAGCCTTGTTTAAAAATCAGTGTCAGGTACTGAAAACTTGTGAATTGTCCTGCCAGGGATTGGGGTTCTTTTGAACAGCAGCTGCTGGTTGGGTTGCTATTAAAATGCTTTTGAATTTTGCATGTAGCCGCCCCAAGGACCTCGCCCCAAATGTTGCCCGTTTCTACGCAAATGTCGCTAATGGTACGCGAAATTTTTGGGGTTGCTTTCAACAGGATCCTGGCTGGTTTCAGCACTGGACCCTGGACTCTGGACTCTGGTATTGGTATTGGTATCAGTGTCTAGGTCGCCAGACCGCAGACATTATAAACAATGTGGAAACACAGAGGGAACTCCAGTGAAAGTTTTATGGCGTTGCAACTTTAAATGAACTTGCCGCATTTGTTGTCATCGTCCTGTTGCCTACCACAAACTAGGCGCAAGGACGACCATAAAAGATCCCTTGTAATTTATTTGTCTGCGAGTCAGCGCCGCAAACTGCCCGGAAAAAAAATACCAACATTTCCGTTACGCATTTAAATTTCATAGTCAGTGAAAGTCATCAACACGTTGCGGGGGGTGAGAGACGAGAGTTAAACGCCCCCTCATAGTATATACAGCTGTTGTTTGTATGGGGGGGGGGGTGGGATTTTCCTTACACAAAAGCTTCCGTTTCCTGTCTACTGCTGGGATTTCCCCGAGGGTTGCAAAAGTACAAGAAAACCCCCCTAGACGACCCTGTGCTCGAATCCAAATAAAGTTTTCTAATTTTCCATCTTCATGTTCGGCTGCTTTTCGAGAGCTCCACTTCAATTCTCCTGCTCCAAAAAGCAGCTAAGGCAGCTTTCCTCTTCGCTTTCGTAGTATGCCAATTCTGTTTGCATAGTGCCCCGCTTTGGGAGAGTTTCATTTCTTTTTTTTACGACTTGGATAAAAAACAGATGTCGCGGGGTGTGAGCCGCCCAGCAAACTGCCTGTAATTTCCGGCAAACAAACCAATAAATCATATTAAACTTGCTAGGAATCTCGTAGAGCAGAAAAAGAATCCTGCGTACCGGAAGTCTTATGACGGTGTTAAAGAAATGCACAGGAAATCTGAGACTTTGACAATGTTATGAGACTGGTTGGAAAAATGATTGTGGATAGGGGAAAATCTCTCTTTCCTCTCTTTCTCTGTAAACGTTGCTTGACTTCGCTCAGAAAGTTTTGTAATTGGGAATATTTTTGATATAGAAAAATTAATACTAAAAAATATAAATCAAAGTAAAATAGTTTTAATCGTTAATCAGATTTGTGTCGAGCATATTTTGAATTTATTTCTTGTAAGTTGAAAATGGGAAAAACCGGTTCCGATTCAGGTTATAATCCCTAACGTTCCCAATTTAGTTCCATTTTGTTTCCCTGCACGAATTATTTACAAACTTAAAAGTTTACAGTCTCTATTTTATTAAATCAAAAAGCATAATTCTTGAATCAAAAATTAATTCTCGACGCAATTCAATGTATTTAAATTTTGCAGATTGGGGCAGGCAGAACATTAACAGTGCTGTTATTTGTGGAGTAAGTGTCGTCAAGTGTGGTGACTGTTCCACCAGTCCAGACATGAACCTGCACAAACTCGTCAAATGTTAAGTCTTCTTCGTTAAGTCTGTTAGCTGAGACACAATCCATGGTGGCTAACTAAAAGCTGACTGATCTGACAATCGGTTAGTTTTAATTTTCAAATGCAGTGCTCTTTTATTTGAATCGAAATATGTATATATATACGAATGATCTGTATGTATAGCAATGATTTGGTCAGAAATACGATTATTATTTGTCAATTTGATTGGTTTTTTAAGATTTTTTGAGGAGCGGGAATAATGTAAGCTGCTAAGGTTAAATTAAGAGTAAATGATGTTTAACTCATGAAAATAATAAGTTACAACGGCTAATGATTATTACACGATATTTATATACAAATATGCAAATATAAATAATAAATAGTTTCTTATTACATATTCAATCAGTAATAGGAAAAATTCATATTTGATTCTAATAGAAAAATGGGCAATGAGACTGTCATTTTAGGGAAATGAAATTTTAAAGCTAATTCACTTCTAATTTATATAAAATTTATATTATTTTCTCTGAATGGATATTTGTTATATAAAGATTTTTTTATTCTCGTATTACTTACCGATTCACCATTTCATTGCCGTTCTCCAGAGACTGAGCCAATTGCTGTGGTGTCTGTTGCTGTTGCTGCTGTTGCTGTTGTTGTTGTTGCTCCTGCTGATTCTTGTCTAGCAAATTGTTTGCTGCAGATGCTCTCAAGCTGCCGCCCAGGCCAATGCCTAAGACGGAACCACCGCCAGATCCAACAACAACGCCGGAACCACCACAACCCACTCCAATCGATTTGGTTTGCTTCGCCTGCTGTTTGTAGCGGCTGAGAGCAAAGAACAAAGCTAGAACAGCCTTGAGACGACCCGCACAGATATCATTTGTGGTGATATTATCCAGTCCACCAACCGCTTGAGTACGGAGCACGTGGAGACACGAGTTGACGTTGTCGTACTGCAACAGACGGGAAAGAAATGAGTTGAAGTGTGGATTAGTCTGTGCTCTTTAAGGCCTAAATAGTCGCTTGCTCGATCGGTTGGATGAGTCAGCCTTGAGGCCACCTTAAGCTGTCTAATATAAATGTAAATGCAAATGGTAACGTTAATCCTAGCGCCAGTTTATCTTTCATGTTAACCTTTAGGCGCCATTAACGAGACGTCGTGACTTTGACAACTCCAGAATCAGCTGCAAACGTGGCCCAAAGAACTCAGCTTCGACAAATGGCTTTTTTATAGCTAATTTGCTTGAACGTTTTTAACTGCTTCACGCACATTTACCAAACGGACCGCCCCGAAAGAAAATCCTCAAACCCTCGAAAACTGAACAAAACTAAAAAAAAATTGACATTAAGATAAAGTGCTGAGACGTCAACGGCTGTTAGAATGGTCGGAACGATTGACAGAAAGCGAAAATGTGTCACCTCAAGTTGCCCTATAAAATATGTTAAGAAATTCTTATAGACAGATTAAGATACACAACAAAAAGGAATATTTTCCAACGTTAATTCTAATCGGACTCTTAGAAACCTCTTAAGAACGTTAGACAAGCACTTTGAGTTTAAGCTTTAAAGCTTTTGTTGTGATAACTGTTAGCATTTAAGGGCTAATTTGGAATATTTATTTTACAATTATTAAGTGAAAGTTTCTCAACATTTCTGTTTCAGTTATTTCTCTAGATTGGAATTCATTTTTTTATTATAAACGAAAGTCAAGTCAATCTAGAAAATTTTTCTATAAATAACATAAATCTGTATGCCCAGTTCTTTCTTTAGAGCATATAACAAGTCCAGCTTATACGACTAAAACAGACTCTTTACAGAGGTTCTGCAACAGAATGCCACTACTTTTCTTTAAAAATAGTTTCTTAAATAAGTTCTGAGTTTTTGATTGCTTTATTTTTAAGCTTTTAGCATAGATAAACAACAGTCTAAGTCGAATTTTAAGGCAATATCCCTTGAGATTTAGCAGAGTAGGAGAAACCATTTTAATGCCACTAGCTCCTATAATCTCTGGAATCCAAGCGTCTGTTAAAAGCTGTCAAATACCGATAAAAATACTTTATGTCCTTCAATATGTCTCTTATTGACTGTCCAAACTTACTATACTCTGCCCATCCACTCAATGGATAGAGAGTATAAAAATTCTATAAAAAATTGTCAACACGCTCTTCGAGAGCCAACAATTTGTCTTTTGTTTGTCGCATGACATTTTATTTTATACAATTCTCGTTGACGTTGTTCTTGTAGTTGTTTTTGTCGTTGTGGACGTCGTCATAGCAGTTGTTACAATTTAAAAATAAATAAAAAATAAAAAAATAGTCAAAAAATCAAACTGACAACTGACATGACAGCAGACAAATGACAAACGTCTGCTGAATGCTGAATGTATGCACTCAATTTGCTGGGTCCGATTCGGATTCGGACTCCGACTCTGACTCCGATTGGAAGTTGAAGTTGGGGTTGGAGTAGGAGCTGTGAGGCGGTCCGAATCTAACGAGTTGAGCCTGAACTTTAAAAGTTACAGAAAAAAAGCAACAAAAAAACAACTTCTATGACTCTTGGCAAACTTTGTAATAACTTCGCCCTGTCTGATTATAGTAAAAACTTTTGTGCTCAATGACTTTGGCAAACAATTGGAAATGCCTCAGCTTCAGTTTCAGTCTCAGCCTCAGACTCAGACTCAGCTTCCAGCTTCAAGTTCAAGTTCAATAGTTAATAGGCAGGCAGAGTGAGAGTATCTCAAAGATACATTGAACTACGCTTGGCTGCTGCTGCTGCTGCTGCTTCTGCTGTTGCTGCTGTCAACATTTATTTTTGGCAAATGTGCCTGCGCTCAATTTCTGGCATTATAAATTGAGCTAATAAATTTAAATTAATTTTGTGTGGAACTCTCCGACTCTGTAGCGGATTCTACGCTGCGAATGAGGTCAGGGGAAAGGTTTGCAGTTAGCTTACAAATTGCTTGTTTTTCCTATCACAATTGATAGATAAATACCGTCGAATGTTGAATGCAACATTAACGTTTCGTCTTCTAGCAACAAGTGGCTTTTAATAGTTTTCAACTGCAGTTCTGCTTTAAAGATAATAATGATAAAAAGGCCGAACACCTCCTTAGACACGCATCAATCAATGTAAGCGAAGAGCATGTTAGAAATTAGTTTAAAATGGGGTTTTGATAAGATATTTTGGAACACAAATAATTTACTTTTAACAGCTGAGTGCTATAGAACTCTTCCGCTTTATGTTGATGATTATTATTACAGATTTGCTTCTGTACTCCTCACTTTAAAGTCTTTGAGTGTTTTCTAGTTATCCTAGTCGAACCACAAAAAGTGTTACATAAAATATATGCCCAATAAATTAAGTTTTTTTATCGTTTTTAACTATTTTTAATTATTATCTTTGATTTCAATGCACTTTCTTCATACCTATTTTACCAACAAATTGAATTGTTCCCATTATGAACTGACCAAATCATTCATTATTTTGTGTTTATATTTTTGTAGTGTTTATTCTGGGCCAGTTAATCAATGCTTTGCCTTTCTCCTCACATCTTTAAGCATATGCAACCGATCAATCAGAGCCGCGTTGACAGCTGCAAGTGTCAAACAGAGCTCTGCACTTGATTTCCCCATGCCCCAAAAACTACACTGCACTACACACAAGCTGAATGCTATGGGAAATGCGGACAGTAGCGCGAGTCTGCAATCATTCAATGAGCGCGTGTGTGGCACAGTTGCAAGCCTCACTCAAACATTCAATGGGAATGGATGGGGGCAAGTGCATTGAAAGGGTATTACGTAATGCTGGAAAAGTCAAGCAGCAAGCAGGCCACAATGGCTGGTTGCCACTGCCACTATGCCCCACAAGTTGCCACATATGCCAAAGATACACAGACACAGCTTGCAGATACATTTGCCAAGCACTTGTGGCAGCTGTTGCATGCAACAGAAGAAGCAGCGGCAGCAGCAGGAGCAGCTGAGCAACCGCAAATCGTAAAACGATACCAAAGCCAAAAAGATACTTAAGCGGGCCACACAGCAAATAAATAAATATATTCCAAAAAAGTAAGTAGGAGTATTCTTAAGCAACGCCAAACCGAAGGCCTCCTACCAAACGGCAACACTGCAACAAACAAATAAATAAATAAATAATTTTATACTGTAAATAAAATGCAAATAATATCGTTCCACATTTATTTCAATTGCAATGCAATTCCGGCTTATCAATGTGAAACAGTCGCCTCACATTGAAAGACCAAAGTAAATATGTTATTCGTTCTGGAATAATAATTTCTAATAAACTGAGTCAAGACATGAACCAAAAACCTATTGAACTATTTTTAAAACTATTCTTTATTTAAACCGTTTAAAAGAAGTTTCCTCTCTCTTCTAAGCTTTGTTCAGGGGATTCATTTGAAAAACAAGGTTAGGAATATTCTTTGTGTCAAAGATGATGTTATATTCAAGATGCTCCACAATTGGTCTCGTATTTGTCATTAAATAGGAATGGAAATACAGAGAGAGAGATTTGTAGTTATACACTGGATACTTTGCATTGAGAGATTTGTCTATACTATACTTCGCGTCCGGAAGGCCTTTCTTTCGAACTTTTCCTTATGCCAAAGATGAATATGGCTTCGCTGATTATATTTATATATGATATAGGAATGGAAATATAGAGAGACTTGTAAGCCTTAGTTTAAATTTATTTATTAGTTGGGCCGAAATCCCGGCGGTACTGCAATACCGGGCCAACCCGCGACAGAGGTGGAGCAAGCCCCTAGCACTCCGTCTAATTCCAAAAATCAGTTTAACATTTGTTGTCCTCCAATGGAGAAACTATCAGATGTTAAGCTGATAAGAACAGATACTACACTTTGATCTTAGCCATAAGGCCGAGAAGCGATAACTAAGACAGGATAAATACCCAGCATTCCACTAAATTACAGCTTAAACTTGTTGCGAATTATATGAAAAACGTGTGTTAGGTAGAAGAATTTTTGTGTGCCTACTTTAGGGGTTGTCTTAAGAGGGTTCTCGTAATAAATAAACTTTTGAGCAACACTTGAAAAGTGGATTACAACTTTGTTGCGAAATATGTATTGCATTGAAGGAGGCATCTCCGACCACATAAACTATATATTATTGATCTTTTGGATTTACTATATCATATAGCTGTTATAGGAAAAATCCAGCCTGCAAGTGTATATAATCTTTGAGGATAAATTTGTTCTTTTAAATGGGTTTTTAGCTTGGAATTATTATGAAAAATTAAGATAATTTTTTTGATATTCAACGGAATTTCTTTAATTTTTAGTTTAGTGGAAAACTTTCAGTTTTTTTACATCAGATCAACATTGAACCTGTGATTATTACATCAAATCTTATGAAACATTTTGAAATTCAGTCGACATTCAGTTTGCCTAAAATGTAGTCCTCAAAATTAAAGTTGAAAAAAAAAAAATTTCATGGAATAATATATGTATTTATTGCTGGTAAGTAATGTAAACCTCGTGGATACTTCGCGTCCCGAATGCATCCATCCTGACAATTTTGATCAACGTTATTTCAGAATGTTCTTTATGATGATGACATATTCAAGATGTCTCACAATCGATCCCGTAGTCGTCATTAAATAGGAATGGAAATACAAAAAGATTTTTAATTATACACTGGATACTTCGCGTCCCGAATACCTCCATCCTGACAGTTTTAATGAGCGTTATTTCGGACGTTTCTATATCAAAGATGATTCTGTCTAGCTGACTATAATTATATATGATAATTGCCTATGTCATATTCAAGATGTTCCACAATTGGTCTCGTAATCGTCGTTAAATAGGAATGGAAATACAGAGAGAGATTTGTAACTATACATTGGATACTTCGCGTCCAACGATTCTTTATGCCAAGGATGATGTCATATTCAAGATGTTCCACAATCGATCCCGTAGTCATTAAATAGGAATGGAAATACAAAAAGATTTTTAATTATACACTGGATACTTCGCGTCCCGAATACCTCCATCCTGACAGTTTTAATGAGCGTTATTTCGGACGTTTCTATATCAAAGATGATTCTGTCTAGCTGATTATAATTATATATGATAATTGCCTATGTCATATTCAAGATGTTCCACAATTGGTCTCGTAATCGTCGTTAAATAGGAATGGAAATACAGAGAGAGATTTATAGTTATAGACTGGATACTTTGCATTGAGAGATTTGGAACTATACTTCGCGTCCAGAATGCCTATTCTTTCGGACTTTTCTTTATGCTAAAGATGATTCCGACTAGCTGATTATATTTATGTTACCAAGGGATAACCCAATCAAAGCGATTATCATTGTGTCCCTTCCCATTATTATTACCACTATCGGCTGGCTGTAGCGGAAAAATGACATAAACGCCTTTAAGGACTGCTGTGGATGTAGTTAAAAACATTTCCATTGTTGATGATAAAGCTGATTCTCCGCTTTATCATCATTTACTCCGGTGTTCTCATGATTTGGCAGAATATAATTAAGGGCCACAATGGAAATGCTTTTAGCTGTTTCCACAGCTGACTCCTTCAAGGCGTTTATGTCATTTTGTAAGAAAGCAGTATAATATCGCAGCTATGCCATATTCAATATGTTCCACAATTGGAATCTATTGAATCTACAATCTTGTAGTCGTCGTTAAATAGGAATGGAAATACAGAGAGATTTGTAACTATACACTGGATACTTCGCCTATTATTTCGGACTTTTCTTTATGCCAAAGATGATTTATTCAAGATGTTCCACAATTGATCTGGTAGTCGTTATTAAATAGGATTGGAATTAAATATACACTGGATACTTCGCGTCCCGAATGCCTCCATCCTGACAATTTTGATGAGCGTTATTTCGAACTTTTCTTTACGCTAAAGATGATTCCGTCTAGCTGGTTATATTTATATATGATATTGTCTATACCATATTCAACATGTTCCACAATTGGTCTCATATTTATCGTTAAATTGGAGTGGAACTACAGAGAGAGGTTTTTAATTATACACTGGATACTTCGAACCGGGATACCTATTATTTCGGACTTTTCCTTATGCCAAAGATGAATATGGCTTCGCTGATTATATTTATATATGATATAGGAATGGAAATATAGAGAGAGATTTGTAATTATATCCTGGGTACTACACTGAATGCCTCCATCCCCTTGATTCCTAGAAGGTTTATTTAAGACTGACTTCTTATTATGAGAGAAATGGTATTCGGTTCCCTGATTATATTCGTTTGATGTTATAAATAAACAATTTTTGCTGAATTAGATCTTTTATATTTTTTAGGTTCTATAACGAACGCGATTGGAGCTTATTTTTATATTTATTATAGACTTGCACCTAGTCATCTCCAACTCTCTGATCTGTGGACAATGAGACGAGTTAATAATATAGCTTTGCCCATCTGCTGCCTGTTTGTTTATTAGATGCAAATTAGGTAGATGAAATTTGGTACGGCATACTTCTTTTTTTTAGTTGCAGGCAGCACATGTTGGATCGGAAAACTATATCATAGTTCCGATGGGAACAATTAATTTTCAATTTTCAACAAATTTTGATCAAATTTACAAGTTAGATTTTCCTATAATATTTTTTTTTTTCATAGGTGCCACAAAAACAATACACTTTGCAAGTGTATAAAATCAACGGCGCGCCGAAGCTAGCCTTAGTTTAAATTTATTTATTAGTTGGGCCGAAATCCCGGCGGTACTGCAATACCGGGCCAACCCGCGACAGAGGTGGAGCAAGCCCCTAGCACTCCGTCTAATTCCAAAAATCAGTTTAACATTTGTTGTCCTCCAATGGAGAAACTATCAGATGTTAAGCTGATAAGAACAGATACTACACTTTGATCTTAGCCATAAGGCCGAGAAGCGATAACTAAAACAGGGTAAATGCTCAGCATACCACTAAATTACAGCTAGAACTTGTTGCGAATTTTATGAAAAACGTGTGTCACCTAGAAGAATTTTTGTGTGCCTACTTTAGGGGTTGTTTTAAGAGGGTTCTCATCTTACAATTCCCAAACAGTTAAAGCCTCTTTTCAGGTAGAGTCTAGGTATTTGCCCAGTTACCTTCACTCTGGTTTCTCTTCAGTTGTCGAATAAATCTTTCGCCTTTTACTAAAGATTTCCGTGGAGAGGAACACTCTAATGAGTCTAAACTGAATTTTTGATGTGCCTGGCGACATTTGTTGCCGGGCCAATTATAAATACATGTAATATTATTATTAATTATGATTACACTCGTAGTTTGAATTTGGTTCATGGAGAAATTATCAATTTTTATAAAATTGTTGACTGGGAATAGTTTTATGTACAAAGAAAAATTGCTTAGTCAAGTAATATGACTGCATTTCCTTAACTATATTTCTCTCCTATTCATCTTATTTTTATTTATATACACTGAATGCCTCCATCCCCTTAATTCCTACAAGGTTCATTTTGATTTTGGATTATGAGGGGGAGATGGTACTCGATTCCCTGATCATATTTCGTTTGATGTTATAAATAAGCAATTGTTGCTGAATTCTATCTTTTATATTTTTTAGAGGTTCTATAACGAACGCGAATGGAGTTTATTTTATATATTTTTATACATTGGCAAATGCATTGAAGGAGTCATCTCCGACTCCCTAAATCAGGACGAGAAGACGAGTTAATATAGCTATGTCCGTCTGACCATCTGTCCGTTTGTTTATTCTTCATACTCTTCAGTATATAAAGGCTGAAGACTTCAAATAAAAAATACCCGCTCTGGGCCCGGGAGAAGCTATTAGCTATTTGCTATTTGCGAAAAGTTTAGGTAATAATAATTCGTATACCCTTTACTTATTAAAAGCGAGTAGAAAACTTCTCTCGAAGTTGTACGTATTCAACATTTTTGTTTAACACTTATTTTCTCATAGTTTGAAATAGAAGAGAACACATTCAAAGCACTGTGGCCAACACTTGTTCTGATCTAAAAGACAAGGTAAATATAAATAGATTAGTAAGGAAAAGCTATCTTCGGCGCGCCGAAGATTACATACCCTTGCAGAGTTTTATAATAAAGTAAATCGATCTTAATGATTTTAGGTGTGTGTTTTGAAATCACACTTTTACATAAACCCTGTAAGGATACGTTGAAAAACAAAAAATTTCTTCCTACAGCAACTTTTGAACCGATTGTTCGAATGGGAGCTTTCCCAATATGGGCTTGATTCAAGATTAAATAAATCTAGATTCAAGATTAAATAAATCTAGATTCAAGATTAAATTAATCTAGATTCAAGATTAAATTAATCTTGATTCAAGATTAAATAAATCTTGATTCAAGCTTAAATAAATCTAGATCCAAGATTAAATAAATCTTGATTCAAGATTAAATAAATCTAGATTCAAGATTAAATAAATCTAGATTCAAGATTAAATTAATCTAGATTCAAGATTAAATAAATCTAGATTCAAGATTAAATAAATCTAGATTCAAGATTAAATAAATCTTGATTCAAGATTAAATAAATCTAGATTCAAGATTAAATAAATCTTGATTCAAGATTAAATAAATCTTGATTCAAGATTAAATAAATCTAGATTCAAGATTAAATAAATCTAGATTCAAGATTAAATAAATCTAGATTCAAGATTAAATAAATCTAGATTCAAGATTAAATAAATCTAGATTCAAGATTAAATAAATCTTGATTTTTCGGCTTGATTCAAGAATTGAACCGATTTGGAATGAGTTTAGGCCGAAATTCCTGATTTTTTCTTTCTGTTTTTTGCTCAACTCACTGCATCTTGGTTAACCTTAAGCAGTCTGTTGCTTTAAAATTAAATAGCTTATTTAAATTATTTATTTTGAACAATTCACTTTTATTAACTGAATTTGATGCCACTGTGAGCGAGCATTATGGGGCACGTGATGATACAGCAAGACTACAGCCAATTCGAGCGATTCTCAATTCTCTTGGCCAGAAATGAAGACAACAAACAGCAAGTGCCGTTTTTATTGTTCGGGACACACAACGTCATTAAAGGAGGTGGGGAATTGGCAGCGCAGTTGACAGCGCTGCCTTTATTGACATTCTTGAGAGAATCGAGAGATTCGCAGCGTTTCGATTTTCTATCTTTGTGTTTGTGTGCCAAGCGTACAGAATTTCCGAATGCTCGACGCATTGTTGGTGGTCAGTCAGTATTCAGCATTCAGGATTCTCCCTCCAACCGAGTTTTCCCATACAATTCGCCCATTTCTTTCATTCCTTTCCGATTCCTTCATTCACAGTCTCCGATTCCGCTTAATGCGCTGCGAATTTATCGCAAAATGCATTGCGTTTTCCCCTTCCCCCTTCTTCTCGTCCTTTGGCTTTTGTGCAGGGTAGGATTAAGTGCGGTCAAACAAAGAAGAAGAAGGCAGCAAAGGACAAAGCTTTTGTTAATAGTGCTAAAGAGTTGACCGGTCGATCTTAACCCACCGTAGCGGTGGGTCTGACATTTTGTTTTATTTATATGTGTATACGTATGTTTATATATATTTTTTATATATTTCATTTCATTTGATTTATATGCACTTTAAAGCGCATCCTCATAAATCAACGTAGGCGTATGTACGCCTATATATATATATATATATATATATATATATATACATATATATATATGTATTCGTATGGGTTGTGTGGGCCTGTCTGGGCCAAGCCTCTTTTTAATTAACCGCTGGCAAAATGTATTATGGGAATTATACATATATATATATAAATATTTCGAAATAAAAATTCACTCTTTTAATCAGTGACAAATTCCATGTGCTGTCTGTCCGCCTGTCTTTCAGGTAGGCGACCACAAATTAAGTCATTTCGCCATACAAACATGTTTAAGATTAAATTTGTGGAGAACAAATTGTTAAGCATTCAAGACTTAAATTTTTCTAAGGTTTAAAATTTATTTAATTATTAATTCAATTGACTTTTAGTTAACTTCAATATATTTTAGGAGTGATTAAGCGCATGAATTTATTGAAATCCTCATCGTAATTTCTATGCATATTTCATCGTTTATATTTAAAGTTGGTAGAATTAATTGCAGCTTTGGTTTTATTTCCACATATTTCCTTATCAATACAGAGAATCCACTCCATTTAATTGTAACAGACTTTATTCTAGAACACAATCAATCTTAGAGATTTTCTTTGTATTTCTAAATAGAATATAGACTTTCATTGAGAAATAACCCGAAATATGTTACTATTTCTTTATGCAGAACTTAGTCTACTCAATGTGTTAATTTATTTCACTTCTTCTATGCAGAATTCTATATGTATCTTTGCATCTTTGTTCTTTTTCTCACTTTATCCCTGGCTAACTTTCACTTAACTTTGCATACTTTGCCTGCTGTCTATGTACTCGTAGTACTCTCTCGTATACGTAATTAAAGGCACTCGAGTGATGCATTCTCCATCAAATTAGCAACTAATTAAAACCTCAAAAAGCACACACATACGCACACACAAGAGACAAAGTGAAGAGAGAGAGAGAGATAAGGGAGAGAGGAGAAAGACGAAATCGAGTCATTCGCTCTATGGACTATTGGCACTTGACATGCCATTTGAAAATCAATAACCAAAATCCACAAATTCTTCAAATCACTCAAAATGAGAAAATTCCAAGGCGATAATCACAGAGGAGTGCAGCAGCCAAAGCTGTTCACAAAGGCAGCAGGACGAATTTTGGATGAGGGAGAAAATTGGGAGGAAGTTTCTGCTTCTGGCAACGAAATGGCAAAACAATTTCAATAATTTCAAGTGTCCTTCGTGGCCGGCAGGAGCAACTTAACTCAACTCAACTCACTCAAACGCTAGACAATTGTCGTCGAGTCACGACGTTCCCAAATGCGATAAGAAATTGAAAATGCAATTGCCAAAGTCCGACTCCAAGTTCGATTTCTACACAGAAAGAAAATCATTTGCATTTATAACAATTTGTCATACAAATGAAAGTATTTTCTGAATCCCAATTTTGGGGGACTCTAATTTTAAAGTATATTTAAACAAATATGTTAAATGTTAAAGTTCTAAGGAAAGTTTTTTACCCTGCTTTTTGAGTGTCCTTTGAAAATGATTTCTTTCGGTGTAGATCAAACTCTAAGGCAATCATTAGTGATGGTGCGAGGGCAGGGGTGTGGCAGTTGGCCTGTAAATTCAATTTACGAATGGTTGCAAGTGCAACACGCGCGTTGCACGTCTATTTTGGCAAAGCGTGTATAAAGTTTCTGTGGGCCAAGACGATTTGCGATTGCATTTTGATTGAAGTGAGGAAATGTAATTGAAATTTCCTGGACAAACGAGGAGTATGTGAATGAAGAGGATGGGAGACAGGAATGAGGAATGAGGAGGATAGGCAGCAGCTCTTGAAATAGATTACTCAAGTGGAAAATGGAGTTAAGAGTGGGAAACGAGTCAGTTTCGCAACAGTAGCATATGTTTCCATTGTAATTGATATAAAATACTCGTATATAAAAGTATTTACTAGCAAGAAATATACTTTTTGATGGAGTACACAGGGAGAAAATATCATTGATAGAGGCGTTTTAAAGTCAATGTCCTTTGACTGTACTTTTAGTAGTAAGGCTCTTAGTTTTATTCTATTGATTATAGCTCAATTTTAGACACATATTTGAACAAATAAGCCATGAAAGAAACAGGTGACTGTACCTATCATTATCTTTTCAAGCAAAGCCAATCAATACAAAGATTGTCTGGCTTTTCTACAGCTTCACAGTGTGCCTCGACGTCATCTGCCCTTCCGTTTCCCACCACAATATCGAATCCATTCAGTTGCCGTGTTTCTTAGCTACTTTACTCTGTGATTCGCTGTGTTGAAGTATTTAGTAAGATTTCTGCGTGTTCGTAATTGTAGCAACTTTTCTAAGGCTTCACCCACCTCAGCCCACTACCCACCTCTACACAGCATCTCCTACTCGTCTCATCTCAAGGCGCCCTCTGTTGTTGCCGGGGCAACGTCCACTGGCAGAGTGCGTGTGCTGTGGCGCATTAAATTGATTGCTATAAAATTTTATTGAACCATTCGGAAAGTCGCGACGGCAAGCAAGGCCCACACAGTTAATACACAATATGAAGTTTGGCACTAAGAAAAAATAAGTTTCTTTCCGAAAATTGAAAATTAAAAACGTGAAATTAAATTCCACAACTTTAACTTGTTTTATAAAATGAAATTTACATTTTTTAAATCTAGAAAATCAGTCTATAAACAAAGAAAATATTTCTTTTAAATGAATAATCTAAAATATTTATATTTCTCTTAGTGTAGCTGTGAGAATTTTGTCTCTGCTCTACGCTTTTAACCTATTTAGAAAAAGAGAAAACTATGGCAATCGAAGGACTTATAAATATAAATACAGTCAATGAAAAGCTATACAGTGAAATATTGATAAGACTCTGGGGAAACAACCGGAGCTGGAGCGCTGCTGGGAGAATCCTACAAACAGAAATGCTCGTCGGAATAAAAATGCAGGCAGCGACAGTGCAATAGCAGCAGGAGATGCTTATCAATGACACAGGAAATGCAGTGAAACAGGAAGGGGAAAAGTAGGAGGCAGGCAAAGTAACGCCACTCACTGGGGGCAATTTAAATATGTTGGTATGAGAGTATTACGAGTATTATTATTATTTACTCGTAAACGGATGAAAAATAAAAAAAAAAATACAAAAATACCAAATATGTGCATAGAAAAATGAGGGAAGAACGAAGGCGGCAGAGAGCGAAGCTGTGCAACGAAGCAGCGCCTAGCCAGCCGCCTCACAACTTCCTCCTGTTTTGGCTTCCTTGGTTAGATTAGCTTGGGAGATATGCGAAAGGTGCCGCTGTCGCTGCTTTTATTATTGTTGCCCCTACAGCGGCGCTCCAGCAGCTCCTGCTGCCTACTAAATAGGCGTGGCATCTAAAGAAAGTGCCTGGGCAAAAGCAAGCAAGCAAACGTGCCACAGCCATACACTGCGAGTATTTTCAAAGCGCCAATAACAAAATTTAAACCAACTTAGCTGAATTTATTCTACCCTGAATATTTCTTAACGAAAAGTAGCTTAATTTATTTTATTTAAACCTAACGAATCTCACAAAGGGCGCTTTCTGCAATCAACGCAAGCATCATTTAATTTGTTTAAGCTGCACACAAATTTTCTCACAGTGTATTTAAGGCAATGGAGCTGCATATTTGCTGCCATCGGCACACAATTGGGTTTTCTAGGTTGCCATCTCCGGCGTTGTCGCCTTAGTTATGCCTTAAGTTATGCAGCAGCAGCAGAACGCCCCCCTTCTTAGCCAATTTCCCCACCTTTTCACCATTATTTTATTTTATATCCTTTACGCGATGCAAGTGTTTAGATTAGCAGAAATTGCATGTTGCATCAAAATATTTGCGTCGACTGTCAGGGTTCGGAAATAGGCAAAGGAATAGTTGAAAATTATTGAAGCGACGTTGCCAAACTTCGTTAGCAATTAGCCAAATGCAGCGTATTGAATTGAATATTGGACAAACAAAAATTAATTATAAATTCACGTGGCTTGCTCTGCTCCCCTCCAGTGAAAATATTTAACAGTGCTTCAAAATATTTTCGTACACACTAATTGCCTATTGTAATCGCCTGCCCGGCAAATATGCGCATAAATACAGTCAAATTTCATATAATTAATAAGTGCATCATTTGTTTGCGGGTCAACCTTAGCAACATTTTGCATTTTGGGCTACTACAAAATTCAGTTGCAAATCAAATTAGGTTTCACTGTTTGTTTTAAATTTTAAATAAATATTCTAGACTTTTATTTTGAATTTTTTCCATACCCTTTAACCGTTGCTGTGGCATGTAATGTAATTTATTTGGGACTCACCTGCAATGAAAAAGAGAGAAAACAAATCAAAATGACATGAGAAATTGTTGGAATATAGAAGAGGGCTTTAAACTCGAATACAATATAATTGCAGTGAATATGGCTTAAAAAAATATATTTAAAAAAAAACAAAATTTAAGATTTATTCAGATGACAATGAAATGAAATATGGTAACGAACGCACAGCTCTCATATTGATGACAATCGTGACAATGATTGAGTTACAGCGCGGGCTATTTAAATAGAAGCAGTTGTTTTACAAACGTTCTCAAAGTGTGAATTCGACACAGAAAAAAAAACATCTGAAGTTGTATCAATTTTAGCAAAAATTAAAAGTAGTATATAATTTAATACAACTTTTTTAAATCTTATTAAAAATATATAAACAAAATTTAGCACTTTTGTCAAACATTCATTAGGGAAACCTGCATAAACTAAATTTATATTAGACTTGAGAAATTCATTCAGCATATTCAAAATTTTAATTTAATACCATTGACTCTAAGAATCGGTTTAAATCGACTCTAAAATATATCAAACTGACCCCAAGTGTTTCAAAAATTCATATGCGCCACATTCTCAATACAAATTGTACAAAATATATCAAACTATATCGTTCGTAGTATTTTTGCTTTATTTTTACTGCAATGCATTTTTCAATTATTTTTTTACGCTCGTGTATTTATTTTTCTTTTGCACATTTTATTTCGATATATATTTTATCAAGTTCTCCCTTTTTGTGTGCTGGATGAGCACCACCTCCGGCTATGCACAGACTCAGATACAGATACAGATACGGACTCATAAGTTTACGTTCGTTTTTGGCGTTTGTTGTAACACGAAATTGATATTTTATGGCTCTTCGGCTCCTCCAACTGGTGGAACTGGTGGCTGGAAAGGGGGGAGAAGCTTGGACTTTTCGAGTATTGCAATGAGCATACGCTTTTCATAGTTTATGGCGTGTGTATCTGTTAGATACGCTTTTGTACATGGCATTTTTTTTTTCTTTTCTGCTTTGTTGTTTTGTTTTAGCGCATGCTGTTTTGAGATACGCCAGTTTGCGTTGTTATTTATGCATTGGGCATTGTTTAAGCTACAATAAAACACTGACAATTACAATAACACATCTATAAAGAAGAACAAAAATTTACATGGTCTCTCATTGTTTCAATGCTTTTAGATGCGCCAGCTTTGATTTGGTATAAACTCATAAATGGCATTACTCTTCTTCTTCTATGAACTGACTGACCATCTGTCTTTTGTCTGCTCTATTTGGGCTATCTACGAAAAACATAGCCATTTTTTCATTTACTGTGCCAGTAGCTTTATTTTTTCACTCTGGCTCTAAAGGCCGATGTTCACTTCGCCCGAAATGCTTCTGAGCTGAAAAATAAACACAACTGACCAGATATTAATAAAAGTAATAAAAGAATATCTCTGTTTCTAGTCACTGTTGCAGTTAACATTTATTTTATTCTTTTTAAAAAAATCATAGTCCATTTCAAATGGGTATTAGAAGGAGGAAGTGAACATTGGGCTTGTGCAAGCGGGAGAGGTTTGAAAAAAAACAATTACTAGCTGTTATTTGGTTTAATTTGTATGAATTTAAATTGGTTTCAACATTCGAAAATACAATGCTTATATTTGAATAATCAATTTTGCTTAATTGAAAACGAACCAAACTTGATTTTTATTCAGAAAGTTTGTTGTACAAATAAATGCTATGCTGCAAATAACAAAAAAAAAAAAAAATAAATAAACTTCAACAGCAAAATACAAATTAAGGACTATTGTATAATTGGTATAAATTTGAATCTATTTGTATCGTTGTTTGATGCCACAATACATGTAAAAATGCATTTAATTTAGAACATAATTTTATAGATTTTATTCACCAATTTCTATAGCAACAAATAAAACTTCATCGAAGAATTTGAAGAATAAAGTCATCAAAATAGGGAATATAAAACTAAAAGTCTATGTAAATCACTTCTAAGATACGACTTCAAATAATTAAAACAATTTCTTAGGAATTGTAAATTGTTTATACGTGTATTTATAAGCTCATTTAAAACCTATCTTAAGTAGAGAATTCAGAATCTCTCAATTTGAAAGCTTTATTTCGTCTGTAAGCTAGACTTTTGATATGAGAACCTTTAGCTGTTCTTTAACTGTCTACAAGGTAATAGGTTGACGTACCCACAATTTTTTCTCTAATGAGAAAACAAAGAGAGAACACGTGCCATTTGTCAAGCAGCTCATTTCGAATTACCAATTTGATGGGACTGTCAAATGTTGCCGCAGGCTGTCGGAGAGCAGAGATACAGATAATCATAAGAAGCTCCGACTTTGCGCATGTACTTAAAATGTACTAAAGTTGAAAATATATTTATGATGCTCATAAATAAATTGCCAAAAAACCAAAAAATAAGAAAAATGCCTTAGAGTGAAACGTGTGAGGCATAAAATTTGAATTCAAAAAATTGCTGCGAGGGTTTCGCTCACGTAGCACTTGGAGGCAGGTAAAAAAAGAAAAGAGAAAAAAAACACAGAAAGAAGAAAGAAGAATAATATTTGACAAGCTATATGTGAGAATTTGATATTTCTATTAATTTTTATTTGGTCTGATGAATCCGATGTCAAATGCACATCCGTTCCCAGAGATTCTTGCCAAGGTTGTGCACTGCGCTAAAAGTGCAACCGCGCGTGAATTCTGAATTGTGAATTTCCATTGACGTGACGAGTGTATTCGCGCAGCATTCAAACGGCATTCAATGGTTATTTAAATAAACAAAAATAGATAAATAAACAAATGGACTGTGCAAGCAAATGAAATATTGAAACTAAACAAGCTGGAAACAGGTGTCAACCGTCAACGCTGGGGTTTCAGCCAGCGTCAACGAGCCACATTTTATTTGCATTTCATTTAGCAACCAACTCCGTGTTTGTTTTTCCTCTGTTCTCCCCGCTTTTCTTTTTGTTGTTTGAATTTGTTCCTTTTTTTGGTGTACTGGTTTCGGTTTCAGTTTTGGCTACGGTTTGTCGCAGGTGTTGCAAGCCATCAATTAGAATACGAAATTCGAAATCAATCAACAATCACAATGCGCAACTATTTCAATTGTTTCAAGCGGTTTTCTTTTTTTTTGGCCTGAACTTGAACCCTTCCCCCTGTTGACCAAATATGTATTTCACTTCTCTTTGATCAACTGCGCTCGTCTCTCTGCTGTGCATTTAAGCCATGCTAATGAGCAGCTAATGGCTTAAAGTAGCTTTTGTTGTGAGGGCAACGGGCGGTAGCGGAAGTCATCATTTGGTTAAAGAAATGAAAGCCATTGAGGAAGCAAATTTGTTAAATGGATGGGCACAAAGATTGGCACCTGCTTAGCAGCTTAATTAGGCAGGTGAACTAGATACATGCATACTTCTTATATGTGTGAATATAATTAATTAAAAATTATACTTTTTAAAAGTATAACATTTGTATCTAATAAAATGTAATTCAATTCATTGACTAGAAATATATTCTTTGAATGCTTCAATAATCTGAGCTCACAGAATTTCCTAAGCTAAGCTGGCTTGGTTTAAGGCCTAAGCACAGTTTCGAAAATATCAAAACTGGGTCAACTTAAATTTCCTAATCAAAGGTTTCCATCAATCAGCTGCTGGGTTGAGCAATTTCAATTTCAATCGCAATTGCGATTGCTGGAAAAAAAAAGAGTAAGCAAAAGGCGTTTGAATTTGCATTTTGGAGCGCCAGCAGCGTTGCTTTAATTTTGGCACACCAACGTTTTCAGTTTCTCAGTTTGTGTCTGGAGAGGTTTTTCTTAGAGTAGAAGAGGTGTGTCAATCCAACTTCGAACAACTGCGTACACAGTACACTTAGAAAAAAACTGTTTCAAGATGGAATTAATATGACTTTCACACTAAAAATATTATGCTTTAATTCTTGACATCAATGTTGAATTGAATAGGAGCGTGAGAGTATAAAGTTTCATGGCTTGGAAGCAGAAACTAAGTTAAGCTTTAAATAAAAGGAATATAAAGAGACTGGCACATTGTTTTCATCTTAAAAATATTAAATTTTTTGGGATTTAATTAATGAATTGAATAAGAGTGTTGGAGTATGAAGCTTAATAGCTTGGGATCAGAAACTAATTCGGAAACTTCTATTTTAAACTCTGAGCACTCCAGGAAAACGATTCTTTAAGAATATATCCCTAAGAATGAGGCAATTTATTACTTAGTATATTTAATGATATAGTCTGTAGGAGCAAATGTCTATAGGATACAATTAATAGTAGTTGGAATAAAACTTCATACAACGTATAGTAGCGAATCTAATAAATTAGAAATTCATTATGAAGACTGTTACTAAAATCTCTGTTAATTAATTAAGATTATGTTCTAAAAAGTTATTCTTGTTAATAGCAATTTTATGCTCTGAATTTGACTCTACTTGGGAGTTCTTCGCATATTCGCTGAGTGTATGAGTAAATACAGCTGCAAATGCCATTTTGATCTGACATTTGAATACTTCGTCGGCGTTTTTAAATAATTGCACTGTCAAAATGCGTTAGGCGGTTTCTTTTTTTTTTTTTGTTTTGGCCCAAACCCAACGCTTGAACGCCCCCACAGCTGCCACGCCCAATTGCCATGGTGCCGCAGTGTTAACATTTAATTATAAGGTACATTAAACACTGACTTCATTGTTGTTGTTTCTGTGTTGCTGTGATATTTATTTTATGCATAATAAACTTACGCATGCAAAATTAATAAAATTCACCACGCATCGCGCACACAAATTTCATTTGCTTGATAGAATTGTAAAATAATTTTGTGCAAAAAAATAAAAAAATGAAAAACAAAAAATCAGTTTGCCATAAATGCAATTTGCATAATTTAAATTTGGCTATAAATATGTGTGTGCTGTACTGACAAAATAACCATTAAAGTGAAATGATACTCGTATTTATTTAATATTGTAATTACGAGTTCGCCAGAGCATTGATTTGATGAACTTTAATTATTTGCGGCCGGGCCAAAACTAATTTCAATTGACAAAATTCAATGCATTTGGCCAATTTGCGTATAATAACTTAATTAGTATTAAAAATTCTTCCTAATTAAAATGTAAATATTCAATGAGCTGCTGAAACTTCTCTTAAATAATATTGAATAAACATAAATTCATATTCAGTAGCGACTAAAATGCAGTTCAAGTCAAATGGAGTACTTTTTTATGCCCAAGAAATCGTAATAATAATGATAAATATCATAAATAATATTAGCCAATTTCAATTATTAGCTTGAGTATATAAGCTATGACAACAACCATTTCTCTTACAGCTGTTCCAACAGTTCTAACAGTGAGTTTATTTTTTAAACAGACTTCTTCAAATGAATTAAAAGAAATAGTTTTATTTCCCATTGTCTCGGTATACTTTAATATAATATTTATTTTTTTCATCGATATTTCAACAATTTCAATTATTATTCATATTTCTTGAAAATATATTAATAGATTCACATAAACAGCAATTGCAACAAAGCTACTTTTCTTAGACAAATGTAGAAAAATAAACATTTTCCAGGGAATTTAGCTAAAGCCGATGTTGGTAAAGAATAGTATACAGTAGTATAGTATAGTAATAATAGTATACAGTAAGGTTTTAATCAACTGGCTAAGATAATTCATCATTCCTTTAACTTTTTGTTAAGACAAAAAAAATTGAAACAAACTGAAATCCCGAACAAAGCCCAGTTTTAACTGGAATCGATTGGTTAACTAACTGTCCAAGATCCGCACCCTAGACACCCATCAACTGCATCTAGTGCTACTCCTACTTTATCCATTCATTCGCACGCAATGCTGGTTTAGGTTAAGCTCTGAGCTCAACGCCAGTTTAGAAAATTCCCAAGCCATATGTCATGCCCGCACGCACTGGACACATCCTTGAAGCTTACATTTCTCAACTGTCAACATTTAACTTGGCTCTCTACCTTTTTGCATATTGACTTTGACACTTGGCAGTCCCCCTTTTATTGTTGTTCTTCGTTGCTTTTATTGTTTTTGTTGTTGCCTGCTGTTCGTTGTGCATTGCTGTTTTGTTGTCTCTGCTGTTAACATGTCCAACTGTTCGTCTGGCTGTCTGTCTATCTGTCTGTCTCTCCGACTAGTCTGACTCTGAACCCGGACCCTGGACAATGAGCTGGGCTTTCCTCTTGAACACGCAAAGCGCAGCGCAGCGCAACAGCAGCAAATGCAACGTTCAATTGTCAGTGTCAAGCTTGCAACAACTGCAACAAAATTACACTGCAACGCACACACACAACGCACAAACATTCACACATTATTTGTGTTTTTGTATATGTGCAGCATATTTTACACTTTTCGGTTGGTTTTTTAATTTTAAGTCGAAACTTTATGACAAGTTCTACACTCTATAAATTAAAAACTTTATTAATTTTGGCCAATCTGTAATGGTTACACTTCAGTTAACCATATCAAAATCATTTTTAATTCATTCTTAATATAAAACAATTGTTTCAATAAATTGTTGAAAAATTACAGTGGATTAAAGCCAATCAAAAGTCATCTAAAATTTGCAGTCTTAATAGGAATATTTATTCAATCCGCATTTATATCAACACACAAAAAGTCCTTAAAACTTACACAAATCTTTTGAAAAGTGTATGTAAAATTCGATTCGATTAATGCTGTCATTTTCAGCTTTCAGTTATAGCAACGATTTGACAATTTTTTGCTGCCAGATCGGAGAAAAAGCCTACAAATCAAGTTGTTGTTGTTGTTGTTGGCGTGATGGAATACTTGACAAGCTGATGTACTGACTGAAGGACGCTTGTAAATTGTAGCAGCAGATGTCAGGGACACAACTTTGAAGTTGCTATTTTCATTTGAGTGTATAAATTGAGAAATTTGTGTCAAATAAGACAAAGAATAAAATAAAATCGCTTGTCGTGAAGTTGTCGAAATTGAACAATTGTGTAAAATATTGTTGTAAAGTTGGTATTGAGCCTATTGACGAGTGGGCAGTGCTGATAGAAGAAACTTTTGGTTGATAAGCGTTGCCATACTTTTCAATATATATTTGGGCAATTAAATTTAAGGTGGCAACACTGCAGTTTGATTTTATTAACAAATTTTAGTGTCTAGTTAAACTACTCGAAACAATAAAAAATTAATATTTCCAAAAAGAAAAAAATGGTATTTCATACATTGAGAGCTATTTCCCATTGCTTAAAGTGCGTCTACAAAATCGTATTCAACAACTGGTTAAAGGAATTTCACTTGCCAACATGCACCATGTCTCGCTGCTGCTCAAATAAACCTCAAAATTCATATTGCTCTGGAGTCGTAAAAAAAATATTGTGCACATTGCTCTGGTTATGTTGACAACTAGAAAATGCAATTAACAATTGTCCACTGTTCACATAGATACACACCTATGCAACTATACACGAATACTGATACACAGAAAATGGATGATGGCCTTTGGCAGCTGTCGTCAACGTAATCGTCGACGTTTGCATAGTTTGTCGGCTCTGTGTGCAAAATTAGCCACTGTTGGCCGGGCTAACAACAATTTAACTGCATTATTTGCACGTAGTACTCGTATCTTTGTATGTAACTCCCTGTGCTTTACAGGCAGCCATCAATGCATAATTTTGCCAAACTATTTTGAGGTTTGTTTGCCTGGAAGGCTGGCAGGCTAACCGCAGTAGCTTCCCAAACTAACTGAAATCTCCTACTCCGAACAGGCCAATTTATTTGTCATGTCAATATTAACAACATGCTGCCAGAGACGTGAGACGTGAGATGTGTGGAGTCCTCAGCAGAAATCGACTGAAACTGGAGCCCAAACTAGCATATTATTTTGCCTTCTGCCTTCGGTTTTGGTTTTGGTTAGTTTCTCTCCCTCCTTCACCCTTCCCCCTTCCCGTTTTAACTGCATGTTTTGCGGTTTTTGGTGCTGTCAACTTGCCAGCTGACAAATATTTGCTAAACATAAAGAGTGGGCAACCCCGGCAGAGAAAGAGAGAACTCGGCACTGCCATTTGCCATGTAAATTTAATTAGAATTTATTGAATATGTGTGTGTGCGCCTAATGCAGTAAACTAATTTCCATTAAAATAAATGTACTACGAACTAGAATAGAAACTTGCGCCTGATTGAAATAAATACTCGCACTATATACAAAACTAGTGCATTTCGACTGAAAATACGAGTAGATGCATAATTTTCGTTTGAATTTCAAATTAAAGCTAATGAATACCATCGAAAAGCTATATAATTACATGAAATGTATACAGCAAATGTTCTACACTCAGCAAAATAAGTTTACTTAATTCTAGATGAGAAAGCACATCTTACAGTTCGATTGATTGAAAAGGAAATGATCTGAAATACCTTGAACTATATACAGAGTTTAGTTATAGTTCTAGCTTGTTATAAAAATATGTTTAAGCTTTTAGGGGATTTGTGCTAAATTTTAGAACAGTCTTACTTCATTTTTTTTTCATTATTTTTTCTTTAGTTCATAGTACAAGAATTAATCTAATGTATTTTAAAGTAACTACGAAACGTCAGTTTTTAGTAATAAAACCCGATTGTTAAGCTCTCGAATTTCATGAAATATTATACAACATCGTAAGTTAACTTTAGAAAGAATAATTCATTAAGTTTAATCACTTGAAATACAGCTAGCAGTTTCATATTTCAAATAGTTTTGTATTACGTGTTTTAAATTTCTAGAAATCTCTGAATTGAAAAATATAAATTCAACAATTGAGTGCACAGAAACGCGTCTCAATTAGCTAAACATCCCGAGTCAATCAGTGTGTACAAGGCCTCAAATTAAATTTTATGATTTCCTGTCAATCTTCATGAATGTCTCTCTCTAACTGCACTACATACTACACACAAGTAGTATTTATTGGGTAGTATGTACGGCGAAGAGAGCCAAGACCCAACCAGAGTCCAGTAATAACCATAACAACAGCAACTGATTTGTCGGCAATGAAGCGTGGCTAATTGCAGACACTCTCCAGAGACTCGAAACTTGTTGACTGCTAATGAAGTCATAAGCACACCCTGGAACCGTGCAAAAAACGCGAGTTCGACTTCGAGTATATAAAAAAATCAGTAAAAAGAAAAGAAGATTACATTCGAAAGATCTCGACTAGGTAATACTCTGTAGTTCATAAAAATAAATCGTGGAATTGAGTACCTTTTAATTTAATCATCCGATCAATATGAAATTTGCGACACATATTAAGATTTACCTCAGTTATGCGTATTTTGAATCTTGACTGATTATCTTAAAGATTGTGTGCGAAATAAGTATTCAATTCATTGGATAGTATCATGAATTGAAAAACGAGAAAAAATATTAAAACTAATATACAAAATTAGATATCTCTAGTGCCAGGTATTGATTAAGCTGCTCGCTCTGATCAAGATTCTTATTACTTCCTGGAATTGAAACTGCTTCTATCTAATATTATAAATTGAATGTATCCTTCTTACTTAAAGAGTATAAAAAGCAGCTGAGAAAAGCTAAAAACTCTGGCATAACAATAGTCCAATATCAGGGCGCCGGTTAGGCTTTTTTTTTTTATTGTTAGCCTTATGTACAGGGGCCCAACCCACAACAAGTTTCAGTCAGGAGGCGCAGTCGCAACAGTTGCCATTTTTCATATAATTTTTCAACGCCTTGGCCAAAGATTTATGGGCGCAAAATGCGTGACTGCCCACGGAGAGGGCTGTGGTTTTGAGCTTGGGTTTGGGTTCGAGTCTGGGATCGTTCGCCCAACAACGGGGCACGCATGCGCCCAACAACGGCTTTCTTCCTTGTTAATTTCATGCGAATTGGCAATTTCGCTCCAACAAAGTTGCAATTCTCATGTTAAATGTGTTCAATCAACATTTTGATTACGCGCCATTCATTTTAATACGATCCTACGTGTTGCCACACCAAATGAGGTATATTAATCAGTCGTGCTTAATGTGGCAGCAAAAAGGGGAAGGGAGGGGTGTGAAGAAAAAGACTCTAGAGATTAACCCATTTCGCATAATAAATGGTAAGATTGGCATTTGGAAAGCGTGTGATATGTGTGAATTCTTTGCTTAGCTATATTAGAAAAGTCTAATCAGTTTGAGTAATTTTATCCATCGTTGATTTAGTATCTAAATGTCATAATGAGAAATGTAGTTAATCAACTTTTTGTGGATTTTCGGGGATTTCTTTTATAAAAATGAAATAAATGAAATGAATAGAGATCATTATGTTGAGAAATGTATCTAAGCATGATCAAAACATTTAGTTAGCTTCAGAAGTTTGTACTACATAAATGGGATAAATGAGCTACAGATATTTTTTCATAGTTTGTTCTAAGTAAAAATGTATATAATAAAGATTCTACTACCATTTTCTACTACTATTAAGTTACAGTTATTATTATCTATTAATGGTTACAGAAAAATGTATGTAATTAAAAAAATACATGCCAAAGTTTGTTAAAAACTATGCCCTGAAATTAAGCTTAAAGAAGCGCTTCAAACTGCTCATTTCAATGAATTTCTTAACCAAAAGTTCTTGACTCTCCAGAAAGTTGTTAACTACTTATTAAGACAGTCCAAAGATTATTTTGCCTTTCTTTTATTGGCATTTTCTGCCCACACATTAATAGTCATTTGTAAGTTATCTGAAGCACTCACAGATCAACTTTTACTGTTCCATTCAGCATTCTCCATTCATCATATTAAGATGAATCTTAAATATCTCAATCTTAAGTCAGCTGCTGAGTGTGTTTCCCTGTTTCTATTGTTACCCCACTAAGTGAGTACCGAAGTTTCAAGAACTGCTGCTCAGTTGGCAGTCCACTCAATCAGTTGAAGTATTGCCTTACTCGCTTTACTCTGCTTACTCTCTTTGCCTCTTCTCTTTGGGCTCTTCCTTAAATGTTAATGCTGTTGCTTTGCTGATTGCTCAATGGTCACTTAGAGCGATTCTCATTCATTAAATTGCATTGACAGGCAGCAGAGGGAAACGACGGGTGGGGAGGGGTGTGGCATGCCACAGCTGCAATCTGTGCAACGTGCCTTATCTTTTTATCGCTTTGGCTTGCTTTTTTATTGTCTGCCACTTTTGGATTCGCATTGTCCGGTTGCACTTTTTGCAGCAATTTTGTTGCTGCTTCTGTTTTTTTTTTGTTGTTTTTGTATTTTTTGGTACGTGATCAACATCTTTTCGCGCTTGTCTTCTGATTGAAGAGGCGCGCTCAACGGAAATGTCAAGCAGCAGCATAAACACAAACATAAATCTCAATGATGATGATCATCATCATGCTGAGCTGAGTTGAGCTGAGTTAAGCTGATGAAAACTTGATGATAATGAAGATGACGCAGACATAAAAACCACCCACATGCTATATGCAACATGCAACTGGCGCTGCAGCTGTGCGTCTCATTTTTCGCTTGTGTTGCATACAAATTTTTGTATTTGTTGCACAAAAACATTTGACAAAATGCAACGCCCAGCAACGCCTTTCCGTATAAATGTAGATTTATTTTTTAGATCTATTCATATGTGGGTTTTCTTTCAGCTGCATTTGCAATTCCTTGAATTTCAGTATTTCTGATTCTTTGCTTTTGGCCATGTGCCCAGCAACTGTAACTAATAAAAGGGGCTAAAAAGAGTCGTTCAAAAAAGGAAACTCTTTAAAATAAAGTTGAAATTTTGAGCAAGATAATTTTTAAGAACATTTTCTCTAAAAATCGAAAAAGATTGTCTCATCAGATTTATTATTATTATTTTAAGATTTAAATATTTAAATAAATACGAAGCCTGAAGCCATTTCAAGCGAAACCTCTTTTATATTTATTAATTTAATTTAACTTCCTTAATTCAATAGAACAACCTTCAGTAGTCAAAATTCCTACCTAAGAATCCCTGCTAACTGAGAACCGCCTCCGGAATTGGTTTTTATCTTAACTACCGTTCTAAGCCGCATCTATTTCTTTGTCTTCCTAGTTATTATTAAACGTATTTTGATTGCCGCTTAGTTCAGCTACCAATGCTAATAGCAAAGCAATAAAAACAAAAACAAAGGCAATAACCGCCTTATAATTAAAATAAAATTCGAAATTCGCCCACGAATCAGCAAAAAAAAAGTTTTCGAGTGAAGTTCGCCGCCAAACCGTGATCCTAACAAGCCAAACCGCAGGCAACAACAAATAAAATCAAATAATTTGTTTACTTTGGTAAGAAATGTTGGCTGACCACACACAAATATTTCGCACACGGAGCACAGCACAGCAGAGCAGAGCAGAGCTAAAGGGTCGACCATTAACGGAGCTCGGTTAGCGTTAATTTGTTGCGCCCATTTCCGTTCTTTATGTGGTTTGCCTACTCCATACCCATTGCTATGGGTCAAAAAAGGGTATACTAAGCTGGTGCAAAACGTTCGTAACAGCCAGATGGAGGAATCAGCGATTCCAAAAGTCCTTAAGCCTTGGATTGAACTCGCCGGTCTCCTTTGGAATCCAACTTTTTTGAATGTTCCTCTTATACCCTGTCAAATCAGTTAAAACAAAATAACAGGCACTGAAAACTAAGAAGATTTGTCAAAGTTTTCTTTTAGGATAAATTGTCTTAAATTCAGTATAAATTTTCCTTTTCAGAACACACAGGGTATCCAGCTAGTCGTGCATTTTCGACTAGAGCTATTTTACTGGTTGGCCTGTGAGGACTGCGGCATGGTGTGAGGTCCGCAGGAGACGCTTTATTGATGCGCCACAATTAGCACCACGTCGGACGCGTCGGTTGAGCCGTAAACAAAGCTTATGGCTTGAAGCCTAACCACGGCCCTTGGCAAACAAAAATGTTGCAAACCGCAAATAATTTGCGCTCCACATTGACCTTGACTGCAGCCCACGGAACGGGACACTGTGCAACGTCAACTTGCTGGCAATCGAGCACCCAAGTGCAATTCGACCATTTCGACTGGCTAACTGACTCATTCGGCTGGACAACCGGTTTAACATTTTCGTTTTTGTTTTTTTTCTCTTTATTTTGGACGGCGAGTTCAAAAACCTTCAGCTGGATTTTTGATGAATTTATTTGTATTTAATGCGCTGCAGAGCGTCGCCTCAGACGCGTGCCGTTGGCAGTTACGAATTTAAAATCTCTTACGGCTAACAGAACTGTTAAATTTATTAAGTTGCAGCAACAAAGAGCTGCAGCAGTTAAAGCCACTTAATTATCAGATATTTTTTAGACAGTTCCTAAGAAATCACTTGGTATAATAAAGGCCAGTCGATTACTTCTATCTTTACTTTTCTTTATCTTTTAGTTGAGGACAAGCCATTCTCAAGCCATTCCGAATGCCACTTCATTTAATCAATAAACAAAAACCAATAAAAAATGGAATCATTGTTGAAAAAACTGAGGAGAATTTAATACAATTAATTCAAATGAATATATTCAAATTCGGCAGTGAAGAATATAATAAAAACTATTAAAGAATAATGGAATTATGGATGAAATAACTGAAGAGGACTTGATACAAATAATTTAAATGAAAGAGTAAATAATATAATATAAAATAGCTGGATAAAATATAATGGTTTTCAGATTTGTGTTACGATCGATCGTTATGTTTTTTGCAATTATTATAAAAAAGAAATATGATCAACAATCAAACTTAGTACTAACTTTTGACCTAAATGAGATATTTTCTATTATTTTCACTTTTTAACATTAATATTTATTTAGCAAGAAACCGAATAGAATCATCCAATAATTCATACAGCATAATAAAAAACAAAATTTCTAAAAGAAAAATAAATATATTCAATTTAGGTGAGAAACTAAGCTTAGTTGATGGTCCAGAATAATCAGAAATTCATATACGAATAAGTATTAGTTAAAAGAAATAGGATAATTTTTTTAATATTTGTGGAACTAGGCAGATTGAAATATCGGGTTAATTTTGAATAACATGATAAGAATCAGTGGGCTCTATCAATTTGTCGAGTACTTTATGCCAAAAATTCATGAATTTTGTCTTATATTTTCCTCTTAAAGTAAAACTTCAACTAGCGTGCAGTTTTAACTATTCGAGAAATGAGCCAAGATCAAAGCTGTGTTAGAAACGGGTTGCTAATCGACCAGGCCAATTGTCAGGTAAGCCTAAACATTAATGCCAAAGGCAAAACTCGGTCAAAACTTTCTGCATGCCTTTCGATTCGCAGTGTTTCGAATCGATTTGTGCACGACAAATGGCAACGGTATTTGTCTCTATATCTCTTGCCTCTGTCTCTTGGTTTCTCTATAGCTATCCCAGTCCCTGTCCCTGTCCCTGTCCCTGTCCCTGTCGCTGGTCTCTGGCCTCTGGTTCGATTTCTGTTTCTGTTTCTGTCTCCTAACTGTCTCTCTAACAACTTCCGCAACACATTTGTCCAATTTGCAAAACACATTTCCAATGCTCAATTGTGCCCAATTATTTTTGGCATGTGCGCAAAAGGTGTGGAAAGTATTTTCAAAGCCATAAATTGTCTTACCAATTAGTAGGGCCCAGTCTTAGACTCAATTAACAGGGGGAAACTTCAGAAATCCAATGAAATCAACTTTGTTGCAGTTGTGGCAGTAGCATATTCTCTTATGAGAATATCATTTGTGTGGGTTTATCGAATCAGAAGAAATTATAAATGAATTTTCAGGCAATTCAACTACGTTTGATAATTCTAAAATATTTTAAGGGCTTTACGTCTTTGAACCAGAGAATTTTCTAAATTTTAATTTATATATTTATTTAAGCTTAATTTATATTTTAAATTCTATTTTAAATATTTATAGAAAAGTTTTGACTGTGTATTTTATATTTATATATATTTTTGTTTTTTCTCAGAGTTTTCGTTTTCTGTTTATTTTGGATTGAAGTAATAACCTTCCTCAGCTTGCTCATGCCACATGTTGAGGCCTAAGCACACATACATATCCACATGAGTGCACTACAATTCGTAATTCGTGACTCATGATGCACAGTGGCAGCCAACAGGCAGCAGGCAGCAAGCAGCAGTCAGCTCGAGGCCAAAGTCCAAAAAAAGAGTTGCAACAGCCGTTGCCGTTGCCTTTGGAGGTTTTTCAACGTTTATCTGGCTAGACAAAAAGCCTAATTCTGTCTAGCCAACAGCTGACAGCTGCAAAGAGCAACCAGCTAAAGTCCATGGTATAAGCTTCAACTCCAACTCCAAAAACTATCAAAACCAAGAAGAAAAAAAACCGCCAAAGCCAAGCGGGAATCGTGCGCTGATGGTGGCTTTGTTTGAATTACCCAGAAATTAAATTTAATGTCTGGCCAAAATCTTGTTAAATTAATAAACAGCTAAGCTCTCTTTGACAGTTTAGCGTAAAGTCAAGCTCCATTTGACGCTCAATTTGCTGGGAGCTGAGGCTCTTAGCCAGAATCATGATGAATCGCTCAACTGCCGAACGAACGGTCGACTCAACGAATCTCGCATCTCCCAAACGCTGTCATTGATAAATAAAAGCTCATTAGCCGCCTTTTGCAGCTGGTCTAAGCTCGGGTCTAAACCAACTAACTGACTGATAGCCAACATTGACTTTGGGTTCAACGCACAGCATGGGGCATGCCCCAAACTCCAGCCAAAATCTAGTCGAAAACTCAAATCGACTAAGAGAAAACCACACAAGTGGCGCGGCGCGTTTATTATAATATGACAAGGCGCTGATAACAATGCCTCAACAGGGGCCTAAAATAGGGTCATCATCAGATACAACAACAACAACAGGCGTAATAATAATAATTATAATTATGTAATTTGTATTAAGTATATATCAATTTATGTCTAAAATCCCCTGTTGGCCCATTCTGTAGACCTAAATAAAGCGATAATAAACTAGCCAAAAACATTTCAATGAAATTGAATTATAAGGTAAAGAGAAGAGTAAGATATATAGAGAAGCACAGAGGCGAAGCTAAAAATTACCAAAAGGGGGTTTGGAAAAAAGGAACGAGTAGTATTTATTTATGAAAGAAGTTAATATAAACTGAAAAAATTGGTTTTCAAAAAAATATATAGAGAAAAGAACTATAAAAATAACAAAGTGAAATGTCTTCTTTCCATCAGTCAAATGTCAAATATTTAATATTTTTTTGAAAATAATAAAGTTTTTCTGTTATTAAATGAATGACTAATAAGAATATTTTTTTCTTAGTGTATATAGTCTAACAAAGATTCATATAGGCGTATACTCAGTGCATTTCTTCTATTGAAATTTCTCTCTACATTTTTCTACATCCCTTTTAGGCCTACGCCTGTGAAAGTGGAGGCCCAGTTGTATCTCTTTTAACTGGAATATGGGCACGTACTTTATTTTAGCCGCACACGCCTGCCACAAAAGGCCAACTTATGTATGTACAAGTTATGTATGTAGGTGAATTGTGTTTAGTACAACAAAAGGCGAGGCAGGCAAAGGTACGAGAACGAATAATTTGACAAAAGGGCACCCGAATTCGAATTCGAATTCGAATCCGAATTCAAAGCCGAAGCCGAATTCCAAGTCTGAATTCGAATCCGGGCAGGCAGCAGTGAAAGTCATTAAAAATTATGCTGTAGCTGCTGTTGCATCCATGAAGAAGAGCAAGAAAAAAAGGCTATTTTTAAATTGCCGAAGTCTTGAATACCCTTGTAAATTGTATTTAGGATAGACAGTCGAACTGTAAAGAGCATTTCAGTGGAAAAGTTTTTGAACTCTCGGGCCATCAGATGATTATAACCATTTTTAGTACAGATATCAAACTTCGAAATCCTAAGTTTTGTAGAGATTTCTTAAGCCGCAAAATTCATAGGTTAACAACACGATTGTGTTCTGATTTTAATATTCTTGGATTAGATAATACTATTAAATCCAACTACTAAATCTCTTCGATATGTCTTAAGCAACAAAAATATTCAAATATATCCATGTAACATTTGTTTTATCGATTGTTCCTTAAACCGTTCCTGTAAATGTAATGTAATAATAAGGACTGACAGAAAAAAGGCATATACTCGCCGCAAGGGTATAAAAAAAAAAACAGGATAAGCTGTAAGAGTAGGTAGCTAAATAAATAAGTGAAGGCGTGGCACACTCACGCTCACGCCTTTCATTTGACAGTTGGTGTCATGATAATTAGCCCAGTGATGTTTTTTATTTTTTGTTTTTGTTGTTGGTTCTTGAGGGTTCGGGTCTAATTTCATGCGTGTGGTGTGTCTTGACTACTTTTTATGACTCGGCATTGTTTATGTTGATTTGATGTTAATTTTTGTTATTTTATTTTACGGAAAATTGATAAACATCGCAGTGTCATCCCCGGCTGAAATCGACCGCCGGGCGACTGGGCGGCACTTGGCCAACGTTTTCATTTACCTTTGTTTAAGCTGCTTCGTTTTCGGCTACTTGACCCGCATTTGAGGCCACTGAAGTGGCTAACAGAAAACACACAACAAAAGTAATTAAAACAATCACAAAATGTGAATTTCAACAATTGGAGCAAGGCGAACACTTTTTACATATATTTTTTTATTTTTTCTTATTTCTCAATTGAAGTGTTGCAATTATTCCACGCGCACAATGAAGCAAATAATTTTCTTTATTTAAATTAGCATGAAATCAGCCAAAGACAATTGGACAATTCCTTAGTTCTCTTTATTTTTAATTGAACAATTTAATTCGCACAATTTTTTTATGTTGAAATATTTGTAGCTATTTTTAAAGCACACTCATAACATTAATTTGCCATCAGCAGGCTTTTAATTAGCCATCAATTTATGGCCAAATGTTTTCTAGCTTTATTTTTTTCGCGCGTACTTTTTACGTAGCGTTGCGCAGACGCGTTTCAAGAAACTTGCGCGAATCGAACACTTCGAATCAGACAACCGACAGCAGCAACAGTTGGTTGCCGAATGAATAAAAAGCAGTTCGTGAATGATCGTAACATACAGCTCAACAGTCAAACTTGTGCGATCATGTTCGATTCCATATGGTAGAACTGTTGTTTTGTCGTTGTTGTTGTTGTTGTTCGACCAGCTGTTGGCGGGGGTGTGTTGCCCGCTAAACAGGTTTTCGTTCAGTTGCTCTTCTTTCTTAGCAACATTTTGGTGTTGCAAAGCAAGTAGCGGTTTTATAGCCAAGTCGAATTAGTATTTCAACTTAAGATTAAAATTAAAATAAATTAAAATTAAAATTAATTAAATTAAAATCAACAACAACAACCAAAATGTATCCAGTATTTTTCTATTTTAAAATTTTGCTAAGCTATTTGTCAGCTATAATTTAGTTCAAGAAAACATGCTTAGCTACACATACAGTGCAACAACTGATATTGCTAGCAACATGTTGCTGCAGCAGCATTTAATGAGGTGGCTGATCTGTTTCTTCGATCTTCTTACCATCATCTTTCGCTTTGTTTTGTTTTGTTTTGCTTGCTGCTTCTGTTGCTGCTCTGCTATAGCCTGTGCCTGTGCCTCTCCCTCTGCCTCTGTCTCTGCCAGACATAAACATATTTTCGACTGTTCAATTTTGATTTTTATTCTCTTGACAGTTGATCGTACTATTGTGGGTGTGTGTCTGTGAGTGTGTGAGTGTGTCTGTTTAGCTGCTACGTCGGGCGCAATGAGTAAACAAATTTTAAATGGAATTTTCAATAAGTCATCAGGCAGCCTCCGACTCAGTCTCCCCCGCAACATCCCTGCACATCTTGTTGGATATTTCTTATTTTATACTCTGCACTCATAAAATGGCAACAAAGAGTATATTAAGTTTGTGGATCAGTTTGTAACAGAGACAGACCACTAAGTAAGAAGTACAACAGTCTAGTCTATAAAGCTTAACTTGTCTCACTGTTTCAACGTATTTTTCTAAAGACTCCACAAAATATATATTTCTTTATTTCATACGACAATAACTTTTCGATGTAAAATTTCCAGGAATAAAATTAAATTTAGTATACGCAGAACCCAAAAAACGATTGGATAACAAACATGAAAGTTATTTAAGAAATAAATCTACACGACTGGAATATAGGGTATGCCATAGTCGACATCTGGACTACTGCACTTTTGTGATTTTTTTTTTATAATTGGTTGCTTTGCAGCCTGGTAAAGTGACTGAAGACTTGACAACTGGCTGGCTGGCTGGCAATCAATAAAGCCGAGAATTGAGCATAAATATTCATTCATTAAAAATTGGCGAGTTCAATAGTTACATAAATTTTAATTGCAAAAACGTGCAGCAATTGCAGAAAAACAATCAAAAATGAGACAAAAGATGGAATCTCTGTAGAATCGACTCTTCAGTCTACAGTCTACAGTCTCCACTCCCCAGTCTCCAGCTGGCTGAAAGTAGGCCAAGTTTTGCAGCTCTTCTTATAAAGATGATTTACTGCGTACATAAATCGAATTGAAGACGCAGATCGACATTCAGATACTCAACGGGAAAGGTCAAAAGACATTTGAAATAAAAAAGATAGGCATAATAAGAACTCAGTTTAGCCAAGAATAATTATTCTATTCGTATGAATTTTATTATTTAATTATGAGTATAAAGATAGCTGGAAATTATTAGAGAAATTTATAAGGAAGAGAAATTTATAGGATTATTCATTTAAGTTTTATAAGCCTTTGTTCAATTTTTTCATTTAATTTATTTCAATTTATTAAAAGTAGAATGTGAAATAAAGTTTTTTAAAAACTATTTCTTTTAACTATACGCAACTTTTAATATTTTTATTGTCCTTTAAAACGATTTTATTAATTTAAATTTTTGTATTATTAAATTCTTGGCTAAACTGTATAGATCAATATATCAAAATATATTCTAAATTCTTTAATTAAAAGTTGGTACAAATTCTCAATGAAACGCGGGAATCTCGAGAGCTGAATATAAACGACTTTGTTACGGTTGACAAGGGGACTGATAATCCTGCTATGCAAATGATAAATTGCAATGAACTTTTGCTTTGGCCTTCGGCAGTTGCCATAAAAACTGTGGCCCAAATGATGTCCATAAATTTCAAAAGAAAATGTCGGCCGGGTCAACCTGTGCCAGCGAGGCAAGTGTATTTACAAACTAGCATAAAATCTGTAGATTTGTATATAGATATGTAAGTATGTAGTAAAAGACTTGGATGCAGCTAAATTTAGAGGCAAATCTTGTGGCCAACCAAAATGAGGTCGGCCGTGTGGCGTGGAGCGCGTAACGTTTGAAGTCTTCGCCAGGTTTGCTTCTTAGGCAGCTGCAATTACAAGTAGAGATGAAGGCGGTGATGGAACAAGGCAGGGTAGGGCAGGGCAGGGCGAGCTTCCAATCCGTTCTATGTTCTATGTTTTATGCTCTATGTGCAGCCATATCTAATTAAGTGCGTGAATCTTGGCAAGAGTTTTTACAGTCAAAAATAGAAATATATTTCAACACATTTGTCTGCATTTCTATGCACTGTAAATACTGTATAAGAAGGCGTCTTCCAACCCAAAAACAAAATATACTCTATATTTAATTTACTCTATATTTTTCGTCTGTTGGGTTCAAAAAAATATTAGCCAAATTCAATATGCAAATGACCTTAAGCCATGATTTAAAGATAATCGGAAATAAATGAATAATACAAAAATGTTTTAGGCATCATTACAACTGCTTAGAGAGTATTTCCTAGTCGTGCATACTCAAATGTTATTTTTAAATAGAAGTGTATTGAACTAGCAAAAGCTAGAAAAACACTAACACAACCCAAGCCACGCAGCAGGCGACAAGTTCAAACATGAGACATGTCCTGGCTAGTTATCTCCAGCTAATACTTTTTCCCGAGCCCCTGACTGGATAACGATGTGGGTTCGGGTTGCACTGAGTCCACCACAGCATTGACAATTATCGCAGACTGGCCACAGTTGAGAGTCCATTGCCAAAAAGCCAAAACAAACTCTCTCCTCTCAGTTCTCTGAGTTTCACTCCACCCCCGAGTTGTCCATGTTGGGGATTTACATTTGTAATTAGCAAAGCTTTGCGAAACTTTGACGGAAAACCAGCCAAAAGCGACAACATTAACAAAAACAACAACAACTGTCCCAATGTGTTGGAAAATTGTTTGTTTTCTTTTTTTTTTTGGTTGAGTTTAAACAACAAATATATACGCTGCTATCGAGAAACAGGACAAAACAAGCTAAACTATAGAAAGCTTAAGCGATTTAGGGATTATACGTAATATGAAACAAGGATTTGTTTTCATTTTGTATTAAAGATTACAACCTAAAGTCTATGGGTTGCTTATTCGTGCAACAAATAATGAGACAAGATTTTATAATGAACTTTCGAGAAGTTTTCAAGTTTCAGGATGTTAATACTAAAATACAAAATAATCAATTTTAAACAGGAAATAAAAAATAAACTAAAATTTGCAGGTTAATGTTCCACATTTTAGCCATAATCCCTTTTGAAACTTGAAGTTAAAATTTTTCTCAGTAATACCTCAATCGACTTTATTTGGAACAAATTCAAAAAAAAAAAAACTAGTTTGTATATGCAAATTCATTTCGTAACATATATGCCCCAGTTTAAGTAGCGCACAAACTCTAAAAAAATGTTGAAAAAACTAATATAGAGTACATTATTTATGTTGTTCTCGGCGCTAGTCCAAATGTTTGTTTATTGCTTGTTTAGTTTTTAGTTTTGGCATACGTTGCGTATGATTAACAAACTTTTCGATATAATAAACTTTTTGATATAGCCAGTTAAAGGTTTAAGTGGCGAAAATCTAATTGAAATATTATACGGAAACGGAAACGGAAACTGGAAACGGGAATTTGAACTGAACTTTAATGTGCCAACTGTACTCGAAAAGTTTGCTCGGGTTTCGCTTCTGCTGCTGCTGCTGCTGCTGCTGCTGCTGCTGCTCACGTGCAACGTTTAATTTATGCAACTTGTGGCAGGGCCATTGATTGGCTGCCTACCCAAACAGTATTCCTACACCGTGCCACGCCTCTCGCCGCCTACAACAACTTAATTTGTGAGCGGAATTTATGGACGCAGCACGTGCAAAAAGGCCGCCCAGAAGTTTTTACCGCCTGATTTGTGGTTACAAAACTTTTCTTTCCTAACAATTGCAACACATTTCTTTTTTTTTGTTTTGGTTTTTTGGTAGCAGATTGTGCAAGTCGAAGGCGAAGTAGAAGTCGGCTAAAATTAGCCAATTGAAAATTGTACAAAAATGAACAAAAGCTTTGTTCCACTTGTAGAAATGTCGGCTGCTCTTTTAGGATTGTAAACTTTAATGTTGCCATAAAAACGCTGCATTGTTTGCACAATTAAAAACAGCAGCAGATACTGGCTACAAAATGGAAAATTTTCACATTTTTAGACTCAATGAATAGCTAAATACCCTTTCAGATGGTTTCAGTGATAGTCATAGATAATTGTTAGATTGCTACGATAGAAATTTAGAATCCTAAGTTGAAATAGGAATTCATTGCTAAAAACTGAAATTTAAACTAAGTTTTCAACTATCCTTACAATTTTTTTCAAAATACCTAGCAGAACCAGAAAGTTTAAATATAAAATGACCTATTCAGGTATCAAATCAAATTTTTTAAATAAATTTTAAATATATTTCAAGATGATAAAATTTCATTTATTAGAAGACAAAATTTCTTATTTTCAGAAAATTCTCTGAAAGAAAAACAGGAGCAAATGTTCTTACTTTCCAAACAAAATGTTTAAAAATCGTTACAAATTTGCTGTTAAAATTGATATACCCTTTCGGCATGTGTATGGAAAAAAATATCGAGTTCAGTAAAAATGATTTTTAAAAATAGCCAAAGAAACTGTTGCATTAATGAACTTCAATGTGGGCCACATGCTGTTGGCCCAGCTGGACCTGTAGCTCCACAAACAACCAGGGGAATGGACGGAAAAGGGATTTGTATGTAAACGATGCATATGCTGACTGCCCTCTCTTCTTCCCGTCCTCCCGTCCCACCGTTGTGTGCCTTTTGTTGGCAACTCCTTTGCCAGGCTTTGCTACCTAAGCAGATTTCATTTTAGATAAAGCCAACGTCAGCTTGTGTGCATCGCACATCGAATATAGCAAATGGCTGACAGGATAAAGTCCTGCCAAACTAAAGGGTTTCGATGAAGCGCTGGAACGGGGAACGGGAAACGAGGAAATATTGTGCTATATTTTATGCATACGAGAGACTCTCTTCTAGTTCCCAAAGCCTCGTACCAAGTGGAATTAACTGAAGCTCTTCTCAGATTGGCTGCATTTAAATTGGTACCGACACAGAGCATTAATGATAAAGTCAACAAATTGAAAGCCAATGGAAAGGGAATCCAAAGCAAGGACAACGTCAAGTTCAGTGTTAACTTTGAAAATGTGTGGATACTAAGATATCGTTTATATTATAGTCACAGCTATCATATAATACTAACAAGTACTGAGACTGGGCGATACTCCTGTTTACATAGAAGACGACTGCCCTGCGGCCAGCTCCATTTAAACTGGTTTTCTGAATAGATTCTACATTATTCGAGTATTAGGAAGCCTCTAGAGAACTGTATATGTAAATATTATGATTGAAATAGGCTTCTTTCGAAATTTATATAAGAAATATCGAATTCAGATACATTTTTTGATTGACAGTTTATCATCCAGTAAGCAGCAAACCAGTAAAGCTTTTAAAGAGTTTCGGCTAAGAACTTCGAATCGCATGGAAAGCTTTGGGCTGGGACTTGGCAAATAAAATGTATATAGTTAGTTTAATTCCTTACAATTCTTTATTATTATTTATATTTGTTTGAGAAATTTCTTCTGCTTAAATTAAATTAATTTCAATTACCAATTAAGCAAATATAATTTATGTACTTTTGCATAAAATGGCTGCTTCCTTAGTCTGCTCAAAATGTTCTTCAATGTTTCCACAATTCTTTAAGTATTTACTATAAATATTTGCTTTGGAAAATTGCTTGCTTGCGCTCAAAATTAAAGTGCTCAACAAAACAAACATTTTCGATGTTGCACAACTTTAAACCCAAACCCAAAATGCTTGCAACATCCACAGGAACAAGCAGAGGAAGAGAATGAAGGAGAACAATGTCTGGTATTGGTATTTTACGAGCAAGTGAAGAGCACTTGAGCGTATTTAATCGAGCTATTGTTTTACTTTAATTACATAATAATTGACTTGTTTGTGTGTGTGCGTGTGTGTGCGTGTGTGTGTGTGTGTGTGTGTGTGTTTTCTCAGTGCTAATAACTGCAAACAGCTTATGAGAAAAGCTGCCAGCACAACGAAACAACAGCCACAAAAGGCAAACACTGCAACAACAGATATAAATAATAAATATGCCGAAAAGAAAACCAAAGAAAAACAAATTTGATATAAAATATTTATCAATAAAATATTAATTTAATATTGAGCGGTTGGAAATTTAAAAATTTCAATATTGCTTTTACATTTTTTATATTTTTAAAAACAAAGTAGATTTGAAGTGACCGCTTCCAAAATGAAAATCTTTCGAAATTCTAAAGCCCTAACAAACTTACGCAAAACCTGCAAACCAAATGAAGTAAAAAAAATTTATAGATTTCCTTAATGTAAATAATAATATTCTTCATTTGAAATATTAAAAAAAAATATAATTAAATTTTTGATTTTATATTTTTATTGTAAAAAAAAGATGTGAAATGAATATTTCTTAACCAGGTCAAGTTTAGATGAGAAGAGTGAATATTTTTCTATGCAGGAGTCGATCCAAGAGAAGCCAAGAAAAATCTAGCTCAACTGATTCGAGCGGGTTCAAAATTTTACTGATTTTCTCCAGTTGTATTCACTAGCAGATCATATTAATATTTTCTTGCAGTGTATGCATATAACATCAGAAACAAGTAGAATCTATGGCAATAGTCATTACAATAGCAATTTTGCAACAAAAGGCGTTGCTGCCTGCAGTAGACATAGCCAGCTCCAGAACTAAGAGAAGTAGCGAAAGGAACTGGACCAGTCATAGGACAATCCTGGGAATGAACCCCAAGACAGCCAATTATATAAGACACAGACGAGGCTTATTTTGATTTAATTTCTCTTTTAAGATTTAACGTTATTTACATATTTGATTGGAAAAATCTTCATGTGTGTGCGTTTGGCTTTTCCATGCTTTTCCTGCTTTTCCTGCCTTTGCCTTTTACCTTTGGGTTTTCAGTTTTCACATACTCCTCCTGTGCGTGGCCTGCCATGTGTAAGAGAGAGCAAAGGATGGAAAGGAGAGTAGCCAGAGATTGCCCAGGAAAATCAAATTAGTAACGTAGTAAAACTCATTGGGAAATTTGCACAAATTGCCTTTTGTTATAGCAAACAGGGATGGAGACTAGTTTACAAAAGAGGCTTCTGAATAAGGCAACGATTAAGAACAAATAGTTTAAAAAGGCAAAACATTTAGGATACGAGAAGAAACGCTTGGAGCAGCTTTGTTTTAAGTGAAAAATTCAAATAAAATTTATGTTTACTTTTCAGATTATATATGGCATGATGATCACTTTTCCAGCGCCATATTCCTAAGCAATTCACAAAATTAATGTATTAAAAAAAGATCAGATTAAACATTTAAAAGCATTTAAACTGCTCAAAGAATTAACTAAAATTTTAAGTCGATTTAAGCAACTAAAAATCCTGTCCCTGATGCAGCCCTAAATTACTTGGAGTTCTTATTAAACTTCGCTTTAAAGCTCGTTTGAGTCGGCTCTTAAATTTTCGCAGGACCTTTTTCCATGGATTTATCCAAGTGCCGCCGTCAAAGTTGACTTTGAACACTTTTACGTTTCGCTGATTTTTCAAGAATTGCATTTTTTTTCGTATTTTTTTTTTTTTCGCAAACCAACTGGGTAGCATGCGGGTTGGCGGAGTTCTAAGTCCTGAGAATATGTGTGATTTGACTACATAGCCATACCCTGTATACCCTGTCGTCGTCACTCATTAGAAAAACGTTGCAAGCAAACCAAAGTGGTAAAAAATTGTACTACGTGTTGCAAGCTGGGCAAAGGGGGCAAGGGGGCAAAGGGGGTACAAAAACTGCATGTAAAGTTTGAAAAATAAAAAAAAAAGGCAATGGAAAGGCAAACTGGAGAAAAAGTTTATTACAAAGTTTGGAGTGAAACACGCGCCAAAGACAGAAAGAGAGAAAGAAAGAAAGAACGAAAGAAAACGTAACGAAAACGAAAACTAAAAGTTTAATATTTGATTTAAAAGTTGATAAAATTTACTTTAGTCTACACTCAACTTGACGCTGCGTGTTATTTGTTTTTATTGAATTTATTTGAATGCGTCTTGGGCTGAGTTTTACTCCCAGATCCCCGACCAGGGAGTCCATTGTCTTCATTCGGAGTTTGGTCTCAGATAGCGCGTTGATTTTTCATTTCGCGGTGCAAATATGAAAAACAAACTGAAAATGAAACGCTATAATAGCCATGCAGAAGCAGCAGAAGCAGCAGCAGCAGCCATGGAAATGAAAATGGGAAAATATTTGAAATGCCTTTGTTTTGTTTGCGTTGAAATGGAAAACGCGGCCAGGAGCAGCAGCAGCAGCAGCAGCTAGAACAGGAGCACTCGGTATTGTTGTGAGCCTGGCCAAAAGCTAAAAGAGAGCATACTAATTTGAAGATGAAACCTGTCATAACAGAAGCCAGAGAAGCATAAGGTCTGAATGTGAATGAATCTTCCGACTGGAGATGCTTCGAAGCAAAGCTCAGGGAAACTTGGGGGAGTAGTTCATGTTTCTAATACAGCAAAGAGCTGAGAGATGAGATGCAAATTCAATGAAAATACACGAATATTGAACTGAGGCTACGAAAATTCATGAACCGCAAGTATAAACCAATCCAATGCGGAAATTAAGGATATCTAGGAATTAGCATTGAAATTGAAGCAATGTCTTTCAACTATATATTTATATATGCTATAATTTTCATTAGCCAACTAAATTATCAAATAATCATTATTCTATACGGAGGCTCAACATTTTTTTTAAGAGTCCTAGCGAATTACTTAGAATCGATATTTTAAAGCATTATATTACGCCCTATTTAAAGAAGACTATGAAAATGGGCTTAATTATTCTTTTATTGAAAGAAAATATGTTCGAATCATACTGAAACAACTTCTAAGAATGAAATGAAGGATATAAAACAACGGTATTAAAATAAGCTACTTTTCAATCAGTTTTTATCCATTTATGATCAGTGCTTTTGGATAGGTTGGAAATTAGATTCACCCTTTCTAAATCATACCAAATTTCAGCTTATAGTTGGAAATAATTCGGCAGAACTTCTGAAAATAGTTGCACAAATCGTTCAGTTAAAATTAAATAATCAAAAGCGTTTAAATATTATGAAGTTCTCATAACGCATTCCAAACTTCAGCTTCATATCTCTCATAGAACTTGAGAAATAACTGCGAAACACTTTTGAAAACCATTTAAAATTTCATTAAACAAACTTTATATATTATAATACCAGATCCAGTCATAGAGTATAGAGAACTCGTTATTTCAAGTTTTAGCACATTTTCACACTTCCACCGTTCGTGATATTTGTATTTTATGTTCGCAAAAAACCCCCCTAGATATTTGTAAATATTCATAGAGCCACGGGAGTTATGTTTGTCAGGCAAACACACAGATACCACACGAATATATATATAGCAGTATAGCACTACCACACATGCGATATACCACTAGGATATTTGAACAAAAACATTTCGCATGCTACCGACTAATTTTGGCTGAAAATTCCTCCGCAGCCATTGCTAAATTGAGTTTGCGCTTGGAGTGGCATTTATCCACTCCCCGCCAGCGCCAGCGTCCTCCCTTAGTTAGTTCCTCCTCCCTCCTCTCGACTAAAATGCAGTGTGCAGTGCAGCAACTAACTCAATTTGGCGCCCATGTCACATACGTCAACGCGAGCCGAGCCACGCCCACTTAAAAGGCGTACTGCCAATTTGTCGGGTTTTGCTGCAGCACGTGCCACATCGCACGTTTAGCTGAGCTTATCATTTTCTCAAAGACGTTCGCTCTCACTCTTTCTGTCTATTTTTTACTCTCCCAGCTATTTAATATGCAAAGCGGCAGTTACCAAAATAAATACACAAAAAAAAGTAACCTGGCAAAGTTGAAATAAATTTTTATTTCATGGACTCTGCTAGCAATCCTCACAAACATATATCGGCAATGAACTTGCCGCAGAAAAAAAATCGAGAAAAATATGCCAAGGCAAGCAGCTTTTGTTTGTGCTCCTAACTAGGCTCGAGGCTGAACGGTTAGGTCCTTTCAGAAGGAAAGGGGATTTAAAAAATGAAAATAAAAAAAAGCTTAGTCTACTTCTGTGCGCCGTTTTCAAACGCCGCTCACGTAGCAGACGAAAAAAAGCAGCGCAATTGCAGACGCGAAATGAAAAGAAAATTTGTGCTCAGCGTTAATTTAAAAGCGCTGCGAAGACAGCTGCAAAAACTTTTCGACTTTTGCTAAATTTTAATTTTAATTTCATAAATGCAATGAAGTGCATCAGCCAAATCGAATCACAGGACGCAGGTGGCAAATGCTTAGCGCAACGCAAATCATTTGCGTACCCCCAAAGCCTAACTGAATTTCCAAGTTTGCCATACGCCCCGTGGTACGCGGCAATCTCGTCTGGTGAAGAAAAAAATAAAAAATAATAATATAGGCAAAATGGGTGTGTGTCTGGCACAGTCATTCTGGCAGTTAGTCATTCAGTCAGTTAGTCAGCACGTTGACAATTTGACGTACTATTCAAATGCACGAAAACCACACATAATGAGAGACTGCTCTAGGAGCATGCTCGACTATGAGGCTGCCTGTATTGAGTTCTTAAGAAGACTTACAGGAAATTTTATCGAGCTTTGGAGTCAATATGAAAAGTATTCATTAAATGCTTGAAGTAAAAAACAAAGAAGAAGCGAATAGATAGTTTGATTAGGCTGAATTCTCGTTAAAAAATTTGCAGATCCTTTTTAGTATTCGATGCAAAACTTCGAACTTAAAAAGACGAAAATTCAACTATACAAAATAAAAAAATGAAATTTTTAAGTCATTTAAACAGTGAAAACAGTGAATAAATTCAAATCCCTTTCAAAATTTTTCATCTGCTTATTAAACTTGGTTATACTCTCTCTGTGTATTTCGTGAGTGCAGGATATAAAAACCCAACTCGCTGCTGCCTTTTAGAAATGTGAAAATATTTTCACGTTTGATGCGACTTTGGGGCGCATTTACATGCACCTTTATATATACACACACAAATATATATATATTACCGAATGTGTGTGTGTGTGTGTAAAAAACAATTAACGCATTTCCAGCAAAAAGGAGTGACTCATGCGGTGATAGCTAAAAAATTTAAGCGCTAGATTTTCCCACGTGCGCAAATGGTTGGAACTTTTGCTGGTAATGTGGTAGACTCGACAAAAGAACAGGATTTGAGGTGTGTGTTTGGGGGCAAAGTGGTGAAATACTCGTAATATGAAGCGTGAGGCTAGAGCTCAGGCAATTGCCCAACTAGAACAGAAGGAGCAGTAAATAGGATTGGCAGAGGCTCAGGCAACATTTCGTAATTAAATGAAAGCATTCGAATTAAACTGAGTTGCATTGGGAGCAGCTTGTTGTGTATAGAAAATATAATAAAAAATCGTTTAGGAACAAACTCTAAAATTTGAATTATTAAAAACAAAATTTAATTAATATTCCTTTGTCTATACAAGGAACCCAAGATAATTATTTAAATAGAATTTCTTTGAACTACTTGAAAAAAATAGTATAATTAAGTTTTCTATTTGGAATGAATTTCTTATTATCTCTTTTTGAATTCTCTTAGAATTAGATTGTCACGAAATCAGGCTATTTGTTTTGAATTATACTTTCGAATCAATTTCTCTCAAAATAAAAATAATATAATTTACGGACTGTATTAAAAAGCCTCCAGATAGGAGGCTATCAAAAAGGAATTCGCAAACAGCCCTGAATAAACAGAACTATTCTAGTTGAATCCTTTAAGAGAAGTGAAGTTTAATGATAAAATAATTAAATTCTTCTATACCTCATTTTAAAGGGAATCCCGAGACAGAACAGAATATTAATCCAATTTAAAATACTGTGCACTTACCATTTGCTGCTGATTCTTTGGCTTCTTGACCAGATCGGGCACCTTAAAGCTGGTAACTGCCTCTATGACCTCGGCCAGTAGCAAGCCATCGCGACAATCGGCCGAAAGATCTGTGACTTTCCGCTTCGATTTGGCACGTTCCAAATAGTAGTTGGCCCAGTCTGTGTAGATCTGTAGGTAAATAATAAAATCATATTTAAAGAATTTAAAAATAACATTCAAAAATTGTTTGTTTTTTTTGCATATTTAACTAATAGCCGTAAACGACAAATTGATGGCCATTAGATGCAGTAATTAAGGATTTTTCGACAGTTTCAGACACTTTCTGACAGCTGCTCATGTTGCACAACTTGTGTCCTGCGGAAGTCCTTTGCTCGGTTATCAGGAAATCATTAGCAGCAAAAATTCTCTTTGCGCCAGACAACATATGCACAAAATATTTGCCAGCCTGCAGTTTCTCGGCAAACAAATTAAACGCAAGCCCAAAAATCCTTGAGAGTCGTTAAGAAAATATGTGTGCGACAGCCAAAGGATAAGCTCTATATGAATGGCTGTCTCTCTGTCTCTCTGTCTCTCTGTCTGTCTGTATGTCTGATTAAATATTTTATTCTGTTTTTATTATAATGTGGCATTAGTGGCAAGAAGATAAGAAAAGTCTGTTGTATTTGGCAGCCACTAAGCTAGAAAAGAAGATAAAATAATTTCTTCTGTGCACTTTACAAAATGTTTTTTAATTACATTAATTTGACATTTTATCTTTATTTTGTGGTGAAAATACAAATTTCAAATTTCAAAATTTAATATTTAATTTTTATTGATTTCTTATATAATAATTTTGAATTGAAATTCTCAATACAATTTTGTAGTATGAATATCTGAAGGATTGGGATATGTATAAAGAATCTATTCAATAGAAATAGAAGATTAAATTAGGCTCGAACCCATCTTTAATATAAGAATTATAAATATTATATTTTTGTAGATGTGTTCTATTAATATATAACATAATTCTTCCAGTTTTAAATTTACAATTTAAGGATAGTTTGAAAGTTAAATTTGGAAGGTTTTTAAAATAAACAAAATGTCTGAAACTATTAGGATGTCTCTAAATTATATTTCCATTTAAGAAAGAAATAATATAAGCCAAGATATAGTACCAAGTTTTATATTAAATTATGATTGTGGCAGTTTCTTGGTCCACAACTAGAAAAGTTAATATTTCTTTGTCTTTCGTTTCGCACTGTTACTGCCAGGCTTTGTCTTTGGTATACATCGTTAGCCACATCCTTGCGTAGTTTTTATTATAGCTCATCCTGCTAATTCCATAGCCATAGACATAGCCTTAACCATAGCTATATCCTCCGTACTTTCCATATGCAAGCGACACATTTTATGTTCGCCTTGCTTGGCAATAAAAATAGCTGGAATTTTACTCGTACTTTCTGCTATCTGCCCTGCCTGTTTGTCTATCTTTTTGTCCTTTTGTCAGTTTGTCTGTTTGTCTCTCCCCTTTTACGGACCTTTCCATTTGTAGAGCTTTGGAACAATAGCCTGGCCTAGACTTTGAGCTTGCTTATACAATTTTTTGCTGTCTGGCAGTATTATTGGAAGGGTTTTAGGCTTAGGTTTGGACTTTGGCTTTGACATTAGATTTGGCTTTCGACTTCAACAATAAAGTGAAAACTTGCCACTGTAAATGCAACTGCAACTGCAACTGTCACTCTCAGGCATTCCCACTGCCAATGGTAATAGCAAACTGGCTAACTGGAAAGCTACACCGTGAAAATAAAGACATTCTAAGCCCTTTTCCCCTCACAAATGTCACAGAAATCTCATTCAATCATAAATCACAAATTGACACAGAAAACTTGTTGGATTGATTGAAAATCTCTTTTGAATTGTGAAACAAAAGCTTTGATTAATACTCGTATAGCCCCACAAAGTGTTTGACTAACCAAAGCTAAAAACCTTCAGAAATATGCATAACACCCTCTTTTTTCTCTCAGTGTAGCAAACTGGCAAACTGACTAAGCCAATGCCACAAATATGCCAGCCATAGGGCAGTGCACCCACAACAAACAGGAGAGAAATCGACTGGTTGCAGCTTTGTTTTGTTCCCTAGCCTCGACTTCATCTGGGCTCAAAGCAAAGGCAACTGTAACCAAACAACAATAAACTGTGTAGTTGTTTTCTTCTGCCTTTGCTTTATAAAGAGCATCTGTGCGGGATTCCTGGCCCTTGGCATGTGTGTGGCAAATATGCCAGGCCATGGTCTGGACTGGACCTCAGCACGCACACGCAGTCAAAAATGTGTCCAGCACAAAGGCGTAGCCAGGATTTTGCTTTTAAGCCATGAAGGCCTACTTGATACCTGTTTCTAAATATATATATTTATTTTTTATAAATCTCAAATTTAGAGGGCAGTTTCCCAAAATTTTTAGGCAACAGCTTTTGATGAACAGCTTTTATAATAAGCTGATGAATCTTCTCTTAGAAAGTATGAAAGCTTTCCGGCAATTTCCTAAGAGAGGTGGTGGATTTTCTTATATTTAAAAAGCTACCAAAACTCTCCAAATTAAAAAAAAAAAAATTATAAAACTTTAATTTTATAATTACAGTTGAACAAAGCAAAAAAGTTAGGTACTCAAATTTTTCCGCCATTTTTCTATGAACAAAATTCCTTTAATTTCGAGGAAAAATTGCCTCTTAGCTTTTTTCTTTGTGATTAAATGAATGTCTATAAACATTTACCTTAGGAGTGCCGACTTTGCTTAAGATTCGCACTTTTTTATAACAATTTTTTGTAGACTTCAAATTGAATTTTTATGCCTTTCCTACCCTGACTACGCCCATACAGGAGCACATCCTTTGGTAGTCAGAAATATGTTGCATGGTACTTTGAGAGTAAAATTCATTTAGTGTTAGAGTAAAATATAATAGAGTTAAACAATTTTCATTGACTAATCAATTTACTGTCTCAATTGTGGAACAGTTTTTCCTTGATAGAAATACAAACCTTTGCATAGTCACGCGTCAATATGCCATTGATATTATCGCAGGAGCCCTGGTAGCTGACGCAGCGGGCCAACATTTTTGCACTATTTCCTTTTAAAATGCAATCAATTCAATTTCCTTTGGGACGGTATTTTCCCTTTTTTTAATCAACAGCATTTTTCATATATTTTTTATCAAATTATAAGTGCACTTTCACAGTATATAACTTTTACACAGAATTTTTTTATTTGCCGATAGTTTTTATTTGTGGAAATTCAACACTCTTTTTGGTAAAAGAAATTAATTATTTTTTTTATTAATTTAGTGTTTTATTCTTCAAAATATTTCCAGAAAACTGTAATGTTGTACATTTATTTAACAGAGACCAGCTTTAAGTTCTAATTGAGATTAAATATCTGAGAATTATCTAAGGCTAACTTCTTGGAGATTCATGAAATTAAATAGCTTTGATACCTTGCGCTATCAAAAGTATTATCCAAAAGAAAATTTTACTTTTAGAGTTATTTTAATAATAAATTAATAAAAAACAGGAACAAGCCTGCTCAGGACTCTGTAAATGATTCCAGCTCTTTTCGGTATTCTACATTTTCTAAAAAAACTCTGTAGATCTGTGATTATTCTATATTGGAAAAAGATTTATTTCAAGTTTTTTCAACTGATATTATAACATAAGATATTCCAATTATATCGTATCGTAAATTCTAAAGAATTTAGGTATCGAAAAGTTCCTTAGATTAGACCAACATTATATATCTCCCATTTATTTTTTAATGTTCTTTCACACATTAGCAGTAAAAATTGTAAACTCTGCAAATGATATGGAGCTCCACTCCACAGCTTTTCCGCTGTATCTAATATATTTTTGGGCCGCACACTTAACACACATTATACACCTTTTTTGTCATATTTATGAGACCCTTGGCAGTTTTTTAAGCCCGCATCTACAGCTTCATAAATATAAAATTACAGCTACAAGCGCCAGCAAGTATGCAAGGTTTTTTTTGTTGCTTTCTTTCTTCTTTTGCCAACACCATTAAAATGTCAATTATGATAAAGTATTATTGAAACACCGCAACACATTAAGGCTTATCAACGAGGCCAGGCGGTGCCCTAAAGTCCGCCCAAAAGTATGCAATAATAATAATAAACATTAAGCGGCGTTACTTTTTACCCTTTTCAACGCCAGACGCCATTGGGGTCCGCTCCTGCTCAGCTCAACTCAACTCAACTCAACTCAGCTCAGTTCGGCCCATTTCATGTATTCCTCCTGCTGAGGCGTTGAAAGTCACACGCCCACTTGGGCAAACTAATTGAAAATGAAAGTGCTCCAAACATCCAAACACATACAACAACAGGTTGGCAGCCCCCGCATTATTTTCTCTATGCCAGACTCATGTATAATTGGAGCTGACACCCTTGTCAGCGACAGTTGGGCAAAGATTTTGTAGCCAAACAGTTTTGTTAGCTTGATAAATTTGTAGTTTGTTGTTGCTCCCCCTTCCCTTCCAAATACTGATGAATAAATACACAGGGAAAAATGGGTAGAAACATTTCTATCAAAACCTATTGAAATTGTCAATCAAAAATGCTTAATATGTGAACTACTGGATGAAATTCTAAATTTAATAATAATTTTAGATAAAAGCTAAAGTAAAGGTGAAAGGTGTAAAGCCTGAGAAGATGAATAAATTTGGAAATACTTTTATATAAAGATACTAATAGATAATATTAAAATGAAATATATTTGCCCGCGAAAATCTGGTTGACTTCTCTTTATTTTTCGCTTCAAGCAGCGACTCATTCAATTGCTAGATTTAACCATTTCAAGTTGAGTTATCGATATATTTGAGAGCTGCTCATAAATCAGAATGAAAACATCTACTTCAACTCCTATCCGATTCTTAGTTTTAACTCAATAAATATTCTACAAAAAAAAGTATACAAATTTGTGTTAATGCTTAGCTAAAGTTTTAATAAAAAATTAATTATACGACCCGTATACCAAATTAAAATATGCACCACCAAAACATTAGCCTATTTAGGCATACTAGAACTACAGAAATACTTGCTCATTTTTCTAGCAGTGTATCAAATATAAAAGGGGTTGACAAATCGTGCTGGAAATCAATTTGGTCGCACGAAAGTAGACTAGAAAAAAAGGTCAAACTGTCATTTGGTAAATGAAAAAGCTCTTGCCACGCCCAATGCAAAACGCCCACCATTTTGCTCTTATCTTTATTCGTGTGTGTGTGCGTGTGTGTGAGTCCTTGTTTCGGTCTGAAGGCGTTTGGCTTCCAGTACTTTTGTGAAATGTCAGTAAAATGTCAAAATAAAAGTAATGCTGATAAAATTTTTATAGCTTGTCAGAGAAGAAATGCTGAACGAAAAATGCCGCTGGGGGGTTGTTTCTCATCTTTTGCTCTTCTTTCTTTTTATTCTGTTCACTGTTCTGTTCTCTTCCTTATCAAATGTCGCGACTTGGGTACTTTAGTTTATTGGAATTTGCATACAGCCACATCGACAGGTGGCAAAGGGAGTGGAAAGTAAACGTTCGTCTTAACGCAACAAAAATTTATGTTAAATCGAACGACAACACGGCGTTGTTGCCTGCAATGGCAGTTAAAAAAGGTCGATATATGTTTTATCTCTCAGTTTCCAGTTACTTAAAGCAGCTTTAAGGATATCAAGTCTCTCTTTTTTTGAAAAGCATTCAGGTATATTTGTTTATATATGAAATAACACAAGGCAACAAAGTTAAAGTCTATTATCATTTCCACATAGCATACTTTTTTAAGAGTGGAATCAATTCGGAACTGGCAACTAGAAAAACATCTACAGAATCTCTTTGATTATTTTTAAACAAATATACAAATAAATAAACAATTTAATAGTTTAAAAAACATTGACAACGAGCAAAAATTAAATGTCGTGGATCAACGCTCTTCATTTAAAAATTTGATTCATCAAAAATTTGATGTTATTTATGAAACTTTGTTGGCTGGTGTAATCGATAAGCTCAGTGAAAATCTCTGACAACTTGTTGGGCCTAAGCCAAAAATTGCTTTGATAAGTAACACAAAGTGTAGAGCCACCCCCAGTTAATGCTGGGCTGATGGGGGCTCTCACTCCTAAGCTCATTAAATTTGATTATATTATCGACTTTTATCGCATTTGACCAAACGTCGCAAAGCAACTTCCGGCTCACAATTCGATTTGCCTCAAAGAAGAATCTCAGTCGATTGACATTTGAAAGTAATGTCAAAACAATCTATGGCACCTTTTCTCTGACTGACTTTGATTTCATTACGAGGCGGCGATGGCAACGGTTGGGCTGGGGGATTGGATAAAATTGGCTGATTGGCAACGTGTTGATGTGCGCAATCAACTGAGTTGTCATGTGCTTTCACCACCCCTTCAGCTCGGTTAGGGGCGGGCATTGGGGGCGTGCGTGGGACTGTTTATATGTAACTTAATTTCAGCAGAATCGGTGCTATAAAAATACTATAAAAAAAGTCGTCTTCAAATTGAATGTTAAAAGTCTTCCAACACATTTTTAATAGATACTATAAACTATTTAAAGACTCGTCTACCTGAGCAGTATTTATGTGGCAACAGCACTTAAAAATGTAAAAATTTATTTACTTTTTATTCCTTTGCGCGAATTTCAAAATATTCTAAAGCTTAAGCTGCTTTTTTTTACCAAAATATTTGAAATTTATAGAATTTAGCAAAGCCTAGGGGGGCTGTTCAACTCAAGATTTAAAATGTTTAACATATGTAGTTGGTTTTTAGGATCCTTTTAGCTGTTTTCAATTACCAAATCCGCCGGCTTTTCTGCAACTAATTCGACCACTTAGCCCCAGCTGAGGCTAGCGCTTCGCCATCCCATTGAGGACTATCCAATTGCCATAAAATGCCAGCGGCACTTCCATACAGAGACACCGAACTCCAATGAAAAAGTTTGCTCAACTTTCATTTGGCCTGGAATCATTTTTGGCTGTTTTCCTTTTTGCCTCCACAACTTTCGTTGTTTTTATTTATATATATATTCCATTTTTTTTTTATCTTTTGGCCCTCTGATGAGCTGGGGAACGCCGCAAGTGGGTCATATACATTTTTGATGAGTTGTCATTATTAAATGCGACAAAAAAAAAACAACAAAAACAGTCTCAGCCGCCCCCGCAGTCATGGCAATTGAGTGAATGGGCGGGGCAACAGGAAACTTTTTGCTTACTAAAAATCTATATAATTTATTTATATGACAGTTGACAGGCTACGTTTTTCTTTTTCTTTTCCTTTCATTTTTGTTTATCAGCATACAATTTCTATAGATACTGTAATACTGCCCTCAATATTTATTATTTATTTAGATGTTTTTTTCGCATTTTTGCAGGAGTCGTCTAGTTTTTATGGCACAATAAAACAAATGAGCCGCAACGCCAGTTGCTTCTATTAATTGCCACAAAAATTGTTATCAATTAATGAAACAGACACAAACAGACGAAAGACAACAACTGAATAAAAACAAGAATAGAAAAATAAAATAGAGAAGAAAAAAAAAATAAACGTCGCATGTGGTCGACTCCCAGTTCGACTTTCAACACTTTGCGACGGCCGAAAAGTGGGCGTCCGAATTGCTACAATAAATTTGTCTATTTTGTTCACTTGGCACACCTACGTAGGCCAATGGAACGACTTGTTAGCCCTAGAAATATGAGGGTTATACTGGGAAAATAGCCCCAGTTTATTGGCATTTTTCTTGGCGTAGATAGTAAGGCTGGCCACTGTCTATATGTATTTAATGCTTATCTAGAAAAGAAAATTATTATAGTTATAGTAGCTGTCAGCCTAAAGCAGACTTTCCCTTTTCGTATACAACATTTTTTTTGCTGAGAGCTATTCAAAAAATTGCTCATGAAACACAAATATTACCCAGACGAATAAAGAATGTTGTAGGGTGTTTTTTTAAGAAATTCAAAAACCGATTCGATAGCTGAATTAATATTCCTAAACAAAACGATTCCGCTTTTATTTACATCAAATAACAGCGTAATATCCTGTTGGCTATTCTTCAAAAAAAGCTCTCATACCGATCCTTTATTGCCGCTTGAATAAAGTCGTTTGACCGAGTTATTCATTATTCCTATCGCTGCATTAAACTAATTGCCGAACGCATCAGTGAACTGACTAATTTTGCATAAAATCTGCACAGAAAAAAGAAAATGTTGACCAGTTGACCGGTTAACCGGTTGACCAGAGACCAGTGCCAAAAACCCATTGAGGCTGACCGCAGGGCCACAGGAAACTCACGCACACTGAGGACCAAGTCAATGGACATATGGGCTATTAAGCACAGCTGTCGCCTTGTATAAGTGAGTGTGTGAATGGTTCTTGCATATGTGTGTGTATGTGGTTGTTGTCTATGGTGTGTGTGTGTGTGGTGTATCTGTGTGTTGACAGCCCTCAACCGCTGCCTACGCAGAATAATATTGAACAATTACCAGCCACAATGGCCAGGAACCAAGGGGCACATCTCTCGGCCTAAATCGATAAGGCAACCAAAAATAGCCGAAAAACGGCTAAACTCAATTTGGGCGGATCGTGTGCTGAAAAGAAAATGAGAAAATTGACACTAAAAGCAGCCAGGCATTAAATTTCCAATAAACTCTTCTGACCCATCAACAGCAAAAAAGGGACAACAATGAAAGGTGCGCATCAAAAGCATTTGTTGTTGCTAGCAAATTTTTTGTATTTCTCCTTTTTTATTTTAATTATGTTTTCAATTAATTATGCGGCAACACATTTTGGGACTAAGCTACTTTTTATACCCTCTACCCATAAAAAAAAAGTGCAATCAGAAAAAAATTATTTTGGAGTGCCGCTGCAATGGCTCGAAAACAGTCTGAAACTTTTGCTTTTGGTTCAAAATTTTTGAAATATTTATCAGCAATCTTAAATATATTTGAAGTGTTTCACATAAAAAGTAAGATGAGTTTGTACTAACTCGTCTAATCATTTTTCAAACTATTTAAAAGAAAACTTGCGTTTCTTAATATTTTCTTTAACTACAGAGTATCTTCTAGTCGAACACTCCCAACTAAAGAACTCTGGCTTTTTTATATCTTCTTTTTTTTTTTTGTTGTAACAGGGAACGCGTTTATTTAATTACCGCTAAAAGGCGGCTGTTCGCTGCTTATTATTATGCCACACGAATGGCAGGCAGTTAACAGCTGTTAACGCCATTGCGTGCCCGGGCCAAGTTAACTGCCATGAGTCACCTGCAATTGACGTTGCCGAAAAGTAAAGAAATACCGAGAAAACTGGGAAGAAAGGGTCTTTCAATTGCCTAATGCAACCCTTCCATTGTAGGCATTACGCATACGCAATGTGCGACGGCTTTGCCTGGGGGCAAGTGAAAGCAAAAGCAAAAACAGCTGCTTGAGTTACAGCGGAAACAATCAAAGTTTGCCACAGGCTACAGAAAAAAAAACCATATCTGTATTCAGTAACAGAATTAGCTTGATTGGCAGATACCCTGTAATGGCGCCTTCATCAAACTGGGCAACTTAAAAACCAACTCAAGTTTGGATTATTTCATCTTTTTTCTTCTATATAGATTTTGAAAGGAATATATGTCCAATTCTCAGAGCTACACAAGTTGACCCTTTCCAACAATCCTATGAATACAGGGTATAAAAATACTTCCAATCTGGCGCACTTTTTAAGGAGCTTACTCCTGCACCTGTGAAATTAAAGCCACCTCCAAAAATCAAACACACAATGTGATAAAAGCTTTAATAGCCCAACATAATATAAGGAATATAAGGAAAAAGGAAAGGAGCCAACCTTACTTAATGGCTTCATTTGTAGTGCCAAGAAAGGGGTTGGAAAATAAAAAAGGATTTTGGGTACTTGGCTTGGAGCTGTTGCTCGTAAATTGCCACATTATGCGGGTAATATGAAAAAATCATAAATAATTAGAGCCTTCGGCCTAAGTGAGATTTGTTGTATGCGCGTTAATGAAAACGGAAGTTCAATACCAAGAAAAATCAGAAAAATTCTGATAAATTTGCCAATAGAAGGCAAATATTATTTGAATAACTTAAATAATTAGATTTATAGAGCTTGATGGAGTGAAGCAATTCGAGGTAATTCAAAAATATTTGCTAAATAAAAAGGAAGAAGAGAATAAGATTTAAAGCACTGAATTCTTATTAATTTTGCATGTTAATTGACATTTTTTACTTATAGTAAGATCTCAATAGAAAAAATATTTAAAATAATTTTAAAAAAATATTTATTTAGAAACATTTTTTTAATATTTCATTTAAAAAATATGCAATTTTTTGTAGTACTTTTCTCATTTCATTTAAAGCCAGCTAGTTTCATGGAAATATCTTGCTTTTTTTGGTTTATTTATTTGACGTCCAATTAAATTAAAATCAAGTTTAATACTTTGTGATTTAAATTAAATAATGTCAATCTTTTATGTACTTTTTTTTTTGTATCCACAAAGTTATTAAATTGTTGTATTATTTAACATTATCAACACACTTTGACCAACTCTATTAGCCTCGCCACTTGTTTATCTCTCATTTATATTTATTTTTTGTTGTTTTACCGCATGATTAAAATTCAATTTAATGAACGCTCCATTCATTTATAGCTTGTTTCGAGCTGTTTAAAGTGATTTATTAATGGACGCAATGCCATTTATCTACGCATAAATCTCATTTCATAATTTCATAATTTTGTATGCTTTTTTTTATTGACAATTGAGTAGCGAGAATTGAGAAAGAGAAGAGGAGCAGAGAACTCCCCCAACTTGGAAAGCTGCTAGAAAACATTTTTCGATTCTTATGTTTGGTATTTACACTTAATTAACTGCACTTTTTCAAGCACATAAATTCCACTTGATTAAACCGTTTGCTGCACTACATTTTTCCTTTAGATAACACACTCGCACACACACAAACACACACAAACAAACAAACACAAAAAACACGCACACACACACACACAGTCATGCTATCCAATACACAAACCCAGCAATTAATTCATTAAAAAGCAATGGCAACGACCACGCGCATTTCAATGAACCGCAGCGCGTATTGGTCGAGTGCGGGGGGAACGGGAAGGGTTGCTAGTGTAGGACGCACGCTTTTCTATTTTTCCATTTTCCCATTTTTTTTTTCTTTTTGTTCTATATAGGCGCACTCTCACGTATTTTCCGTATCTTTTCACTAGACTCGCGTGCGATCAGCAGCAGACTGAGAGACTGAGCAATAAAGAAACTCAGAACTTTTCTTCTCGCGACTCTGCTACGGTTTGGGGGAAAAAATTCTATTTTTGGTAAAATGCCTCGCAACATTTTCGAATGGGGCAGCAACATTTTCGAAACTGCAACCCAAAAACCTGAAATTCATTCGAATTCACATAAACAACGGAAATGGATTAACTTGGCTCAGTGGAAATGTTATAAAAGCCAACTTATAAAAGCCAATATATAAAATATGTACACACAAACATATGTATACACCCACTCAAAAAGCATGGCTAGATTTTCAATTACCCAACCCTATATTAAAACTGAATCTGGGAAAATACAAAAAATATTTAAATTACAAAATAAACAATTAGATTCTGAAAGGGGAGCTCGCAACGTCTACCAGATGCCGTACTACCAAAAAACAATAAAAGGAAAGTCATGAAGAAAGCATTAACATTACTCAAACAACAACAGCAACAACAACAACAACAAGAAGAAGACCCAGAACAATGCATAGTTGTAAAAAGAAAATGTTCTTCATATGGTTGGGTTGAGTGTGGGGTGTATTTTGCTGGGTTGCTTTTCGGGTGGGTGGTTGCTTTCCACGTGCGTCTCTGGAAATACAATGGACAGCAGCAGCTAAATGTGAAATACAATATCAGAGCAAGCGACGTGAAAAGTTTTCTGTTTCACTTTGGCGTAATGCAAATACGTCTACCAAAATTAATTTACATTTAAAAAATATACGAAAAAGTAAGTAAGTTAAGAGTGCTTTGCTAGAATATACCCTGTTTTCGTCGCGCTGAATAGTTTTCTATATAGCCATATTGATATATAAATATCTGTGTAGTACAGTTGAATTCCTGAGCTGTCTTTTCCAGGGTAGCTATATAATAATTCCCTTCAAATTCAATTTTTTCTTATCACGACATCCTTAACACTTTTATTTTAAACTGATCTGAATAGAATCAACACAAAACATCCAACATAAAACAGTTTTCCCACCTTTACAGGGTATTTAAAATAAATTATACAAATCAATCAAGAAACTTAAAAGCATACTTTAAGGGCAAAAACTTGATGAAGTGAAAAAAAGCAACCTTTGTTAGCCACATTTTGCCAATTAACTGACACTTTAAAAAAGGTTTAAAGCCAACAACTAGACCCGAACAACCTTCGCCCCCTTCATTTGCAGCCACAGCAACCAACTGGTGTGCAGTCAACTGCCAAGCCAGTGTAAAATTAGCGTTGTAACCATTAGAATAAATATTGCAAGCGTAGAGAGAAACAAACTAAACTGGGCAACAGCCAACGTGCAACAATTTGCAGACAACATGCAAAGTTGCAGGGAAAAAGCTCTACAGTGCTGGCTGAAATAGTGTACGCACCGCTTGAGCAAAGTGCGGAATCACAGGCTATGCATGGGCGTAGCGGAGTGGGGTTTTTGTTTTTTTCAATTCAAAAAAGGATTATTAGTTTATTTTAATTACTCCCTAGTAGATCTATTAAAAATCATTGTCAAAATCGACTCTTTTTTCCACAAATTCTGAAAGAGGAAAAGTTCGTCTGTCTTCGGTGTGGAAAGCCTAATAAATGTAGTTTTCTTCAACCCAAGCGACTGCTTTTCGCATGATAAATAAAGTATGAGATGAAATATTAGATTAGAGGGAAACTCGTGAGCCTTCAAGAACTACACGTTCTGCTGTCAGCTAATCGACATTGACAAGAAATGTCCATCTAGATGACTCATCATCTCCCTCTGGGGTGAGCCACTGTCAGCAGACGATGCATCAGCAACTAAGAGTATATCTAAATATATGCAGCATGTTTCACAACATCGCATCGTTTGCTATGCCAACAAGAGCTACAGCAAGTAGGGTATACGAGTAGCTAACCAGTTCTGCTCAGCTCAGTTCAGTTGAGTTCTGCTGCTGTTGTTTTATGCTATTGCCACACGCTATTTTTATAAACAATTTTGCCAGTTGACAAGTGACGTCTCACCTCTCCTCCACATTGGACCGCAGGAGGAGGTGAACACGGAACGGTACGGAACGGACGACATGGCAACTAAGTGGCCTGGATGTCAATGTGGTTCAGTTTGGAGTAGTTCTGGTACTGGGTCTGGGTCTGGGTTGGAGTTTCAGGGGCTTGTTAGTTGTTGTGAGCGTTGTTTTTATTATACTGTATACCAATTGAAAATGGGTAGAAGGGGTATATTCGATTGTGGAAAACGTATGTAACAGGCAAAAGGATTATGTATATTTTTGCCTATTTTTAATCAGTCGAATTGATCTAACTTTGTCCACTTGAGATTGCGACTGTCTGTCTCTCGATTTCATCGAAAACTATTGAAATAAACCTCATAAAAATACAGTGTTTTAGAGAAATTGCCAACAGCTTTATTTAAATTATGTTACAATTTTAAGAATAATCCTTTAATAAGTAGAACAGAGAGAAAATCAGATCTGCAGCTAATTATGTATAAAAATACAGAGTATTTGCTAGTCGAGCGCGCTCAAACTGCTTATTTTTATTTGTTTTAAGTTTATGCAGCAAATTGCAGTTGCAGTTGTTGCTGTTGTCACGTTGACCTGATGAAGACTAATTGCAGTTAATGTGGCATGAAAGCAGCGCCATCTATTGCACGATTGTGCGCACTTATTAAAAATAATAATCATTATATTACTAAGTAATTTCCTTCCCCGACTACATCGGAAAGTGCCTCCAATTGACACTTAACTCACTGCCAGACATAAACAAAAATGCAGCCAGGCAAAGTTTATGCTTAATTAAGTAAACTACTCATGTTAATTAACATAAAAAGACAAACAAAAGAGGCGGCAAAATAATTTCACACAGACAAATGAAAAGCAACCGAAAATCGAAAGGGGCCAAGCACTATTTATAGGACACACTGCCAGAGTGGGGCACTTGAGAAACGAAATTTTAAATAAACATACAAACGCCTCAAATTAGAAGTCAACAAACTTCAGTCTTCCATCGAAATAGCTAATAAATTGCTACAGAACTCTGTGGAAATTCGGATATTCAAGGACTAATTCGATGACAAAGCGCTGTGCTCTTGGGACAATCTTGAATGCAGCTTAACAGATTATCCATAAACTGCTTGAGTTAACAGGATTTATAAACTAATATTTTAATAAAAGACTTTACAACTTAAAGGCGAAATTTATGACAATTCAAAATGAAATAAAGAGAATCGGTTAAATGTATTAAAAACAGCAACAAATAGCAAACAAGAACCGATTGTTCCTAGGGCAACTAAAAAGACTACTAAATTTCATCCACCTAGCTCAATAAATGAGGACTATAAGAAGACGAACAGGTTGACTTGCCTATATCAACTCTTCTAATCGCCCTGATCAATAATATATATACTTTATGGGATCGGAAATGCCACCTTCAATGCATTACACATTTCATGGCAAAATTATAATTTAAATAAAAATTTCAGGTGTAGAATAAAGAAGATATATAAATATATTTCTATATTGACTCTTCTCATTACGACTCCCTTTCAAGTCGAATGAAAACCAAGCAATATATATATGTATAAATATATTTAGTTTTGTTCGAACGCACTATATATGTATATATATATATATATATATATATATATATATATATATATATATGTTCATACTGATGAGTATAAATGTTTATTATTTTTTTGGTCACCAATAAAAGCCTTGAACTTTTAATGCATTCGCAGCTAAAGCATTGTGGGTATTCCCCAGCGGCATATTATAGGCATGAGTGTTCAAGTGTTCTTTGCTATTTTTATATATATTTATAAACAAAATCGTATAAAGAACATATGTGGCATGGGCACCCAACTAGGCGTGTGTGTTGCCTGCCTACGCCGCATCTTTGACAAAATAAATTGCGTCAAGTTCAACGCCGCCAAATGTCGAAGACAAAATAGGGAACATGCAACTGGCGGTGGCACTAAAAATAAATTATAAAATACTCTCGCAGCGACAAGTTGTGCGGGAGAAATGCGGCAGGAAAATGTCAACGTGCCTCATAATTAATTGCAAAAAAGTGTAGCAACAGCGAGGAGGCGTGTTCCGGCACAAAAAAGACTCCCTTGAAATAATAAAAGGAAAAACTTTGACTGATCACATGCGGAAGGAAATAGGAAATATGCCCTGACATATGCCAGCTCACTCTGGGGCCACATAATATACAGTCTCTCGTTAGGACTTATTATAAATTCATTTTTTTAAGGAATTTTCCAAAGAAGCAAACATATTTTTTGTTGACAGTTTAATTAAGGTATCATCACTCTAGAGAGTATAAAATAATTGTTGTTCCCCTAGAAAAAGGACATCTATTGAGCATACAAAGATATGCAAAGCTTAGACTCAGTCTTTCCTTGAATATAAACTATAATTATCACTCAATTCCAACTTTTTTAATCCTTTAAAATTTAGTTTTTCACTTCAGAAGAAAGTTCCCCCTTTAAGTATGATAGTAATTGGTAGCAGTTCTTAAGTAGTTCTCACATAAAGTCCTGAAAATTCCTTTTATGTATTTGCTTATTGTGTGAGTAAGACCACAAATCATGTGCTTATTAAACCGTTCCCAGAACATCAATAAAACTAACGACGCTGACAAGGATTCAAAAGTGTTTTCGTCCTGAAATTTTATCATGTCGTTAGCAACATTGTTGCCAACGCGACATGCGCGGTATCCCATGCGAGTTGACAGTTTGTCGCTGGGGTTTTTTTTTATACCCAGCCGATTTATTTGCTTTACATGTTGATTTTGTTGTTGTTATCGTCGTGTGGTGCTTCTCCTTATTGTTATACCCTGTACCTATAATATGTATATCGGTTATAAGAAATAGGTTGTCAGGTTATGAATCAGATTAGAGATAATCCATTTGTTGCTTTGATTCCTTCAAGTTATTTTAACTTTTTTTTATAAATAATAAACTTTTAATATTGTTATTTATGAAATTATTAATAAAATTACTGAATATGTTTTTTTTAATTCCTTTAAATACATTTCTTCAGAATTTTCCTTCAATAGTTCAGCTTATATTATCCCACACATCATCTTCAGCCTCGGCTACAGGGTATTTCGCGTTTGAGTGCTTCTTATGCTGCTCGCAGTGCTGTATTTTTAAACTTTTATGTATTTTATTTTAACACGAACCACGTTGCATGTCACATAATTATGAGGCATGATGCACCGACGTCTGCTGCATTATTAAAGCCTTTATGCGTGAGCATACCAGAATACAGAGGAAATATGTTGCAAGCATTTTGTTTTTCTTTTCGCCTTTTTTTTAAACATTTTTTTACGATGCGCTAAGTAGAGTAGAATGCTGCCTCATGGCGCCGGATAGTAAGTGCATCAGTGAGCACCTCCGTCTGGTCATAAAGTCAATTAAATATGTATAAATTTAATGAGTACCTCAGTCAAGCTTAATGAGACGGTAATAAGTACACAAGGAACAGGCAGCCACTGTGCTCTTCTCCTCGGCTCACTTACAAAATGCATAGCATAGACTAAGGCGACTGAGCTTGCATAATGAAGTTCTTATTTGGTTAATTGGTATTGTTAATATAAATAGTTATTAATTAAATCGACAACTTAGTAGAAATTCCTCTAAATAAGGCAGTTAGTTATCTATCATTTCCATATCATATATGGAAATATTTTTATAGCGTCGATCGGCTAAGCGATTTCTACCAAAGTATCCCTAATAAAATATCCAAATTTGTGAACCAAGAAATAATTAAATAATAAAGAATCAGAGATAATAATGAAGTAATAATGAAACATTGAAAACTTGAAATAAAAACTAAAAATTACCATATACACAATATAAAAATATAAGAAAAAGGCAAAGTTTCCGAATGAAAATTAATTAAAAAATGTAAATCAAATTCAATTTAAAATGTTCAAGAAAACGCTGAGTTTAAATGATAATAAATAAACAAGAGTTACTTAATATTTTCTGAACTTATACGAATTTATATATATATATATCCTGTCATATCTAAAAATTTAATTTTCTCCTTGACTGAGCCGAAGACTCTTCTGTAGAATCCAAAGCCCAGCTAAACTTATTGTGCAGTTTTTATTAAAACGAAAATTTCTAGACTTACCTGTTCTGGTGGTAAAAAGAAATGTACTAATAATTAAAGTAAATAAATGAACTTCATAAAAGATAAAAAATTACTTTTAAATAAAGCTTTACAAAAGAGAAGAACGAAAACATTACAAGAAACTTGTTAATTAAATTTGCAACAGAAATTTACCAAGCAACTTTCACAATGATTCGAAATGTAAGCTCTTTAATTTCCGTTTGCATAGCATTAAGATTTATTTTAGCATTTCCACGTGTATTACATGTCAAGTGGACAACTGTTAAGCTGCTTACGAAGGGTCGTAATTATCATGGGAGGAGATTGCAGGGGGGCGGTAGAGAGCACTCAATAGTTCAATGGGAAACGTCTCAGAATCGGCTTACCTGCAACGAGAGATAAATGAAGCGTTAGATAAAGTACATTAATATTATTATTATATTATGAATGCGAGCTGTCTATTCAGATACTTGGTATAAAACCTAATTAGAGCTCATTTAAATATGAAAAACAAAAGCGGCAACAACAACAAACTAATTAGGGGCCAGGAGAGTTGCTTACACTCAGCGAAATTTTTGACTATAGTATAATATACTACATAGTAAAATATATAATATAAGCACAAGGATTCTAAATGTTTATGATTATTTAAATAAATTTATTAAGTAACTATTTATTATATAAATCTGTCAACTATATTTTAAATAATTTAAATCTAATTTCCCTAGAAGAATGCTTCATGCTCGAATCAATTTTATTGCTAAATTGAGAAAAGATTTTCACCTTTTAATATAAATCAAAGTTTTCAGTAAAACATTACTTAATAATAACATTTAATAAGTTGAATTTTTATTATTTTTTATTTTATTTTTTTTAAAATTATTCTCCTATTATTTCAGCAGAAAAGTGTACCCTCCTCTGATTGCTTTCTCTAAGTGTAGCCTTAAGCCTTAGCTTAAATTACCAACAGGCAAAGTCAGAAAGCCTGAGGTAAATATAAACAGCAATTAGCCAATAAGCAAGTTGATGATGTTGGCCAGCTAATTGAGTAAGTTAGCCCTCAAAGTGGATTCTGAAATTCTTTGAAATTCTGTATTTAAGAACTTCCTTCCTTTGCATTTTATATGTGAAAATCTGGGTAGCAGCTAAGAAATCGAAAAATTCTTTTCCAGAGCAAATACTAGCAATGCCCAGCTGGGGGTTACCAAAAAGGTTTCGGAATGGAGCAGAAAAGCAAACCATGTCACACAGCTTCCTGTCTAATATCCGTTCTGCTCGTTATCCTTTTGCGTTTGACATGTGTAAGTGGCTGTCAAGCGTTTTAGAATGATATTTTTCCGTCGCAGCATCCAACATTGTTGTTATTGTCGGCACCTTCTGCTTTTATTCCTTTTTTTTCTGCTGTATTGTAGTGTCCTGCGGGCAGTAGTCCTACTGCTGCTGCTGCTGCTGCTCCACATTGTTGTCCTTTTCTGTGCGCTGTTGATTTTATTTACATTTCTAGCATTTTTAACCTGCTTGGCATTAGACCCTAGAACTCTTTGGGTTCAGCTGTTGTCAGCCCACTTTTATGCTAATATTTTTGTGTATGTCATAGGAAAAATAAAACATTTTATTTGTTTGCATTTGCTAGAAGAAAAAAACCTGCTAAATGCGTTACCTACCTTAGGCAACAAATTCCAAAATCCTTGTATGTATTTAAGCGCCCCTTTTCGGCTACTACCCGAAAATCCTAATTCATTGCCTACTTTTAAGCTGTCTCTGTTGTTAGACAGTCCACTGATTGCTTCTTTCTTGTGAATCTCTGTTTAGGCCGGACACTTGAAGACGACTGCCAACAATTTGTTATGGCCTACAACAAATCCTTGTATCCTTGAGTATTTGAGAATGTCCATAAACCATTTGAAATGCAAATCCTTGCCTATTTCCCAGGGAAACCAGCAAGTATCAACAGTGTGAAGTATTTTAAAACTACTTCAGGGCAAAGAGCAAACACTCTCAACTAATCTCTCAATACGATAGTAAGAGCTAGTTTGATTAGAGCCAAAGTTGCATTTAGTTCAACTCAACAGTGAGAGAAATAAACTTACTATTAAATTATTAATGCAGAAAGACTAGAATAAGAATAGAAGCCAAGTTGAGTTTAAACTGAGTTGAGGTTAGCTTTACACTGTGAATTAAAGAGGCATTTCTCTAGCATTATCGATTTTCTCATACTTTCTTCATTCTTAAACTATGAAATCAGCTTTATGTATTAAATACATTAAATAATTTCAACTAAAAGTTAGATGAAATCAACTTTAAGTCAGCTCAGCCAAAGAGGAGCCATGTTTTAATTAAGCCTTATTTAATTAGTAAATTGTTAGCCCCTACTTAGCCAACGCATTTTTTATTTAGAGTCCCTTTTTTTTCTCAAAGTGTAATTTCCATAAAACTTCAATTTGGAAAATCCCTTAGACAAAATCATCTTTAAGTCTGGCTACCCAAAGCGAGCTTAACAAAATGAACATTGTTTTTGGTTATGTTGCAAGCCGTGGGGCGACCCTGGTCCTGGCATACCAGGGCCCCAACAGGGTTGCATAAACAAAAGTTTCTCATTAAAATGAAACTTTGTTGCATTACAAACTTCTTTGGCTGCTAATATTGTTGTTTTTGTTTTTGTTGTTGTAGCTGCAGTTGTTTGTGTGGCAGCCACAAACTACACACATGTCTGGCCCCCAGCGGAGTTGCGAATGGCGAATGGCCTTAAACTGATAATTGGATTTAATTTTTGAGTAGTCCAAAACCTTCCAAGTTCTGCCTGGGTCCAGCCATAACCATTTAAATTTTCAGTTGCCCATTATAAAAACAGACAAAGGGAAGCAAAAGAGACACTTGAAAAAATGGTTTGCTTCATCTATCAAATCTACATCAAAAGTATAATTTTTTTCTTTTGTATTTAAGATAGTTTCTAACCTATTTTAATATAACTATTTCTATATACCAGTTATATCTTTTATTAAATTATTTTTTAGTTTCTAAATGTTTTTTTTGGCAGCTTTTTTTTCTGAGTGCAGAACCTGGGACAACTCCTACTAAGCCGTCTGGTGACCCAGCACTGGCATCTCTTCCTTTTTGATCAGGCGCCCAAAGCGTTGTGAAAATTTTGACATGTGCTTGTTATAACAATGCTAACAGCTCCCAATTCCAGCCCCAACTCCGAATTCACTAGAGGCTTAGTCGGGTTGGGGAGAGGGGGTGTGGTACACCCAACCGTGTGTCGCATAAATATTCATTTTCTTGACTTTTGGGTAAAAAGGGGTTGCCCTTGCCTCCTTGTTGACTACATCAAATGCGTGTTATATAATCCCCTTACTGTTGCTGGGGCTAATTTTTAATTTTTATGGTTCACATGCTGAACCCTCAGCCAAGCTCATAAAATGAATAATTGCCACTTTTTGGCTCCAGTAGCTTTTGGACGCTAATAAAGCGACGGCGACGCCGACGGCAACGGCAACGGCAACGGCAACTGCGACTGCGACTGCGATCCAAAGCACAGTGGTGAAATACGTAAAGTTGAGCACAAATTAATTAAACTTTCCGAATTAAAATGAAAAATAGCTCAATGTGTTGGGACATATAAAAAATGAGTTAAAATTATTTCGTAACTTCAAAAAAAAGGTATTTTTTAGCTAAACTTTTCATGTGAATTCGATAAGCAAAATATTTGGAAGCCTTTTTTTCGAGGCATAAATTAAAATTAATTCTAATTATTTCTTTTAATTAAAATGCCTGTTAAACAAAAATTAATTAATATTTTTTGTAAACGATAGCTTGGAAAATTCTTCCAAATTTTTCTTTCCGAATTTCTCGACAAACCCGCTAGCTTTTATAGACAAAAAACCTTGCCGTGCCATCGAGACTTGTTTTCGGTTGAAAGAATATTTCTAGTGTAATAATTATTTCCACTGTGCAACATCAGCCGTCTCGTCGGGTCGCCCTTCAACAAATGGAGATTAATTTTATTATAATGTTGGCTGGCAACGGGACTTGTGGGTGCGCTCGTCATATGAGTGCAACTGAAGTGGATTTTGGGGGCCCTTCACCAGCCCCTTTATCCCTTTCTCCCTTTTAGCGTTAAATTAATTTGGGGACATGGCTGAAGCAATTTTTGTTTGACCAGCGCTTTATATGTGAGTGGATACTTGATTACTTTGAATGGGCTATGGATATTACGAATACGCGTACTCCCCAAAATGATGTGGCATAAAAGGACGATTTACATACTCAATTTGCTAGAGGTTTATGTTCAACTAATCGAAATGCTTGACATTAATCGGTCAGAGATTTAGTCCTTACGACTTTTTGGATAGAGTGAGTAATTAACTTAATCTGATAGGAGACCCGGAGACCCCAAGGCTTCAGTCTTAGCCTTAGTTCACTTTAATTGAACAGAATGGAAAACATATCTTTATTAGAGTAGAGACTATACTAAATTGGAAAACAAAATTTTTGAATAAGCCAAAAATTGAACAAAGGATCACTGCTTTGATGCGAGGTATTGATATTTTCTAAGCAAATACTTGAAAATTTAATTTTCAATTTTGTGATTGTTTGATTCAAGCATTAAATGGAATCTCACATACAGCAGTGCTTAAATGGAAATACATTTCAATACGGTTGCCTAGTAAGAGGCATAAATCCAAGCACTCCAAAACAATCATACGCCTGAGTCAACAGCTACATGGAACTGTGGCCCCAAATCGTGGAGGCGGAGCAGGATGAGAGGAACAACGGAACAGGAGCAGGAGCAGGAGCAGGAGCAGGTCTGTGTCTCTGTGACAGGTCGTTGGATAGGTTGGAGTTTTTATGCATAAATCACTTTCACTTGTTTACACAAATAGGCGCAGAGTAGCTGCAAAAATAGGAAGACCCAAAAGCACTCCAACCTGACGGCTGGGCTTAACGAAATTTTCAATTTTTCCTTATTTTTCTTCTTTTTTTTTGCTGGACCAAAAAAAAAAGCAAGGGAAAACGGCAAAACGAAAAGCATGCAATGTGGGTGATGGGAAGGACGAAGAGAGTGCAGTAACGGGTCAGCAGCTCATATAAACACACAAAAATAAGTAAGAGCACTTCTGTGGAGAGAGTGCTCGACTAGGAAATACTCCCTTTATGGGTAATACTTTCTTAACAGAAACAGAAACCTTGCAAGTATCGATCGTTTCGAATTTTTAAAGCTATGAATGGCGTACAACCTTATCTGTATATAGAATACAGGGTCTGTTTGTAGTTATACCAAATTTGGTGTCCTTAGTTTTAATAGTTTCTGAGATAGATGGGTAGACACACAGAAGGACATCGCTAAAAAGACTCAAATATATAGGTCGGAAATGCCTCCTTCTCATTATTACAACCTTTTGACTCAAACTTATTATACCCATTTTCCCGTTGTTTGGATACAGGGTATAAAAAGGACAGGGAACCACATACAATGAAGAGTTCGAACCGCCCAAACCAGGGCCAGGCGCCCACACAAATATTGAAAGAGAATAATAACAACAGTTAAACAAACAGTGTACCGCCTGTCCGGGTCACGTTCCAGGGCTTAAGCCTAACGGAGATATTTTTCGGGCAAGAGAATGGGAAATGGACCAACATATAATATTCGCAGCACATTGTGAGGTTGTATAAACAATTTAAGCGATACTTTTATTTATTATTATTTTTATGCCACCGCCGCAAAATGTAAAATTAATATGAACGTTCGTCCGTCTCTCTGTTTGCTCACGTAGTCAATTGTCAGGCAAGGAGTATACAAAAAAAAAACAAAATATTTCCTTGCATACTTTCAGGGTGTTTCACAGTTTATAAGCCGCTTTATGCGACACAGGAGCTAAGCAAATAATTAACTCTGGCACCCTCCAAGCAAAACTTATCCATGCGGCCAATTATGTTGATGGCCCAATAACATATTTGGCTCAATTAAATCAACACACGGCCTTTTGCATTAAAATAAATAAACAATAAGCCCAAACAACATCAACAACAAGCGAAAAAAAACAAAAAACAAAAAAAGTTTTACGCCTACGGAAAAGAAGGAAGAAAAAAACTTTGTCCAAAAAACTTTGGCAACTCAAACTTTGTCTGCTATTAGCAGTTGGGCCTGGCTCGCCTCATGCGTGCTGCCAAATTATCTGGGGAAATTATTTTTTAACACGCACCAAATAGAAAGCGACAAATAGGCAAATGCAGACGTTCTATGGGAATACTTTCAGGCAGAACTTGGAGGTTTCCAAAAGATTTTCTTTGTTACTGCAAAAGTTAAAGACAACTGTAGCATGTAGCCATTGAATTTAATGGGTACTAAAAAGTAGATAAAACTGCAAAATATCTTTGAAAGTTACTTTTATTTAATTGAATGTAAAATTGTACTTAACAGACTCTTAAGCCAGGGAAGAAACACACTTTAGTATCTTATTATGTATACTAAATTTCATATCTCTAGCTTAAATATTAACGCAGTTCTCTGAGGCTCGGCAGAGCACGGTTTTTTAAATTTATGTGAGAAATGGTAGGAAAGACCTTCCCAGCCGCTGCAGTAAAATAAATATAGGGTATAGAAAATACTAAACTTCTTAAGGGTAATTATAATGACAATAATTTCGGATGTCTTAATTAACTTAACAATTGCAACTGCCTAAATATCTCTAACTATTTTATTTATGGTCTTCCAACCAATTCTTAACTACAGTCAAAGTAACAACTTTTTCTCCGACTTTCAACGTTTCTCTTATCTAAATAACCGAAACTTGAGCATTCAGAGGCGTAACGCTAATGTTTATTTGGAATTTCGTAGCCTAGTTTTTGGCAGGGGAAATGAATACCAAAAATTGTTGACTGTTTGCGCTAGCCAAACGAAATAGAATGCCGTTAATTAAACCAGCCAACAGTTTTAAGTGGCCTGGCTAAAAGCAACAAAACAACCAAACAGCAAAGCAACAAAAATATTTGCACTACAATTTACGAAACTAACTAGAAGTAGTTGGTAGAACAGTTCTTAGCTGGAATTTCTGTTCCCATGTAATTGCCACCTGCGGCTACTTTGGCTAGAAAAAGGAAACGCAACTTTGCGTTTAACTTGGCCACAAATCAAAGCAAAAACTCAAATAACCAACTTCAGTCACATTTTTATGAGTTTTTCATAAGTTTTTACTATTTCAACTGGCACGCAAAGTAATTTTTCAATTTTATGCCACGCTGATAGGCATTGCACGATTTCCGCTGACTTGACAAATCGTGCAAAAATGAAATGTAAGCCTATACAAAAAAGTTTTCGGACTTAACCGCCTTCTAGCCAACTTCCCAGGCAGCATTTACGTGTCCCTACTACCAACGAGTCGCCACAGGAGAGAATTCACAGTCGGTATTAGGCTGGAACGGGCTGATGATGATGATGCAGCATAAGCGACGCACAGTGGGCAGAAGGACCTCGAAATTATCATTTAATGCAACACTATTTAGAGCGTCTTTAAAAGTCTCTTTATCCTTATCGAAAGCTATAAATTTGAGTACATTAATTAGAATAAATACTGAATTTTCCTTTATGACAATTTTTAAGTGTTTTAACCCACTGTGCCGAAAAACCAGTCAACTGCTGGGGACCTGCACACGCCTAATATGTTTAGGGCCTGCGGCTTACACTTAAGTGAAATCAACGTAAATTTAGCTGTAGTATATACAAAAGAAAATATAAATTGATATAAATGGGAAGCCGACTAGCGGTTGATCTTAAAAAGTATAAAAATATGTCACTAAAAATAAATAATTTATATAATAAGTTTTATATAAAAATGTGGGTGGAAATTCAAAGCCAATTTCAATGAAAATTTTCAGATAAATCATTTTAAAATTAAGGGATGTCCAGTACACGTGTCCTTCGATTGGATTCGCATCAAATGAGAGCAAATCTAATATTGCAATCAATTCCGCAACAACCCCAGTCGGAAATGTCTTGTAAAAGTGTTGTAAAAGTGTTTTTTTTATCAAGCTAAGACATCAATTTCCTACAAATTTCTGTAGAAGAATTTAAGGGTGAAAAAACCATATCAAGATATTAATAAGCTCTAATTTTAGAGGGAATATAAAATGGAAAATTGCTGAAAAATAAAAAGAATATCTAAAAAAAATATTACTTAAGTAGTTGAGCTCAGTTGCATAGCTTATGGACCCCAACTAAAATAATGCCTCAGCTTAATCTAAAATAATGCGGCGTAGCAAGAAATCACAGCAAAAGGGCTGCCATTCGGCATTCGGGCCATTCATCACGAAATAAAACTAAGCAGCCAGGTCGCCAACCCATCCAAGGAGCCAGCACCCAACCATTGAAGCACTGAGCCACCACCACCCACTGCTGGCTTTGGTCTGAAAAAGATGAATGACTTGACAAATGCGCTGGTCATGAATCAAATATCAATTTGACAAGCGGCAAGCGAAGTTTTAGGAGCTTATTTCTTTGTCCCTGCTCCTGGTGCTGTTGGTCCTGTTGGTCCTGGTGCTCAGGTGCTGCGTAATTCCCTGGACTTTGTTTGGGTGTTGCCAACTTAATTCAATTTAATTGTGGCCAGCGTGTAAATGACGTTCTTGTAATGGAGCCAAGAGTTGGGGAGATAGCAGCATTTTGATAAGCTCAAAGTTTAAGTTTAAGTTTTGGCTTGGCTTGGAAAAGATTAATGAAAACTTTTCGCAAAAGCGTCGACGGGATATTTGTTGTTGCACAATTGCAATTTTAGCTGGGGTGTTTATTAAGTTTAGCTGCAAGTTAGATTGCCTTTCAACGAGTCTGCAATTTTGGTGCCCTGTCAAAACTTGAGGACTTTTCATTAGCAGCCAAACAGGAGATATTATGGAGAAGGCGACAGGGATGGAAGAAAGGGAGGGTACTCTCAAGTCGCGTCTGGGGATTTGCATGGTGTGTGCAACACTAAAGATGGTCGCGTGAGTGACTGAGTTTCGTGCACATCAAGCTCAATCACGCTTTGCTTCGTTCTGTCACGTAAATTCACGTTGGAAAAAGGTTTCTCAAATTTTAAACTGTATTTTTAATACCAAGTTAAAGATTAGCCAACCAATTGTGTTTCACTATTCATCGCTTAATTCACGGCCATTTTTCACTACTTTGTTTTAGATCCTTCAGACCTTCACACTCCCATCTCTAGCTGACACATACATTTGCCCCATAGAGCGTGTTGCACATTAATTATAAACAAGACAAGCCGTCGAGGCTGTTCCCCATGGAACGCTCCTCTCCCACTCTTTAAGTAAGCTCCATCAAGTTGATTAATAGTGTGCGGCTGCTTTGAAATCTCCGCGTCACTTGCCTGTCCCATTTTAGATAAATGAAAAATAAACAATTAACCCAACAAAGGCGTCACCTGTACCAGCTCCACATGAAGCCTTATCAATAGACGCGTCCAGCCCCATGCAAATATTCAACTTCCTGTCTGGCATCGAATGGCGTTCTTTATTTTTATTGCCAGTGACCAAAACCGGAAGTTTTCGGGTGCCAACTGACGTTGACTTGCAGCTGCAATATGTTGCCAGTCGATACCCAACTAAACCCTCTGCCAACCTCTATTTTCCAAGGATTTGAACCCCCTTCTCATTGGCCATGCAAATCCATGCCAAATGCGGCAGCATTTCAACATTTCAACATTTATGCAATGCAAACGGCACACACAAAAAACTGTAATACCTTTTGACTAGTTTTTACCCCAAGTGTGTGCGAAGTGGCGGCGGGAGTGGTTCCTATTCCACTCCTTGTGTACTAACAAAAAAAGAAACGAAGGTAAACTTTAGATGGTGCCTGCCACTGCGAGGGCTGTTCGTTAACTTCTATATAAAATCTGACTTTGAGAAATAACTAACAGATGAGGCAGCCTGAATGGAAGCAGGTGGTATATTCTTAAATGAGGCTGGGAAAAGGTGATTGGACACGATAGTGAAAATCCCTTCTAGGAAACGACTAACTAATACTACTAGACCTGTAAGGCACTGACCGTATTCTTGCCTATTTTTATATTTATATATAGGTGTACTCATACCAATAGGAAAGAATTCGGTATGATTCCCAGCAGCTCTATAGACTGAACCCTATAGAATAGTTAGAAGGGCCGCTGAAATCTAGGAAGAATCCCAAGCGAAGGAGTTCATAGTACTATAACCATAACTTCTCTAGTGCTCCTTGGTGTAGGATAGAAGCTGCATAGATATGCAGCTTAAAAGCTTTTTGGGGGCATCATTTACACTGTCCACGTTTTTTCAATATTTAAAAATGGACGCAAATGCCACAAAGAGCGACGACAGACGAGCGAGGAAAGCGCATATTTAAACTATGTAGAAATGGAAATGGAAGTAGTAGGAGTAGGAGTAGAGCTAGGGGCTTAAAGAAAGGAAAAGGTATATACTCTCTCCCTGTAGTAGCATAAGTAACGTGCAACGTGCGTGAGCCCGACAAGTTGCATTGAGGTTGAGCTGGTTTCTATGTGGCAGTTGAAATGTGTGGCAAGCTTAGAAATGGGCAACGAAGCGAAAACCAGATGAAATGTGGTTTCAAACACGAATATTAAAAATTCCCTTAGCTAATGTTAGTCGCCAGTGTTGTGCCCCTCCCTTCTGAGTGCAGCTGATGCTCATTAGAGAGCTGCTGACATTTTTTTTTTTTTTGTGTATTTTTTAATGGAATGCCACTTGCCACGCGCTGTTTGCGAACAATTTCAAACATTTTGCTGATAAAAAACAGAAACGAAAAAAGCGCAACCCCTCAACACTCGACACTCGACACTAAACCATCAATTTCTAATAATGTAATTTTCCAAACGTCATTTTGTAGCAACCCCCAAAAAAAAAAAGAAAGTAACTGCCGCAGAGGCTGGTGGTTGAAACAGCTGCTGCCCCCGTTGCAGCGTTTTATCACGTGCCAAACACAAAATTTGCATTGTGGCATCAACTAAATAAGAAAAAAGTAGAAGAAAAGAAAAGTGGGAAAACTCTAACGAAGGCAGTTACTCAAATATTTGCAAGTTGCAAGCAAATACCAAAATGATGAGGCAAGCGTAAACCATACTCAATTACTGGCCATGACACCTTGCAACAAAGACTCCCCTAAGGCAAATACAAGCCAGAAACATTCACACGCTTATCCCGGAGAGGGTTTCAAATAGGGTGAGGTGGGTGTTATTTATACTCATACCTTAAGGGTGCAACATTCATTCATTTCCATGGGTGCAAGAAATTAAAATCTAATAACACAGCTCAAAGCATAAATATTTGTTATGCTTTTACACAGATCAAGCCGGTGGCTTGAATGCTGATGAAGCAGCAACCCTGCACTGAGGGAAAAAATAAAAATCAAAGCACGAAAATCTTCTTCTAAAACTAACGAGAGGCAAACGACAAGTTTTGGATTCAATTTGAAGGCTGGTTTAATGATACTCTAAAGCAAAGGTTCTTGTTAGAGTTCATGGATTAATTTTTACAAAAGTAATTTCTTCGATTCATTTGTAATAATCTTGATACACTAATTTAGCAAGGAATGAAGGATTAATCGAAAATATTATAGTGTTCTTTTCAAAAGTTTTTTGTTTTTGCTTTGGGCCAATAAGTTGGCTAAGTCTTAATTCCTAAAGTAAGCCTTCCTTATTCAAAAAGAAGATCAGGTTGTTATTTTTGTGTTATTTGCCCGGTTCGGTTTATTGTATGGCTCAAAGGACCTGAATTCCCGAAAAGGAGCATTCAAGAAGGACGTTAGGAATCGGTTTCTAAGATGGACTCAGCAGATATATAGACAGATAGATTTTTCAGAAATTGAATGACTTTCTGGGTTATAAGGCGATTTTATGATGCTAAACAAAGAGTTAAGTAAGCAAAGTTTTGAAGAAATTTACATAATTTGAAGAGTTCTGACTTCTCCAGTTTAACTCTTATTCATTCAATTTTTTGAAATTTTCAATTCATAATTATTTTTATGCTAATTTCGAGATTAATAGAGCAAAATATACTGTTTTTTTTTGAGTGTAATGACAGCAACCCTGCTGCATAGTTTACACTGTAGCAGGGCTGGGAAATTGTTGGAGCATAAAAACAAATTATTACATACTCTGGGGTATTACAGGGGGGAGGGGGGTGGCACGGTAGGTCTAACAGTAGCTGCAACAGACATGCGGACAGTTAGATTTAACGTAGGCAATGGCAACCTGTGCAACATTTACCTCAGATGCTAGCAGCCAAAGGCTTCTCCAGTCTGTTGTTGTCTGTTGTTGCCTCTGCACCCCAACAACAACAGCAAGAAAAGCAACAACAACTCGATTTGCTCTTTGTTGTTTAGCCTTTTGTTTGGTGGTTGCAAGCTGCTGCTGCTGCTGTTGCTGCCGCCTCAGCTACTTGTGTTGCCAGCGAGGGCAGCTTTAGAAGTTGCCTTAAAATTGATGGATTATAATTAAAAGCAAATAATATCTTATCGATCATGCAAATCATTTGATGCTGATGTACTTATAAATGTCAAAAGTTTAGCTTCGGCTGATTGAGTAGCACATAGAATATCCTATTTCAAGTTAGAAAGAAAAAAAGAGGGTATTTTTCTTTGAAGAAAAAAGGGTTACATTATTGTTAGTGAATCCTGTGAACAAATAAAAAATTTCTCTGAAGAGTTGTCAATATATTTATGGATTTTTTTGATTAAAATTCTATTAAATAATTGATATTTCTTAGGAATATTTGAGAATTGAAAATGTGCTCAAACAACTCTCTCTCTGCGAAACCGTCTACTCCCCTTTGCATTTTTGTGCCAAGAGACTGAGAAAATGTTTAGGTTTCATCTGATGGCAGGTCTATCACAGGTAGACAAACATCCACCCTTCGCTCACATTAAACTTCTCTTGTTTCGTCTCCTTTTGGTGAAATTTTAAATTTGATTTTAGTTGAATTCGATTATGAATTTTATTTAGATTTTATATGCTGCATTTGGCAGTTGCCGGGCTGTAAAGTTAGCTGAAAATTCATTTCAACTCGGGATACTCTAGATTCCTGGGCGTGATTGATGGCAGAGTAGAATAGAGCAAAAAAGAAAAAAAAACTCTTTGAAATTCAATATGCGTTCTATGCAGTATCGAAGGAGTATCCTTTCAGCATCCCTTGCCGTAAGGGTAAGCCAATACAAAATCAATTATGGGAATCGACGCGCCTTGTGAAACAACAAACAGCAACAACAACAAATGGTATATATATAGCTATATATCATGTTGTGAGTGTGTGAGTGAGTTTGTACGTGCGTGTAAAGCAAGTTCTAAGCCTGTGTAAAACCCACTGTAAGAGTTCTCATAAGAGCCCCCCCTTGTAAAACTATAAATGGGCAAAAAGATGTCGCCTTCCGTAGGCTTAAGTGTGTTTGACTGCGGCTAATATTTATTTCCGGCAAATAAATCCCCGAGCATGTGCACAACCCACACAGCAAGGTTCAAAATGCCCCACCCTAAACACACATACAAAAGGAAGTAAGGGAAAGACTAGCAAATACTCTGTAATCAGTTGTAATACCCTAACCAGAAGGATAGGGTACTGTGTGGGCTATATAAGTGCATATAAATCGATTCGTATTGATACTCAGAATTCATATGGATGGAGAATATATATGGATTCATATTTGCTTTCATTTGCCTCAACGTATTTATATAGTTGAACATAGACTTCGCACTTACTATCCCATTTCCAGAGTATAAGAAAAAAGTAAACCAGGTTATTAATTTCACAGGACTCTCAGCTAAACCCGTGACATTAGTTTTATGGTTTTTATGCCGCAATCCCCTAAGGTTATTGATAGCCCCCGTCCACAGTTGGGGCACGGGGGTAGCTAGGCACATCATAAATTCTCATGTTTGTTTTGTTGTTATAACTTTTATCACTAGGCTGGCTAAGCGGAGCTGCTACTATGACTAAAGTCTATTTATCTAGTCGTTGTTTTTGTTGTCTCTGCTAATTAGCACAATCCAGAAAGCTAAGCTAAATATTTAATGCCATTCATAACTATTTGCCAACAAAAACCAAACTCGAAAAACTTAATCGAAAGCAGCGCCATTTCAAAATGCAAAAACTTTTTCCTTTTCCTCTTCATTCCTCGTCCTTCTCTATTTTTTTCAGTGCGCTGTTAGCTACGCCCAAAGTTATGCAAACAATATTTTGCTCACTAACCGAAGGAGAAGCATGTGAAAATTCAAATGAAGTTTGCCTCTGGCATAATATCATAACCAAGTTAATTTATAAGTTTAGTTTGTGCAAAATTCTAAAGGAGTTGAGCAGTTGTACGAGTCCTGAATTGCATTTGCTTTTGCTCATTCTCAACTTAATTGTTGCGCTACTGCACAAAGGCCTCAACAAGTTGTTAACAACTCATGGCTTATCGCCAGAAATCAGCTAATTGACTAACTAGTTTATACTAATTTTAATGCGGCACTAATTGTGTTTCAGTTCTCTTGGATTCTTCTCAATTCGATTCGTTAGAGAATCGATTCATTTTAGTTTGCTTTTGAATTGAAAACTTCAATTGTTTCACTTCCGCTTGTTTCCTTTGATATTTCAGAGACGGAGGAAGAAAATGGTGAAAAGCATAAAGCAGCTTAAAAGTCAAGATTTTCATTTTATTTTCACTCCCAAAAAAAGTAAAAGTTATTGACAAAGAAACCAATTCTGATCCTCTTTAAACAGTCTATGAAAGTAACATTTTTATTGAAAAGAAAGATAATTCCTCATAAATACAATATCATGTACAACTTAATTTTTCCATTGCTGAAAAATCAAACTGCCAGCTAAATTAAATTCCACAAATTTTAGGGAAAATTAATCAATAGAAAATATATCGATTGGGCCTCAATCTAAAAGTAAACCTCATATTACGAACATTGAGAAACGTTGATTATAGCTTTGTTTTTAAAATAATTTTAATCAGTTTAATTCTTCTAGTAAATATTTGAATCTAATGGAATGATATTAAAATCTATATTTCTTTTAAAAACTTGTGATTTCTCTCCCTAAATTTCAAGTGCTTTAAGCAAGGGTATTCATGTAATACTTTCTCTTAAACTCAACACATTTTTTCAACTCTCTTTTAGCTTGTTCACATTTATAAGCTGTCCGAAGCCATTTTGCTAGGGCAACTTTATCTCCTTCTTATGTTTGTTTGTTTGTCTTTTCTTTTTTTTTTTGGAGTCTCCAGGCAATGCTCAATGGCATCTTTGTCTCGCTGGATTCCGCTGTGATTTATTCGTTATGTTTTCTTACCTTTCAAATGCACAATGCACTGGGTAAAAACGTTATGGTTAAAAGAAATGCAAATAATAGAAAGTTGGCCAGATAAATCGGCTTCTAAGAAATGTTTGCAAAGCAACAATGCAATTATTTTGCTGTTTCCATAGTTTTAAGCATTATCTGAGCTTGAGCTTGAGTTGTGAAATTAATTGCATACTTTGAGGCTAACGGCAGCTCATAAATACGCCATGCAGGAGAGCAAAACTTTTTAATTAGTTAGTAGTAGTTATGCCGTGAGTACAAACAAAAAGAGCAACAAAATTGAGTGCAGTCGAGCGGCTGCATTGGCCAGCAACAAAATTTAATAAATAAATTTGCCAATAAGCCAAAAATGCGCTGCAGACGCCTGCCTGCCTTCCTGCCTGCCTTTCTGCCTGCCTGCCGCCTGCCTGCCTGGCCAAAGCAGTTTAAAATATGCATTAAGCGCCAAAAAGTATGCAACAGCAACAGCAACGGCAACAAGCTGCCAACATCAACAGTGCACCGCCCCAGGCCCAAAGAAAACTCCCAGAGTGCCAGAGATTTTCAGGCTCGCCTGCCTTGTTAGTGGCCAAAATTATGGCTATAATTTTTCACAGCGCAGCGACAGCATGGACTAGCTACAAGATAGAATATAGAAAGGGAAAAAGTAGACTGCTAAAATTCTAGAAAATGCTCAGATTATGCCGTATTCCCTTCAGCATCCTTTTACACTAACACGTTTGTTCGCACATTCGTCATGATCAATGAAAAATAACTCATAGAATTTAATATCACAGACATTTTACTTTTTCCATTATAAACTAGTGAAAATTTATTATATGCTTACTTATAAAATAAAGGATTCTCTTTAGTACGTATAAATCATTTTCTATAAAAGGTTGCAGAAATATATATTCCAGAAAGGGAATGGAGTTAGTTGAAACTTGTGAGAATTTCTATTTTCAATAGATTGTTGTATTAAGACCAACCAATTTCTAATGTAAATATAAGGAAGAGAATCAAGTACAAATTCTTAACAACTTCGATTGGTCTTTTAATTTATTAACGTTCTTCAAATCCACTTTCAAAGCAATTTTCTAAGAGCAGCTTCTAATTGTTTAAATATAATAAAAAACCCTAACAATTCAGGTATAATATTTTCTAGAATCTGATTACATTTTCTCTGTATGCCAGAAACTAATCACAAACCACGGACTCATTCACTGCAACCATTTGAAATGAATTAAAGGACGAGAGCATGTGCCCAAAAGTATGCAGCACTTTTCAGGCAACTGAATGCGTTTCCCTAGCGTTATGGGTTTCTACTATTCCTGCCCGGAATACGGCAGTGCGTCTGTCTGAATGTCTGTGTGTCGATTTGAGTGCTGTCTACAGCGTCTGACATGTTTTAAGCATAAGTGCAAAGCATTTAGCTGTCAGCACACTGCATTGGCACTGCGCTGCATTGCGTTTGGGTTTGAGTCTTCGGTCTCCGGTCTCCGGTCTCTGGTCTTGGGTCTTGGCTGACTGCCTTTAAAGCCCCGAGAGACGACCGGAGAGAGCTGCAACGACCTGGCCCATGACAAATAAAGTGGACCAAACGAGGCCCGAAGCGTGGCATTCATTCGCTTCTGATAGTGCAGCAAATTGAAAACTTAAAGTGCAGCAAAATATGAAATGGAGTGCCATGTTGCAGGACAATATTCTCGACATCATCATCGCAGTCCTACTGCTCCAGGTTCTGCTCCTCCTCCTGCTCTTCCTCCTGTTCGCATGTGCATTAATAACGTCATCGTCCATTAAACGGCTCAGTTCCTGTGCACAGACGTTGGTAATGCGGCCCAGCTGGCCATAAAATTAACGCACAATATTAATACACACACACTCGCACACACAGATATTTATATACATTATTTTGTTGCAATGAAATTATTATTAAAACCAACGAACTGGCAAAAATATGGAAACAACAAAAAAAAAGGCAGAGAATCCATGAAAAATATTGTTTAAAATAAATTGCAACTCTCCAGCTTTAATGCCCCTCCAAACCTTAATTTTTCCATGCATTTATTGACAGCTGCAGTTGCAGTTGCAGTTGCAATTGCAGTTGTTTATCGGCTCAGATGCATAATTGCAATACGAAATGGCTTTTATCCCATTTGACAATTCATTTAAATAGTTCCTGAACTTAAATACCGATTAAAAAAAATAGGAAGGACCAAAAAAAATTAACTGTTGCAACGTTAAAAATTACAATTAGTAATGGAAATAACAATTCTTATGTTAATTTTAAGGCACATTAGCTCTACAAATGTCCTTGTAAAGCATAATAAAATACATAAAAAGATAATCCTCTTTTTAAATTATAAAATACAATTTTTATTAAATAAATAAATTAAGTTCTTTGATTCATTTAAGCGCATTATTTACTCACTTCTTCCATGCATAGTATAAGCCAAAAAAAAATAAATTAAAAATCTACTTGGCAGAGATTGGGAAAAATACCCTAAAAAATCAAGAAGAAATTTAAAGGTATAATAATTTTTTTTTATTTATTTGTCACAATTATTTACATATTTCGTTTATTTTTTATTATAAGGGGAATAATTATTTGTTTATTTATTTTTTTTTTATGATTTAAATCCTTTCAAGTATCCTTCAAATTTCTCCATGGTTAGGGTCACTATTTTTTCAAGATTTTAGAAATTTTTGGTATAGTATTATCAAAATTTACTTGCAAAAATTAAGAAATATAAGCAATCTATATAAAATATTTTATTTATTTTTTTAATTTTAAAATTCAATAAATTCGTTTCATTTTTAGTTTGAAATTATATACTCGAAACCTACCACAAATTTTTATATATATATTTTTGTTATAACTAAATTACGTTCTAGAACCAAGGTAGACTATATTTTATTTATTTAATAATTTCAATTTCTTTACAAATTATTATTTAAGGCTGCTTGAAATTATCCACAAATCTCGTATAGAGTATTTGAAATTCGAGGAAAGAGCTTAAGAATAAATTTAATTTTGCAACAAAAATTACGAACCATAATTATGGACCATTTTGCACATATGGCATTGGCAATGGGATTTAATTCCTTTTGTATGGCATCCGGCGCTACACACATAATTATAAAATGCACATTGAACATTTATTGCCAGTCATAAATCAAAAAGTTATCGAAATAAAAGACAGAGTAGATAATCGCATCGCATCGCATCGCCTCGGATCGCATCGCGCCATGGGGCGACACTTTTTACAACTTATTGGACTAATCAGTTAAGGGCATGAGAGACGCAGATGCGGGCGTGTGGGGAGGGGATAAAGTAGCCCGCGACACGCGACTTATCCTGTGCAACTGCCCCACGTCCCAACCCTTGTAGGGAATGTTTTTTGGGCATAAAAACAAAAAGTTTTGCTGCATAGCAACCCCCTTGGAACAGCAGCCTGGACGGCTATGTTGGACATTTGACAGCTTAGCGCCTCGCGAAGGGATGTGGAATGTTTGCTGGACGGGCTGCTATGTGGTTGGGGGTGGCAGCAGTATGTCAACGTAGTCGTCCCCGGATAACGCCCGACGGTCTGTTTTGTTGTTCGGAAATTGCATGCCTCAGTGCCGTTGCAATTTGCAATTGAGACTTTTAGCTGGAAGGCTGACTCCCTCACACACACACTCGCAAAAAGCACTACACTCAGAAAAAAAAACAGTTTTAAGGTAGAAGTTGTTCTAACACTCTTCCAAAAGGAAAAGTCAATTCGAAGACTCGAAAGACTTGAAAGATCTTCCTTAGCTGAGATATCTAAGTGATTGGATTTTTAAGAGGGATTATCTCTATTTATTATTGGATATTACTAAAGATTTCTTATAGAATAGATATAAAACGGAAATTTAAAAGATCATATGCCAAATCGTAACCCAATTTATTAATAGTCAGTACACTTCTCAACCAATCTGAAGACTTTTACTATTTTTGATCAATATAATAGCACAATCTAGAGCTTTCTTGATACTATTTATTTCGCTGAGTGTACTCGTAAAGCATTCTATATATAGCGAGGATTATCGTATGGGTGCAGGCCACAGAACATTGGGTTAGGCCCAAAAACAGTGCGAGGAAGTCGGTAATTTATGGTTTTTTGGAGCGCCAAGTGGAAGCGAGCCATGTGTCGCTTTGCATAAATTGCTTAGGTTTTGTTTGCTTTGACTTAATGAGTTTTATGGGAAGAGCGGAGTGATAGATACTCCTCGAATTGAAAAACGGTTAAGGAACTTTAAGCGAGTACTTGAAACTACTTTGTAATAGTTAAAGTTTCTATATATATCTTCTTCTGAAATTCTATGCGATCTTCAATATAATTTATGCAGTTTCAGTTCCCATAATAAATGGAATTTGCTCTTAAGATCTTAATCGACATTATTCCATTTATTCAAGTGTATATTTTTATTATGTAGACTAGTCTGCATTCTCCTTTCGTCTCAACTGAAGATAGTAGTAGTAGTATTTAGTATTAGTATTTTTAAATTAAACAGATATATTATACATATAATTAGATGTTTCCATAAGCAGAAAAGTATAACATTTCAGAGTTTATTTTTAGTAATACTTTTAAAACTTTTTTCAATAAAATTCTCGAACAGATCTGTGGCATTAAAGAATCCTAAAAGCATACAAAATTTTCTAAATTACGAAAGAAAACAAACTCTACTACTCTTCAGATATAAAAAAAATTGATAATTGCTAGACGAAGCATCATAAATTTATGATCGAATGGCTTCTAATAAAAGTAGTTTATTTAATCTTAAATTTAGTTACAATAGTTGAGGCTCTTAGTTTTTCACCCTAATATGTACTCCCTTCTGACTAACTATTTTAGCATTAAAAAAATTGTTCCAAATATTTTCCCCTTATAAATGTCGCTTCACTAACCAACTTTCTTTTATTTTATTTCCACAATTATATTTTGTTGTAATCATTTTTGTATTTTTCTCTCCCGCTGCCATTTCTCCCCTTAAACTCCATTAACCTTGAGCTTGTAGTTGCTAGTAAGCCCCCTACCTCTACTATTTACATCCCATTTACTTTGAAGCACCCCCCTCATACTATTTGAGCGACCCTTCATCAGTTGTTTCACTGCCTCCCTGACAAATATGAAAAGCACTGCACTTGACACTTTTCGGCCCACTTCATTGAGCGCCCAAAAGTATACTTCACTTGCTTCTGCTACTGCCGCTGCTGCTGCGTTTCATTAGCGTAGAAGGGGCAACAAATAACCAAAATGGCCTGAAGAGACCTGACGACTCGATTGTGTGTTTTAATACTCTCTGCAGTTAATGGAACGGGTATTTTTTTATAAAAAATATTGGAGGGAATGTCCTCTTGAAGAGTCAGCTAGACCACATAAGCTCTCAAGGCTTTAAGAACTAGCGCCTTAAAATTTTGAATATATTTTGATTTCTATAGCCATATAAAGCTTGTTTAATATAATTTTAGTATAATTCCTGTGCCGTCGCTCACCTCAAGAAGAAAAATTTATATCAAGTGGAATTCCGAATAAGTCTAAAATAATAACAGACAAAAGCTGATAACTTTTTACTTTTTCTATATTTTAAAATTTAATGCTAGTTTACTACAGAGTATATTCCAGTCGAGCACTTTTAAGTAATTTAATTTCTTCTTTTTTTTTTGGCGTTGCCTCAAAGTGAAAATTTCGCAATTTACAAATGATACAAAATGCCTGTGGCAAGCACGGACGAGTGGAGTGAAGCAGCCGAGTTGCAGCTGGGTTTCGCCTGAAAGAGCATGTGGCAAGTCAGAGCGGAATTCAACACCATGGCAACAGTTTTAATTCAATTCCATTAAGAGAGTCGCAAAGACGATGCACAGCTGTGCGAAAAGTGTGCCTCTATCTCTTTCTTTCTCTCACTCTGCCTCTTTCTGTGGCACAATCGAACTAAGGTTTGGTAGCTAGCGGAAAACTAATGAAGCGCGCAGTGAAAATGCGACGATTGATTGCTCCCCGGAGGCGCCACCGTTGCCACCAGCGACGGCAGCGACAGCAGCCACTTGATGCAAAAGAAAACAGTAAAATTGATGCAATCACCAGAGGCAGAGCCAAAAAGCAAACCCCAACCCCCCTAAGACCCTTACCCTTACCCTTAACCAGAGCAGCCATTCCCCCTCTGAAAAGGCTGCTGCATTGCTTAAGCTCAAACTGCAGTTTCATGGATGTTTTGATAATTTATACTTTCAGGGTTGACTTTGTAAGGGAAAGAGGGCGGGCGGTCGGACGGGGTGTGGTTGTAACTCCCCAGGGTGGATTCCAGATGCATAATAAGACTTGTTAAGTTGCCCGGTCGTTAAGATAAGTGAGCCGGAAAATGGCGACAAGTGCGAACCCGAACATGCCGCAATGATTACCAGCTTAAGATACACGTATCTCTCTATGTTTGCCTTCCACGAGTATATGGGGTTCAAATGGGAATTACAGAGACAGATAGCTTCAAGGCAGGTTTCAAATCTTGGTTAAAAAAAATAAAGAATTTCGGATGAGAAATTCCTTGAATATCTAATAAAAATAAATGAGCGTAACAGTTCATTTTGAAATGGTAACTGAGAGAGATAAAGATGTTCTAGGATTCTAGATATTTCCAGCTCATCATGGAATATTTTACTCTTTTACTTATTTATTTTACAGATAACAGACATTTTATATTATATGATATGACCCTTGATTCACGTTTATTAAAAGAAAAATATAGCCTTAACCTCATTCACAATAGAACTCACCTCAATATAGCCCTGAACGCTGTCGCATTGCTGCAAAACGAGAATGCTTGGATTGGTCTTTAGGTCGTCCGGTGAGCAGGGTGATAGGAATCCGCTGTCCGCATCGCTGTGGGTGGACAATGGACGAGCTTTTCGAATCTTGTACTGAATATTTCGACTGGGCACAGGTCCTGGATTGAAGAGGACATAGTTGGATTCAATGGGAACCGTATGGGCACGTTGATCCTTGCGTTGTCGCTGCAATAATTGCTGCAGATGCAACATATGATCGGAGGTAACCAGCTCGGAAATAGCACGTTGTTCCGAGCAAGATTTCTGATTGGTCTTGTTCAGATTCATACGGAAAGGCGAAAGATTGAGAAAAGTGAGTTTCTTCTTCTGCTGCTGGTGCTGCTGAGGTTGTGCGCTGGAGCTGCCACTGGAACTGGCTGAATTGGTGGAAGTGGAAGATTCTACAAGCGCAGTGGATGTGGTTTCCGTATCTTTTGACTCCTGGCTATTCGACATGCTGGGCAACGTGTCAAACTCCAAGTTCTGCTGCTCGAGCTTAGCGTGCACTAGCTGCTCATTACTATAGGGATTGGGTATACCTATGTCCAGCTGAAAGTTACCCGGTTCAATAACAAAATAATTGTGATGATCAAAGCTGGGCATGGCACAGGCGCTAGCTTCCGTTTCAGCATCTACATCGCCAGAGGTTTCAATGATAATAGTCTCCTCAAGCTCCTCGCCCACATAGATGACCTCTGGGACCAGTTCCTCATCGTCTTCGCAGACCAAATGCTGTCGCGAGCTGAAGAGTGGATCACGCAAACCGTGCTTGTTACTGCCAGGATAACGTAGCGCCTTCTCATTGATAAAGTCTACTGGATCAAAGAGGCAATAGTTATCCATATGCGAGGTGGCTGCCTTACGTTGACGCACAGGCAAATTCTTCAATTTCTCACTGTAATCCGCCAACTCATCCTCATTATTGTTGGCCAACTCGGGTGCCGGCGGTGGTGGGGAAAGCTCCTGACTTATCTGCATTTCCAGGCTTCCCTCTGTCGAATGTTGTGACTTTTGTTGTGAACCGCGATGCAATGTAGCAAAGAGTCCTCTTGCGATGCAGTTCTTCAACTCCGTGACACGCCCCTTATAGGGACTAGACTGCGCAGAGCTAGTCACACCCAACTCCTCCAAGCCCAGCTGCTTACTGAGCTCCTTGCGCTCCTTTTTGCTCAGCACAACCTTGCCACGACTGGGCGTATTTGGAGCCGAGTGCAATAGCCTAGACTCACGTGAGGGTATCTGGGAGAGCGGTGGTGGTGTGGGTGGTGCTGGTGCCGTTGGTTCACGTTGTGACAATGGCACCACTGTGCTAATGGCATAGCTAACAGGCAGCTCACTAAAGCTGCGACCCACTGCCGCTTCAACTTGGCTAAATTCCAGCTCCATGTAGTTGGCATGTACTGCCCCTGGCGGTGGCAGTGGTCCTGTAGTAGTCGTCGTAGTATTCGAGTCAGTCTTGGAGTGGTGCATTTTGCTGTGGGTTTTCGGCTTGGCGCCCAACTGCTGCTCATTGTTGGCATTGCGATCGGGACGCAGCGGCAATTTGCCACGACTGTTGGACATGTTTGTTGGCTTTTTACCCACTCATAATGACAGCTCATGGCCGGGACTTTTCAAGCCCTAAGCTGACATTGTTCTGCCACTTTTTTTTTGTGCACTTTTTAATTTAATTTATTTTTACTTGTTTGTCTTCGTTTTTTGGCAGTACTCGCACAATATTAATGGTTTCATAAATCTTCAGCTGAATGGTCAGTTCACTTTTTTTTTTTTGTATCTACACAGGCGTTAATGGGGTTTTAGCTGGCTTCGTTATGGGTTCAAAATGTTGGAAAAAAAAAACAACCAAAAAAAATAAGAAAAGGTCTCACGCTTTGTACATTTGTTTTGTAATTGGATTTTTGAGCTGATGCATGTCAAAGTTAAATTAAAACTGACGACTGGAGCAACCCGGCAGAGTTTGCTGTTTTCTATATTTTTTTTGTTGTTGTTGTTTTGGTTTGTTTTTCTTATTTCGTTGTTGTTGTTGTTGTTGTTGTGGGGCAGCCCTAGAGCAAAGTCATGGCCAGAACCCGTGGTGTGGTTTTGTCTGTTTTTGAGTGATGCACAAACGGACCACTCGAGCGCTTTATAATTTGTCTACAAAAGCAATTAACAGTGAAAAGGAAGTGTTGAAGGAAGTGGGCACAGAACTGAGCTCGAAAAAAGGGCCTAAACTATGCCTAAGCTTTAAAGAACAGTTTTCAATTCCGGTTTTGAAATAACTCCACAGAATAAAGAACTCTTACCACGGAAATATTCATTTAGCCCTCTTTGGGGAGCGTAATTAAAAACTTTATTCAATTTAAGCTTCACTTTTTGGCCAGAATATTTCGAAAGAAATGGAAATTGGGAAAAAAATACATCCCTTCTTCCACTTCAGTATTAAAAGATCGATATTTTAGTTTGATTCCTCTTCAAAAAGTATATCAAATTTATTTCAAAAGAATTTATTTGCAAGAGCTTTCACTGCACGACCACAAATGAAATAAAATTTCATCAAATTGAAGATAGATTTTCTTTGAATTGCAAATATTTGTAAAGTGAAAATAACATTGATCAAAAATGTAATGGAAATTCTGTACGCTGTTAAAACCGATAGCCATAGCAGTAAAAGACGTGAGAGCTGTAAAATGCGAAAATTGTGCAACTCAAAGGCGTGTCAATCGTTGCATATTTGATTTCACCTAGAGGAATGCAACGTTTTTAAAAAATACCAAATAAACTGAAACAAATGAATTGATTGCAAATATGCAAGCCAAGCCACGCCGCAATGCAATGAAAGAGTTAAATTTCGCCGCAGCCGAAAAATATGCTACACTTTTCTTAGCGCAAAGGTGGTATTTAACAACGCAGTTTTTGGTTTGAATAGTCTCTTACCTCCAAATAAATTCCAGTGAAAAAAGAGAAGCCTAATATCAAAAGCATCAAAAAAAGACAACTTTAACTGAATGCTGAATTTAAAAGGGCAGAAGAGCACAAGTTAAAGCGTTGCAATACTCTTAACTATATTTTAATAATCGATGCCTTAAAGCATGCAACATTTCTCACCCACTCACAATAGAGCGCAACAAATGGAAAAAGTTTTATTGCCAACAAATTGAAACAGCTAACTGAAACCAGTTGAACCAACAAGTTGCATAATTGTTGGCGCATGATCAAATTAAATGGCCTGAAAAGCGAAGGACCTTACAACAGAATGGAGAAATGAAAATGGAAATGGAAAAGAGAAATACACAGGTTGCTTCATTATACATAATGCGCCCGTAAGGTAAGTTTTTCCAGGCTTTTTTCCGCTTGCAACTGTGCCATAAAGTATAAAAGTAATTTGCAATTAAAATGTTAATTTTTAATTGAATTGCAGAATGGGTAAGCTGGGCGCCAGTAAGTAGGCAACGAAATCTGAAAATCAAGCTAATTAGTTACCAACTGCCTAGCAGCAGCTGGGTTACTGCACTCGCAACTAACTCTCCTTTTCTTCGGTCACACTTTAAGTTCACTACCCCTAGCATCAATCCCTCCAACCCCAAGCCCCTCCTTTCCCCTTGAACCACTAGCAACAGCCACTGGCAAAGTTGACAAAATACTTGTCAAAGATTTGTGCATTGCTTTGCTGCCTGATGTTGCTTTGATACTCTTGCAAAGGGTAATTTAATTTTATAAGAAAATGTGAAGGCTTGTTCGTCCTTGGTAAAGGATTGTCCTTATAGCAAAAGGTAAAGTATTGCATTATTCTATATTAAAGGCAGCTACATTTTATAAAGATTTCTTCGACTTTCGAATCCTAACCCAAAAAAAAAGGATTTATTGTTCCAATTAGCTAAGGTTTTAGATTCTCTCCTGCTCCGAAATGAATGCCTAATATATTTCTGTGAAATTAATTGTGAACCACTGAATTTCCTATAATAATGATAACAAATATATATAACCTATTTTGATGAAGAGATCTTCAAGGGTATTTATACCTTCGGCTAGTAATTATTGTTGTTATTGTAATTGCTGTGCTTCAACTTTTCGAAAGCCGCATGCCGGCTGCGGTTTCTGTGAGTTCGTGCAGAAAAATCACAGAGCCGCCCCCTTCACTTCGCTAAGTAACCGCTCCACTCTTGAATCCTCCTGCCGGCCATCAAGCCGCAAACTTTACGAGTTGATAGCTGAAATAAAGTGGAGCATGCATTGCGACGCTTTCCCCTCTATCGTCCTTTTAGCCACACTTTAGCTACAACTCTGTTTGCCGCTGCCACTTCATGACATCATTTTATTTGCACTCAATCTCAGTCCTCGTGCCTTGTGCCTTGTGCCGAGCGCCTGGTGACGCCTCCTCCACAAAGTTCTTTCTTCAGAAAACTTGGTTAGAAAATGCTTTTCATTCGATGCTGCCCAACGCGTTAGTTCTTTACTTTTATTCTTTCAGCACTCAATGCTAGCTACGAAATGGTGAAATGGTAGTCAAACAAGAGGACAAAATGAGCTTCGAGCACTAAGAAAATATCTAAATACCCTAGAAGGGACTTTCTTCTAAATACACAAAACCTATTGCAAATAATCTAGAGCAGAGGAATTATTCTAAAGATCTAGTTAAACTAGAAGGCAAAATGGAGAACTAGTAAAGCATTTAGATAGCATAACTTAAAGAGATATCTCTATATATATAATATTACAAAAATATTCCAGTAAACGAAGAGAATTAGCTACAAACTTTTATAAAGAAGTTTTTCAGATTTAACCTTGAGTACGGAAGAAGGAAGATTTGCCCAAAATCTGTCAAATCTTCTATATTTTCTATTCGAGTAAATCAAGTAAAATAAATTGAAAAATATTATCCATTTTGAAGATTTAGAGACGACAGAGAAGACTACACTTCTTTCAACATATTTACCCAACTTTTGAAGAATTATTTCATGGAATCTTTTCAAGTAATCAAACACAGAAGAGTAGGCAGAGTATTATTTAAGACTCTTTAAAATTTTGTACTTTTAAATCCTTCAAAATATTTTACATTTAAGCCACATAACAAAGTCTATATAACCTTTAATTTTCATAGTGTATAATAAAGTGGCAAAGTCTGTTGTTGTAGTTGTCAAAATCGAGTAAGTGACTGAGAAAGAGATAGAGAGATAAAGAGAAAAAGAAAGATATACAGAGACTAAGTGGAAGAAAAAACTACGTGCGTATGACAGTTTCAAACACTTCTAAAGACTTTTGAAATATGCCGCGAGTTTTCGGGGAGGCGTCGAAATGTGGCATGCAACGAAACTTGTGGGGATTTTTATTTCATTTTCTTCTACTTTTTTTTTTTTTTTTTGTGGGTTGAAAATTTGTCCTGCAAGGCAAAAAGGCAAAAGCCCGCCTGGCTAAAACAAAATCTATATGCAATTCAATTAAAGCGCAATTTGCAAGCAGGCGTCATATTTTAGTTAGTTAACGACCGATTCCGGGAGGCCAGAGACCGAAAAGGAAGCCAATTTTGGTAGGGTGTGCCCAAAAGCTTATATTCCCCAGACCGCGACCCGGACCGGGACCGGGACCGGGACCCTTCCTACTGTTACCGCAGCTCGAGTTTAATAAGACTCATCAGTGCAAACGGAAATCGCTTGAGGAAATTGTATGTTTTAAGCAAAAGCAAAAGCAAAAGCATACATAATAAACTCATATAAAAGATTGTTGCATGCTTCTTTTGCTTTTTTGGGGCAATGAGTTGATGAGGGGCAGGAGAACAGAGCAAGCTTGTAGCCAGCGAGCGCATAAATACTCACACTAGCAATACGCAGGAGTAAAGTACAGGAAAAAAATGATAGCATAGCCCCAGGCGGACAACGGCGAGGACAAGAACAAAATGAAATGTTATTAAAAAAGAAAGCAAAGCGAAAAAGAGGCAACAAAAAAAAAGGAGCCTGCTGGCTTTGCTTACGTTCAGAGTCATAAAATTTATTAAATGCCTAAAAGTATGACAGCTATAGACAATTTATGGGTCGGGGAGGCAACTCAGAACAGCAGCGAACTGTGCGGAAAGATATGGAAATTAGTTTCTTGTAAATAGACGGGGCGCAGTAGTAGGTAGATCCTGGGCGAAAGCAGAGTCAGCTAGAGTTAGATTTAATATGTTATTATGGAAAATATATTCAAATAAATAATATAAAATAAACCTGTACCCAGACTCAGTTTAGAAATGCAGAGTAATATGTAAATCTTTTTAAGAGGATAGAAATAAAAACATTTCTTCCTTTGCTGTCGAATTGTGAGCAATTCCATTTTTTCTTGAATGAACTCCAATTATTAATTAAATAAATAATAGAAGTCAAGAGAAAAATATCTCGTTTCTTTCTCATCTAACTAAACCAACTCTACAAATGAATATACCCTACTTAGGCAGAGCGCTCTACCAATAGCAATTATAATAACAAGTTCAGACCGTCTCAAAGTCGAGATACACTTGTTACTTCATTAACGAAATGGCCATTTGCCCACTCCAAGAAAGAGAAACTCACAAAAACAACACAAAACAACAGAGAAAAAAACCTTTGCATATTTATAGGCTTGGCGCATAATATTTACACTAATTTAAAGTTGAAAGTCGCCTCCCTTAAGGTACGGCCAAGCAATTTTCCCAGTCATTGTCAAGATGTTCCCTCGGTATTTGTGTGGATTCGTAGGGAGCAGGATAGAGGGAAGCGCTGCCATATGGTCACGTGTTAAAGTCATAATTCAGGACAATCTTACGGACTATTAAATTTAACGTGATGCACATTTGTTAGGATTTGCGTGGGCGTGGAAGCATGGAAGTTTTTAATTAAACAGCTGCTATTTAAACTTATTACACGGAATCTAATCCATTTAAGCAGACTGCCGAAAAATGGCGCGTAATCAATTCTCCAGTGTCAACTTTTTAGGAATTCGGAAACAATACAATTTTCCGATGTGTAGCATTTTCTTGCGCAATTTTCCACTACATCGGATTAAAATGTGATATGTTTGGGCTTGTTTACACACACACAAGCACACATGCACACACGCAGGGAGAGTGAGGACACTGGAGAGACAGGAAGAGTGAGCGGGGGAGTCAGACATGTGTTTGTTTACGAAACTTGGCAGCTTTGTTTGGGACTTACTCGCTGGAGTGGGTCTTAATTTCCGCTTCGTAAGCATTTCTTCTTATTTTCTGCATTTTCGTTTTTTTTTTTTATTTTATTTTCTTCACACAGAGCTTTTTTTCTGAGCGGGGTCGTAGACAACGTTTGTTTATTTTGGATTTGTTTGTCTTTTTCCCGTACAACTTTTTTCCTTTTTTTGGTATTTTTGCTTGAGTACTTCCGGTTGTGCCGGAAGTGAAGATACAGACCAAAAAACACGCATGCAGCATGCCAAAAACTGAGAGACTTTAATTGTTACGAGTGGAAAATTGAATTGCAAAGGGAGCCCGCTATTCAACAGACTTCATAAAAGTCTCTTTATAGACTCGTAGCAATTGATTTATATACTTGAAGTAATTTGCGGAACATATTTCGTTTCTTACTTTAAGCAGCTTTTGCAATTTTCACACGTAGACCAAAGTTTTTTCGCCTAAAATTAGGCAGCACGTTTTGTGTTTGCTTTGGAGCTTTGTGCATCTCGCTGGCAACATTTGCCGCATAATAAGTAAGGCAAACACCAACACAAGCACGCAAACACAGGATACCAATCTGTATTCCTGTGTGGATATTTAAAGGTGCTTCCAAAATACTAAAAGTTTCTATGGAAATTTGTATTATGTGTGTAGCTGAACTAATACCAAAGATCTTTCAACATATTTAAGCATCCCAAATTTTTATTTGAATTTATTTCGGTAATTTTTTAAATTTTCAACTATTGCTTTATATTACTCAAAATTGTTAACTTACTAAAATATTATGTGGAATTCATCTAAAATTCTTTTTAAATTTTAAGCATTTTAGCAAGATTCTTGACGGTTGCAAAAATACCTAACCAAGTTGAATCCATACTCTACAGACAGAACCAATTTCGACTTGGGGAATTAAAGAAAATTATATTATAATACATAGTTTGGAGCCTAGAAATAGATACTTAGTATATGGTTTAATGCATAGAATACACCATAATTATAGACTTTACTTTCCCTTTAGCTTGCGGATTAAATTAATTCCAAAAGAATATGAAATTTTAAATAGGCCAACTAATTTATTCAACTTGTTTAGACATTTCCATTTCATAGAAACCTGTTTTCTTTTTTGAATATTTTTTGAATAATTGAATAATTGCTCGAAACTATGCTAAGATAATGATTAAAGAAGACCAAATATATAGCTAAAAGTTGTAAATATCTAAATATTCTTCGAAATTAAACAGGTCTCCGACACCAACCCAGCTGTCAAACATAAAGCCAATGCTGTTAAATTCTGCAATATATTAAAGAGCTCAAATTTTCTTTCAGTTGCTTAGAAATTGTATAGCTTTGGCTATCAAGTAAAATAGAGTAATAATAATTTGTTTTGATCTGCAACCTTGACTATAAATATTTTAATATTATTCAATGTAATTTAATTAAAATTAGGTTAAGAAAATTGTCTTCTTAGCATTACGAAAGAAAACAATTAATATACATTTTGTACTAGATTTAGGTCCAAGTTTAGCCTAGGGCAAAAGCAATTTCTGTTTCTAATGAAAGGACAAATTTTACTCAAAGATAACACAAAATTATTCCATATCCCCTCTCTCTACCTATCTTAAAACCATAAGTCTAAACATTTAAAAAAATATCTATTATATCTCCGCCACCCAATTAGATCTACAAATACATATAAATCACTTCCTATCTATGCTCCCAATCAATAATGTTTTGGAAACAACATATCTTTAAGTTTTAACGTCCAAAATGGAGCCTTTTTCCTTCATCAGAATTCCTCCACCCTACTTCGGGCAGAGACTTTTGCTCTTTCTACAGCTTCCACAGCCGCCACACAGCTTCATTATGGCACATCATCTAATCTAATTTAAGGCAGACGATGGCTTGTTGTTGCCTACATTTAGGCGCTGTAAGATTTCCGACTGATTTTTATTACCGACAACGACAACGACAAAACGGAAACGGAACGAAAAGCGCAATAATCGAGGTTCGGCACGCACGCAGAGAAACGAGAAACGACTGAGAGTTTCATGAGGTTCATAAGGTTCTTAAGGCGTATGTGTTGGCTAAGCCAAAAGGACGACATTACATTTTATTATCTATTATTTTGTTGCGCCTAAAATGCTACTACATTAGCTCAAAAATCCACATATACAGAGGACGACAGCAGAGGCAGGGGCCACACACACACTCACACACACACACACACACAGAGCGAGAACGGAAGCCGCCAGCCGCAAAACGTAAACATTAAAACAGGAAACGGAAGTCGGTGCCACACAGCGAGGCAGACATTGTAATGTTGTACGCTGGTTATGATTATTTCGTTTTGGTATTAGGCAGTAGTCGCCATAGTCCTCACCGGCGGTCTCGTCTCTGTGTCGTGTGTTTTGGCATTTATTATTTGTATTTGTGTTTTGTGTTTTGGTTTTATTTTTCATATTTTCACAATTTTTTTTTTTTTTTAGGTTTTTTTCCCCATCATTTTTCTGTAGCTAACTCACACTTTAACACATTGTTGACGTTACGTGTTTGCATACTTTTAGGCGACAGGCGACAGCCGACCAGCGACTTGGCAGCCAGCTAATTCTTTATGCATAAAGTGTTGGCTTTTCTCAGGGATTTCCCTTTGCCGCCGTGTCGTTTATGCATTGCAAATTAGTTGTTAAAAAAAAAAAACAACATTTTACTATGCTTAGCCACTGTATTAGTATGCATTAACACTGTTTCTTAACACTGTTTCTTAACACTGTTTATTCAACACTTTTTTACCACTTCATTCAGGCAAATCATAGAAACATTCTTTATGTTAATCCACAGTTGTAAAAGAATGTTTCATTCGCCGGCCAAACAAATATTTACGCGCAACAATTCAATAGAAATTTCTACAGAATTTTTATACGTATTCTTCCGACTTCGAACCGTGCACCATCGCTGCCCAACAGGCACTGACAAGGATATGCTTCAAACAGCATTCAACAGTGGCAGTTTTAGGAAATTTCCCAAATTTCTCTTTGGACAGGACATTGGGCAATATTCTCGCTCACTGGAAGCTACCAACTGCAATTGACCTTAGCCTTCGTTTTGCCGGCTTGGTTCAATGCACCAGTCTCTAGAGGGTTGTCCTTCAACGAAGTTTCCCCTTTTAAGGATATTTTCTTAGGGGTAGTTTTCAGTTCTGTGTTTGTCTATTGAAAAGCTGCGGCTCGAACAGGTTGGCAAGTGACGTCATTGTTTCACAGGGGTGCAGACATATTCCCCTACGTAACAAAATTTCCCAAAATTATTTCCAGTATCTCAAAATTCCGACTGACTTAGTACTGAGAACAAAAATGTTGCCCTTTAAAAACAAGCAATTTTTTCAAGAGAATTACAAGAAATTATTGTGAACAAAATTGATAAAAATTTAATAAACCAGAGTTAAGAGCTTTAATTATTTAATGGGAGTAGAATTGAGTATCCCAATTGTGCTCCACTCGGGGTCACCTTTTTGATATTTAAATAGTTATTGCTGTATTTTCTTAGACTTGCTTATTAATATAGATGAATCAGATAAGATTCTTCTTAATAAATTAATAATTTTACTCACTAAATTTAGTTTTTATAGTTCTTTCACACGTGGCATAATAAGAACGGCAGGAATGGACTTACCTGAAAAGAAAAGCAAAGATTTTAAACGTTATTTAAATTTATTAAGTGGCAGCTTTTAAATAAAATATAAATAGTTCAGGAAGTAGAAAACATCGTGGAACTGAGTGGTAAATATATATATATTTTTTTTTCTCAATCAAAGATCTTCATTCCTTTAAAAACTTATCAGAATTCTCATTATCAATGTAGAAAGATCCTGTCCATTTGAAAGAATCTGCTGGCAGCATATTATCAATAATATTAAGACAAACAAACTTGTATTGATGTTTGTTGAATAAATGAATAATTTGTTGACTTTCTCTAAATAATCTAATATACTTAATAATTCAACAATTCAATAAGACCTGTCGCCAAATAATCATCAAGCAAATGCCTTGAAAACAAAAGCTTACATTTTGTTTATTTTGTATACCCTGTACTTACAATTAGGCCGCCAAAGGATATATAGTTTTAACACCATTTATGTGTCAAGCAAATGGAATTATTTCTATATTTCTGACAGAACAAGAGTATAAATTCGATATTCATTATATATACATTTAATTCAGATATTTAATTAAGTAAGCCAATAATACTGTAAATAAAACATATCCGATTATAAACAAAAAAAAAATGATCCTGATCTTAGTCAATTGTCTCCAATTTAAGTACAGTTTTCTATATTCGCAAAATATTAAATCAATATCATTTTGTATGTTTTTCTAGAGAAAACTGTTCTTAAATAAAGAATTTGATGTTTTACGATAACATTATCGGAAGTATTCAAACGAGCTGAAAACTGTTTTTGTTTTCAAACCATATTTCTTTTTAAAAGTTCCACAATTAGTTTTTCACAATATTTATTAATAATTTTAGTGAAAGTAAAATTCTAAGTTAATTTCTTACTTTCTTAAAAATGTTGGTTCACTGATTGCAGGGTATTTTCTACTCGGACGAGCTCTCTATACTAGAGTATTCTTACATGTGATATATTGTGTTATATTTATTGTAAACTTTTTTGAGGAGACTCCTTGCTATGCATCATGTTTGTCCATTGATAACCCAACCAGCCCGGGAGAGACTACCCGCTGCGACTATAAAACAATAGAGCCGCAATTTCCAGGCGATGCGACACATGCAACAAAATAAAATGTAAATGGCACAGAAATTGCTAAAACCATCGAGGGAATTTCGGCAATAACTATAAAATGTCGCGTGCATGCAGTCAACCAGGGTCAAAAGCTGGGGAAAAGCAGAAGGAAAGGGTTGCTGGGAGAGAGAGGGAGTGGGTAGGTAAAAACGGCAAGGGTCGCCAATGTTGTTGCAGTCATTGGGTAAAGGATTAAAAAACGGCGACACAAAAATATTATCTCAATAGAACAATCTCAGGCGGGCAAGGACAAAAAACCGAAAATTAAGGCAAAATACATTCACACACATACACACCCACACACACACACACATACATGAAAACCCTTGATAAAAACAAAGTGAAAATTTATGCAAAATGAAGATAGCAACAGCCTCGAAGCACTTTCAAAAAAAAATTAGAAAAACAATACAAAGACACGTAAAAAGCGGAATAGAAACAGAAATTTTTAGGGGTTTGGAATGAAAACAAAGAACTTAACAGACAGTTGGGACACTTTTTCTGATAATATTGTTTATACAATCCTTGAATAACTTTTTTTACACTCTACACAATTAACAAAACTTGGAAGTAAGTTTAAAGTTGCCCAAAGTTGTTCAGCTTTTAACTAATGGGGAAAATATATAAGGTCTTTGATATCCCTCTGTCTATGTCTTTTGATGAATCTGATCGGGTAACTATATGATATATGTACGTAGCTGTCATAGGAAACTTAATATATTTGAATACTTCTTATTTTTTTAGATATCTCGATAAAACCTACTGATTCGAAGTGTTTGAATTATTTATTTTAGTTGCACAAGAATCAGGCATCATAGAAATATAGAAACTTGTCAAAAATGAATCTGTTGTAGAAATAACTTTATTCTTTTTATAGATATTTTAACCAAACTCACCAGAAAGTGTTAGAATGTTCTTGACAAGATATTAACAAATCGGATGACTATAACATATTATATACGTATCGGTCATAAGAACTATAGTTCCTATAGATTGAAAATTAAGTTGTGATAGTAAGGATATGTTTTTTACTTAAAGATATATTTTGCACTGAGACTCCCTAATCAAAGAAATTTTTTCTTTCTTTCTTTTCTTAGAATACATATATAATATGTGCCTTAAGTAAAATCCGAGAATCTATTCAAAATTTTAGTGAACCGAAGATATAGTTTTTACATTGTTTTCACTTTTCATTTATAATTGAGAAAATAATCTTCGATTTCAATTTAATAAAAATCGGTTAGTCCTGCAGGTTAGTCAATGATGAATCCTAAAAAGTTATTTCCTAAAACATTTGAAGCCTCTGTAAAGTTACTCCACACAGTTATCATAGACATGATAAAAAAAAACCAAGTTAGACATAAAGTCGGGAATTTATCAAAGACACAGACCATTCACAAATTGGCAAAAAAATTGTTAATTTATCTATGTAACTTATTTATACTATTACACAATTATCTAAAATATATTTACCTGTATTTCTAATGTAAAAGTATCTACTGAAATTCATTACAAGATTCCTAAAAATAAGCATTCCTACATTAGCAAAGTTCTCTACCTTCTCATACATTTTAGCGTTTGTTATTCTTATTTAAATTAAATATCATGGAACAAATTGCCAAAAAATTTAAAAAATTAATTTTCGGAGTTAATTTTGCCAAGCATTAACGTCTTCAAATTTCCCTAAATTTTTTGACTTAGCGTTTTTCTCAACCAGTCAATTTATTTCTTAACCAGTCATGAGTCCGTAAGAATTGTCCCTGTTTTCCCCAACTATTAAACAAACTTATATCGCAATTAATCTAATTTTACATTTAAGTAGTTTAGACAAGCACTTTAATCCCATTTTTAGACACTTCTCTCATCATTAAATTAAATTAAATTAAATTAAAAATAGTATATTTTTCATTTTCATAGGTTTACTCTTAATATCCTTATCTAAACAACATTTCCTGATCCTGTAACATTGTTATGTTTTCCCAAGGAATTGACTTCATTTCGGAGTAAATTTCACTAGTCCCATTTTTAGATAATTATCTTGTACAATGAATTCCATTAAAATAAGTTGTAGCATATTTTTCAACCTTTTCATAAATTAGCTGATATCAATGAGAATGAAAAAGACAGAGTGGAAATTTCTTTTCTTTTTTTTCTTTTTCATTCTCATTGCTGATATCCTTATCTCAAAATATCCTGTGCGTGCATAAATTGTCCCAAATATTTATCTAACTTATTTTCGGACTTGCATCCTAATCCCATTATTAGACCTTTTTAGTGAAGACACAATTTTTACTGGATATTAGTGAAGACACACACCGCGCAGCTAACAGTTAGTTATACAGGCGGAACAATAGGTGGAGTCGTGGTTTCAATTGACTTGTTCCGAGTTGCAATTCCATTCATATTTTATAAAATAATAAAAAGGATATTTTCGGCTCGCTGAAGATTACATACTCTTTCAGATTGGAAAATGCAGTTGAAAATTATTGGTAAATTTCGATACTTTAACTGATTATTGCTATGGGTAGACGGCCAGACACGCAAACCAAGAGGGATAATAATCCTCCTTCAATGCATTCCAAATTTCATGACAAAATTAAAATACCCAGTGGAAGGGTATGCACACTCGGTTCTATCAAATCGATTCGAAATCTATTTGAACTCGATCAAAATCTATAAAGACGTTTTAAAAACTAAGTTGACAACTTGGCCAACAAATTTCAGTTAACTGAAAAGTGAAATATTGAAATCTATTGTCAATTCATTGCCTTCATCTTCTTGGCCAGCTGTAAGAAATAACTTACTTTAAGCCACATTGATCCAGCTGACAAATAACTGTCGCACGCTTGTCAAATTGGCTACAGTCAGCAGCAGTCAACAGTCAAGAGTTGCGAGGGGCGCGACAAATGCGGAGCTGTCAATAAAAAGTGTTTTGATTTTCAAACTTTGAGCTGCGGGCAATCAATTCAAGACGACTTGATACTAGAGCCTTGGCAGAAGGCAGAAAGGAAGATAGAGCAAGGAAGAGCGCGACACAGGGCGCGGCACAGCACAGGGCAAGGATAAGTGCCAGGACAAGGAGCATGGCCAAACAATTAATCATTTCAATTTTCCAAACGACTTGGCAACGACGAGGACAAAACAATTTGCTTGAAGAACTACCAGGAAGAACAACAACAACGAGCAGAACTTCCTAAGGCACAGCCAGGACACAGTTGCAATGTCAGCAGCTGCCATGTCCTTGTCAGTTGGCATCCTTTGCTGGCTCCTTGCATTTGCATGTTGGTTGCCACAGGAATTGCTTTCTACGCCCAATGTGGCTAGCCAGAAGAACCAAGCCAAATCGCTTGGCTCACGGCTAAACAACGAGGGCTGTTCACACAGTTTCTGAGGTGGAAATAATGAAACATGCAATGGGTGATGGAAGTATACTCAAAGATATTACAAAAAAGTTTACAAAGTAATAGCAGCATAATATGGTTCTATTTTAAATTTATTTATTAGTTGGGCCGAAATCCCGGCGGTACTGCAATACCGGGCCAACCCGCGACAGAGGTGGAGCAAGCCCCTAGCACTCCATCTAATTCCAAAAATCAGTTTAACATTTGTTGTCCTCCAATGGAGAAACTATCAGATGTTAAGCTGATAAGAACAGATACTACACTTTGATCTTAGCCATAAGGCCGAGAAGCGATAACTTGAAAGGGATAAATGGCCAACACACCATGGGAAATCAGCTTAAACTAGTTGCGAATTATAAGCAAAATTTGTAAAAATATCGTTAATGTATTTTGTAGCCTACTTAAAGGGTGTCCTTTGAACTTATAATTCTCAACTATAGAAATGAAGGTTTTCGTTTGAACGGCAAAGCCGCAGATAAAATTTATCGGAAAATAAACTTAAAATATAAAATAAATTAAGTATATTTAAAAAATTATATAGAGTGTGAAATGTAAACTGTGGGCCTAAAGTAAACTTTGGAATAGCGCTTGATTTATCTAGGTCTCAAATTTTAAGTCGATTCCTTTTATCTCAGCATTTTAATTGAATTATTTTTATGGTTTTTCTTTATGCCTCGTTCTTTCCTTTATTTTTCATTCTCTTTCGCTCTCTCTTCCATTCTATTCCGATATTTTACATAAATAATGCATAAATTAGATGAGCGAATCCCGTAGGATATTTGAGAGAAACAAATCAGTGCGACACTTGCTACATGCCCGGCATGCAAATGCGGCTAAAAGTAGGCTACCCATAATAAAATGAATTATGGGGAGGTCAGGGGTCGAATTACATTTGTCTAGTTCATAAAGCGCACTCAAGTCTGACCAACGTTTCGCCTTACAAATCTCAATGGCTTTGGCTTTTACCTTTTTTTTTCTCTTTTTTCTGGTGAGTTTTCCCATAAAAAGGCTCAAGTTTTCCAGCTAAAACTGAAACAAGCTAGCAGTAAATTTACATGCAAGCCAAAACTTTATTCCGGCCTTAAACGTCGAACTTGAACTACAAAAAAATCTAACAGCCCCCCCACAGACAACTTTCAACTCACATAAACATAAATTGTGGCCGTAATTTTCGGTCAGGTTGGTAAAAAGGGGAATAGGGAAATTCTATGCAGTTGTTGTTGCTCCTCTTATTGTAATTGGGCTTAAGCGTGCCGGCGTACTGTCATTACCCATCCTCATCCCCTTTCCCACTACTGTAATCCCTTTCCCGTCCAAAGAGGAGTTAACATTAAGTTTAATTTGTCTAATGCCCGAACCCTTTTATTATTACTCCTTCAGCTTGGGAGTTAAACTGCGACCTTAACACATATAAATTAAAGACCAAAACAAAAACAAAACCGTTTTTAATGGTTTACATTATGCTCCGGTATTTGTTCCGCTTTGGGTAGCATATTAAAATATTATACCATTTTTATACAAAAATATGAATTTTAACAATTATATTTTAAATATTTTCTAATAGCTTTAAGTAAGTTTTTCAAAAAAATTAATAAAAAAGTAAGGACTGTGCATTCTACGATTACTTTGCCCCATTTTGGAACTATACGAAAAGTTTGAAAGTAAGGATAAAGAGGAATAAGTTTTATTAATAAAGTTAACTATTTCTGAAAAAAAATGTATTTTCATTTTCCAAACCTTTTAAACCTTTTAACTTTCTCAAGGCTCAAAAAAAAATTCAACGACCTTTTCCATATCTAGTATTATTTTTCAATATGTTTCATATATTATAAATATTCCAATTTTCTATATAATATTTAATCTACTTCGGTCATTGACGTATCTTTAAATATCTAAAACAAAAAGACCAATTAATTTACTAATACTATATCTATCTAAGGATTCAGTTTTGAAAACATATATTTATATATTTCTTATGAACTTTACCTAAAAATACCCTATAAAAATATAAGCACATTTAAAAATTTATTTATATAATTATACTTTACTCTATCAGAAATGGAATGCAGTGTTTTAATAAGTTTCTAATTATTTAGATTAAGATTAGACGGGGAAAGAAGTTTTGTAACTATTATTCTATTC